>JAQFVV010000068.1:2611227-3211227 GCA_028023455.1 Epiperipatus broadwayi | reverse complement strand
TATTAATAATTTATATTCTTGGAAAAGAAACATTCTCTAACATATGTAAAAAGAATTAGGTCAGTGACTATGGTGAATCACTGAGAATTCCCATTTTAAAAAAAAACATTAATAATGACCAATAAATATAGATACATCACTTTTATTTAATAATTTTGTGCCCAACATGTTTAAAATATTAAAGAAAATTTAAAGTTAACATATCTAAATATATATTTTATATATTAATTTAAAAGTAGTTAAATTTTACCAAGTTTAATTTTTTATATTTTTATTTTATAATTATTATTATAGCTTTTAGCTTTATTGTTTTTTATGGTTTGTTAGTTTTACGGATATTTAATACTTTATTTTTTTACGATATATTGTCAAGTTATTGTGAAAAATGCCTCTTTGACAGATTCATAAAAATTGTTATGGCATTTTAGTAAAGAATGAGTTAAAAAATGAGACTTAGTTGCTTTGACTTGAAAAGTAAAGTAATGCCAAAATTACAATATTATTGTTGAATATTTGAAATAAAATTAAATTTCATTCTTACAAATTGTTGCTGTCTAAATTTATTAATATATTTAAAAATCTAATAGATTACAAAAAATTTATCTAGTTTTGTTAGCTAATAAATACTAATTCTGGTATTAACATTTGTGAAATATGATCATATTTTTTATGCAAGATTATTTCATGGATTTAATAATTATTTTCAGATTTATATAATATTTATGTTACTGTGAATAAAAAAAGAAATATTAATCTGTTAAATTAAAATATGAAGTGTCAAAACCTTCTTAGCATGCAGGGAACATAATTAAATATTCAGAACTCAAAAAATGGATAAATAATTATTATTATCTTGTCTATAAAGTCTCACTTTTATTTGTGTTGACCAAATGTTATTTTGATGGGTTGACTAAAGACAATCAATAGGATTTATAATATGATGTAACCTTATCAAATAATCTAGTAAACACATTATACCTTTATGTAGTTTATTTTTACTTTTTCAGGGTAGTCAATTGACTGATAAGATGAATTGGGTAAAGACCAGCTCTTTTAACATTAATATTAAGTCTTTGTAGAAATTTTTATTTACATTAAAAACTAGCAAAGATGTATTTCAATTTTAATCTCAGTACATAAAATTGCAACTAAATACATTGATCACTATATAGTGAGACTATTTCTAATATTATCTATACACAAATATTATTTTGGTGTCTGTGAGTGTATGTATATATTATCATAAAACAAAATAACTACATTATTCATTAAATTATATTTGCATGTGAAGAAATAAATTTAATAGCTAATTATTTAATAATTAATATTATATCACTACGAAAAAAGTTCCCTTCCATAACATTCTGTTATTCTCTTCAGTATAAAAATACAGATAATCCTTTGATTATAAAAATGACCTCTCCATGTCTTTTTGTGTGAGGTGAATTTTATATTTTTCATTCAAGTGCATGTTTACAATTAACTATAGTGCAAAATGTGAGAATATTGTTAGAAAATGAAAACAAGCACAATATTATAGCATAAACGATGCCTATATAGTAATGACGCACAGTAAGTGAAACTTGTATTGATTTGGTCACTAAATTCTTTGATTATTTTTTCCACTTTATATATACTAGGAATTGATTATATAAGTTGGATATTCTATTCATCTGGTTTATCTAAGTACAAGATTTTCTGTAAATGAATGTAATATTGTATATGGAAGAGCACTATATACAGTAACACTTAGAACATTGTTTTTAATTGAATTATTATTTTTTGAATATATATATATATAACCATTAATTTTTCTAGCTAAATAAATGATTTATAAAACCTTGAAAATATATATCCAATCACTACTGATATCACTAGATCTTTTCAGCCTTCCTAAAAGCAAGCACAACAGGCCAATGTGATAATTTTTAAAAAAAATGCTGTGGTCACACTATATTTTATATAAATGGTTATCTTTTAAAACAAGAAATAAAATAAAAATGATAAACAATACAAAATCATAATAAAATAAATACTTAATTCAAACTCAAGGCAATGAATCCTAAATACCATGACTTTTTTTTTCAGAAAATTATTTTTAGTTTTAATTTATACTTCATTTATTTTTTTTTAATTAGTTTTATTGTTTTTTCCCTACATGATGTAATCTTTTTTATTACAAATTATTCAAATATTATTTTTCTGGCAATTTTTTTTTTGTTATTATTTTTTCCACTTTTTTTAATCTGGGTATAAAAAAAAGATAACACGACTTTGACTAATAAGATTAGACTCTTCTTCCTATTGTTAATGCATAAATTACTGTACTTATATATTATTTACTTTATGTGTGTAAGTTGTGGCAGCTCATTTTAGTATATGAGCTATGTATGCATGACATAATAACAACTACTTGGCATTACAATGTTGCATTGTAAATATAGAAATTTGGCATATAAATATAAGATATTGAATTAGCATAACTTATTGATATCTATTGACTCAATGAATTATTTTATTCAATTAATTAAGAATAGCAGATATTTATTGGAAATATTTTTACTAAAATATTGCCTCATTTAGAATCTCTGTCATTCAGTGTTTCATGCTCCATATTAATATCATTATGAATCATCATTGTGCCAATTAATTAGTTATATGATTTAATGATCAGTGAAGTGTTGTTATAATTTAGTATAAATGTTTACTTAGTTTTATGCATTTAATGGTTGGTTTTAATATGATTGTGCTATGGTGAGATGCATTGAGATTAAAATGGTGCAAAATTCAATCCCTGCCTTGCATGAGAGAGGTATAGTGAAAGTTATCAACACTGGCAATATGAATAAGGAAATTAAAAATTGATACCCCTCTAACACTTAAGATATATTATTCAATAAGTAAGGCCTAAACCTCATATTTGGCCTAGAGATAATGTCTAGCTTAATAAATGACTAGCAAAAGTTATTATCTATAAAAGTAGTTTGTATCAAAGTTATGAGTGCAGAAAATTTGAAACCTGTCAATTAAACTATTGTATATATATATATATATATATATATACAATATATATATATATACACACACACCCCTAGGTCTCGTTTTATGCGGATTACTTTAATGCGATTTTGAAGTTATGGGATTCATATTTCTTCTTAATATCTTTCATATTTCACTATATTTATTAAATATCAAGAAATTTAAATTATTAATAACATTTTGACTTGAAATTTTTTTTTTTTTCAAAAATATAACGTTATATTAATAGCAGCTCATGTGAATATGACCTGAAGCTGTATTTAGAACTTAGCTTCTATATAAATAACCTATTTATAAACTAATGAGTAAATAATAATAATAAATTTATACTTACATATAAAAATATCACAATAAATATTCAAAAAATTTAAACTTTTAAAACGTATTATGTTTTATATATAACATAAATAAATAATGTTTTAGATTTTTAAAATAAAAAATGAAGATTTTATAAACTGAAAATAATCTTTCTAATGATAATGTTTTCATTGCGATATCATTTTTTAAATATAGAAACAGAAAACCATTAACACAGCACAAGACTGAAAATGGCACTAGCTGTACATCACATCACGAATAAAAATAAAGTGGCTTAACAGGTTTCTCTGTGCATAATTGCTAAGAGAGTCTTGACTTTGTTTAAGGAGAAGCCACAATATATCACATCACATCGAATCGGAGTTTTTACCAGTTTACAAACGCTAGTGGTAATGATTAAAATATGTATGAAAAATGTAAAATTAAATACTGTAGTAATAAAAAAAGTAAAAAAAGTTTGTCTTGTATTAATATTTTTTAAATATTTGAAATTTTTCATTAGTCATACTTTATTTGTTTATTATTTTAATGCGAATTTTAAAGTAATTTTTCTTTGTTGCTTTGCTTTTATGTGAATTCTGAAATTTACAGCACCTATCTCCCATTTTTCAAGGTAAATTAAGTCTATTTTTGTGTGATTTTTTTTAATGTGGTTTTTCTGTGGAACCTATCTACCACATAAAATGAGACCCAGGTGTTTGTATATATATATATATATATATTGAAGCAGTCAGATATAAGTTTGATTCTAACTTTGTATCTCACCTGTAGCCTACTTCAAACCCTAGCACTAACCATGATTTTACGAATGCAATGGAGCTTTATATGTTCAATACATGCTAGTTCAATTAAAACAGTGTTATATAAACATGTGTTAAAACCAACTACTTTAATATTTAGACTAACCAATATTATTAATGACTTCATGATAAAATTATTCATGAAAACATATGTATATATATTATAACTGTGTGGATTGTGTGTATGTATTTATGAATAGTTAAATATATATATATATTCGTTATAAAGTTTCATTGCATCGGAATATTTTATTTTTACTTTTACCAGTTTGTTCAAGTTTCAGTGATTAAAAGCTACATTCTTTCGATAAGCTTTCAGATTGATTGCTCCCAAAGACAATGGGGAAATTTTTATTAATTAGCAAAAAAATAATAATTTAAAATGTAAGGGCGGTTCTTAATTAAAATCATTTTTCAGATTTACAAATTCATTTTCTAATTAGAAAATGAATTTAAAGTTAATGAGTTTGAAAGCCTTATCGAAGGAATGTATCTAAAATCAATTAACAAAAATTTAACTGTTGATAATGTAAGAAGCTTTAGCCAGAAGGCATCAAGAGTCAGAATGGGCAGAAATCCATAGAACAGGTATAAATAGCCTGGAAAAATTTCAAGAAAACAGAAGTCATACTTTTTAGAGAAGTTGTTACTAGATGCTACATCCATTTAAATTGTGAATTTATATAGTGTCTTCATCATGGTGCATGGCTAACTTTGGGAATCTGATTTCTGGGCCCAAAGTCCCCAGAAAATCTTCAATGTAGCTGCAAAGTAAATCTTTTCTACACCAATCATGAGCTGCCAAAACCTGAAAGAAATCAATCCAAATGCTATTCACTTAAGTTAAAATGTGTGCCTATGTTTCAACCCAATTAGACTCTGCTGTGTAAACTAAGTAACCAACCATGGAAGGAATGGTAATATCTTTCTTTAATAAACTGCAACTTTCTGTCCAGTTTCTGAACTTACTTTACACCACCTTTTAAATTAATTACTGTTAAAAGCTCTTCCCATTTTATAATGTCTTAATTTGTATAAGTAATTCTCTATTTCTATCTCTAGTACTTAAATTTAATATTTTGTTAACTTTCCTTTTTCTTACAGTGGCAGTTCATTTCACTAACTTTATTATATATTTATTGAATGATTATTAATATCATTTATTTTTGATTATATACCAATAATACTTTAACTCGATAATAATCTCTTTCGTTAAACATACCTCATGAAAATAATATAGTATTAAGTTTTATAGTAATTCTTTCCCACTAGAACTAATTTAATACAGTTCTATTAATTATTGAGTTGAAGGATTTATTGAATGTTGGCTAATTTTACTAATTACCCCATCTAATTTAATACAGTTCTATTAATTATTGAGTTGAAGGATTTATTGAATGTTGGCTAATTTTACTAATTACCCCATTTTCTAACCTATGCTCCTGGCTATTTTCTTTAGTTTCACCAATATTTATTTATTCATATTAATAATGTTAAAGTGTTTTTCTAAAGGTTGATAAAGGAAATAAAGTCAAACATATTGTAATTTAAATTTTATACATTATATTAATATTCAGGGAGGGCATGATATTTAGGATATAATTAGCATAATTTTATAATTCCCTTAAGTACTTTTAGTTAAAGCATGTTTGACTTTAATTCAACATTATCAGGTCATTATGTAGAGCATTCCTTATATAAAATGGGTTTTATTACTTAAAACACAATGATTATCAAGTCATCATTTTCCGAACATTGCTGATACGAGCCATCTCTTGCTTCGTAGGCTTGACATCAGTAATATTATTGTTACTTTAATTACCTAGAAAGAAACCACTTACCCACTTGCTCATTATTATATTGGAACACCAAAGGTTCATGGCTATGTCCTGGATGGCTTTCCCTGTGTTCCATGGATCCTTCATAGGTCATAAAACACTTGTCAAATACAAGCCATCCTTCTATTTTCTCAAATCACTGACAAGCCATCATATTTTGTATTTGTTCTTAAGGCTTGTAAGTCATCAGTACCATTATTTTTTGGTTCCAATAAAGCACTGCTCTCACACTCATAAATTGTAATGATTTGATTTTATTAAAGTCAAACAATTTCATATTCATTTATAATTAAATAAATTCTTTGTTAAACAGTAAAGTTATACCCTAAATATTTATCATGCTTTACGTGAGTTGATTTATGGATGTGTGAAAATAAATCTCATATTCTTTTCTTTTAAAATTAGAATAATAATTTCTGTCCAAGGCAAATGCCTTTATTTACCTTTATTTACTTGTCCGGGCATAGACATATATAATTCTCCTATAAGTGCATAATAATTATTGGCATATGAGAACGACTGCCATTCTTATTGTAAATTGTAACTCCCATTCTTAAAGACTAGAAGTAATATATATAATCTTAATCATAAACAATTTGAACAAAAATCTTTTTTTTTATTAAACATTCTATTTAACACATTTGGTTTTAACTTTCTTTATTATTCAATAACTATTTTAATATTAATGCTTGCTGTCTGTATTGGCAACCCAAACATACATATATGAATTGATTTATAAGTATCCTTAGTTATTTTATTGTATGTTAGTAGAGACAGATCAGGGGTCTTAAATCATCATCATCCATTGAGCTAGTTTGTGCCATCGTCATATGTCAGCCATTGATTTGATCAGAGCTCGTGAGTTGGGTTTGAATTCAGTTTGGTTTTGGATTTAATTCTTTGGTTCAACTGGGTTTGAATCTGACTTTGGGTTTAGGTTATTGGTGATGTGGATGTTGACTGGTACATTGATTATGTTTTTGTATGCCCAATCATTGGGGCTTCGATGTATTAAATTCCACACCTTGTAGACACTGGTTATGTTTTTTGCTGCTCAATTATTGAGGCCTCGATTATGTTTTTGTAGAGTGTTATATATATATTTGAAAAAACATTTATGTGATTTATAACGCTTAACCGAAATGATTTTAATGTATTAAAATGTCATTTTTTAATTTTTTATACTTAAATGTTTCCAAGATTGTTTAAATGTTGGTTCAGTAATAAATTTTGTTGGTTAAATACAATAACAGTTTTGTTATTCGAAATAATTGTTAAAAAAAAGTAATAAGATGATTAATATATATAAATTAATTATATGTGTACCTTACACTATCTCAGTATATATATTATACATTTGTTTAATACGCATTTGTGACAGTAAGGAGGGAAGAAAAATAAAGGGTAAGAAAAGTAGTAAGAGTAGACTGAAGCACAGGGTAGAATAGATGAAATTTATTTTTTTCCTAAAATTAATTAGTGTATATCTCAGTTTTATATTTAGAAATATCCAATATCAATATCACATTAAAAGTCTTAATTTCAAAGTATTGCTTGCTAGCAGATATTTTAAATGTTCGCTTTTTATTATTAGTAGCCTCAAAGCAGGTGAAGACCTTCAAACTGGGAATTATATGTCAAGCGGTGCAATGTAGGGGACATTATGCTTGAATGACAGTGATTTCTAGAGTAACTTCAAAGCAGTTGAACACCTTCTAACTGGGAATTGTATGTCAAGCGGTCCAGAGTAGTGAACATTATGCTTTAATGACAGTGATTTCTAGAGTAACAATCAAAGCAGGTGAAGACTCTTTATGTAACACCAAGCAGCCAGATGCAGTTGGCAAAGGGCTTCAATGGTTTACATGCTCTTATGCTAGCAAGAGTGAAAAATGATATCAACAAATAAAAGTTATTGTAAAATATTAATTTTGATATTTTTTTGTATGATAGTCTCATGCTTATTGGAAATAAAATAGTTAAACTCCTATAATAAAACTTAGGTCAGTAATGCATTGTCAGTTTTTAGCAGATAATAAATATTCATCAAGTAAGTCATTTTATTCTAAATTATGTTAATCATATATGGTTTGGGTGATCAATGGGTGATTTTACATATCCTATTGATTTCATTTTGCTTGCTGGTGCCCATACAAATAAATTTGTCAGAAAATATGATTGTCAGTACAGCAGTGAATGAGTTGCCTAAATAAAAACCAAATATATCCAACATAGAGAATTACTTGTATTATATTGCTAAAATATATCAATATTTTTATGTTACTAATCACTTCTCTAGTTTTTTTTAGACTGGGGAGAACAGTAGAACAAAGCGAAAGTAAGTAATATTTTCTCTTATATTTAATAGTTTTTATATGTCTCATTCAAATAATTAACAGTAGGAGCTGATTAAGACAAACGTAGGTGAACTAGAAAAATCAGGTAATAGATTGGTAAAATAATGAGTAGCAGCTGATGAAGATATGGACAAATGGGACCAGTAGTCAGAACCTAACTAAATGTATTAGAAAAAAATCAGTATATAAGTATTAATATCAATAGTGTCATATAATTTTAATATCTGTATTGTTTACATATTTAAAAAAATAAATGGAAGGAGAGTGAGTCAACAAAGAGTAGAATGTGGATAGTGATGCACCTTCAACAGCATCTAGTGAGCAAAAGATCACCTTCAAATATCCAGTTAAAAGAAAAGAATGCAACAGTCAAAGCAGGAAAGCAACTAAAGATGATCACCATGATTGAGAGATTTTATATACACTCATCAGGGAGATGAAAGAAGACAGAAAGTTAATGCTTATGATGATGGAGAAATTCTAAGAATTGAGGAAAAATTAGGCATCCAAAACAACCCAAACCCAGAGAAAGTAAAGCATCATCCAGCAATGATACTTATAAAGCCCCAAGAGGAAAGGGAGATGCTCAGACCATCAAAAAGGGTCATGGATAGTAATGAAGATGATAGTGGAGAAGAGGAATCAAGTCAGGGAATAGTTGAATAAGCTAGCAAAGCTGTTTAAAATGCAGAGATAGAAAAAGAAGATGACACAGTCATAATACTAAGAGTGAACAAAGATACCACTAGTAAGATTAAACCAAAGATAGAAATGGGATGGATGATGAATCCTCAACTTAGTCTTATGAATTTACAGATAACATTCCCTGCATCCTCTATACAGATTCAAATTTTCAAGAGAGACCCAGGAGAGAACTCCTTAGCTCATTTAGATAGTATTAGGGAAATTTTTTGTCTATATTCATTTGCAGAGAAAGAGAAGACTACATTAGCCAGCCATTATTTAAGAGAGGCTGCAAAGGCATTGTGGAAGTTACTAAAACATCCCCCTACAATGATCCAAAGGTATGAGAATGCCATATTAAAGAAATACTGGAGTGAAGAAAGGCAGGAACGTTTTTTACACAGATGAACCACCCAGAAGTATCAAAAAGATTGCTGGCAGGGATACATAGCCTACTTCATCCAACAAGTCACTACATTCAAATTCCTCATGGCATTCAAATATAAAGATCAACACATCATCTGGACAATAAGGCATAATGGACCACAATGGATTCAGAGAATCATGCTTGGGATGTGCCCAACATCACTAGAAAAGGCCATAGAGTTACTGACTGCAATAGACTATGGGAACTTGACACCAACAAGAAAGGACCAAGACTATGACCATCATCAAAAGTTTAAATGATACAGGCCACCTGATCCAGAGAAATGATAGAACAAATATTAAGTGTAGTGACTGATATACAGATGGACAGACTGACACAACCTTAAAGATAATGAGACTCGATTAACAGACTTACTGCACAGTATAAGCTAGTATAATATTAAACATAATGATCCATAATGAGACATGTATAATTTTGTGTTTTTGTACAGATGATATTTCATGCTAAATAAATTTATAAAAATGTATCAAATATAAGTAGAGAGATTTTTTTTTATTGTTTTTTGTTGAAGTGGAAATAAATGAAGTGGTCAGATCTAAGTTTGAGCCTAGCTTCATTACATCTCACCTGTAGCCTACTTCACACCATAGCACTAACCATGAATTTCCGAATGCAATGGGCCTTTATATGTTCAATACACGCTAGTTCAATTAAAACAGTATTATATAAACATGTGTTAAAACTAACTACTTTAATATTTAAACTAATCAATATTATTAATGACTTCATAATAAAATTATTCATGAAAACATATATTAATTATAACTGCATGGATTGTGTGTATGTATTTATGAATAGTTCAATATATATATATATATATATATATTCGTTGTAAAGTTTCATTGTGTCGGAATGTTTTATTTTTACTTTCACCAATTTGTTCAAATTTCAGTGATTAAAAGCTACATTCTTTCAATAAGCTTTCAGATTGCCTGCTCCCAAAGACAAAGGAAAATTTTTTATTAATTAACAAAAAAATAATAATTTAAAATGTAAGGACGGTTCTTAATTAAAATCGTTTTTCAGATTTACAAATTCATTTTCTAATTAGAAAATGAATTCAAAGTTAATGAGTTTGAAAGCCTTATGGAAGGAATGTATCTGAAATCAATTAACAAAAATTGTAACTATTGATAATGTAAAAAGCTTTAGCCAGAAGGCATCAATAGTCAGAAAAGGCGGGAAACCAGAGAACAGGTATAAATAGCCTGGAAAAATTTCAAGTAAAGAGAAGCCATATTTTTTAGAGAAGTTGCTACTACAACCTATGTCCATTTAAATTATGTATTTATATAGTGTCTTCATCATGATGCATGACTAACTTTGGGAATCTGATTGCTGGGCCCAAAGTTTCTAGAAAATCTTTAATGTAGCTGCAAAGTAAAACATTTCTACACCAATCGCGAGCTGCCGAAACCTGAAAGAAATCAATCCAAATGCTATTCACATAAGTTAAAATGCATACCTATGTTTCAACTCAATTGGACTCTGCTGTGTAAACTAAGTAACCAACCATGGAATGATGGTAATATCTTTCTTTAATGAACTGCATCTTTCTGGCCAGTTTCTGAACTTTACTTTACACCACCTTTTAAATTAATTACTGTTAAAAGCTCTTCCCATTTTATAATGTTTTAATTTTTATAAGTAATTCTCTATTTTCTATCTCTAGTCCTTAAATTTAATATTTAGTTAACTTTCCTTTTACTTATGATGGCGGTTCATTTCACTAACTTTATTTTATATTTATTGAATGATTATTAATATCATTTATTTTTGATTGTATGCCAATAATACTTCAACTTGATAATGATCTTTTTCATTAAACTTACCTCATGAAAATAATATATTTTTAAGTTTTATAGTAATTCTTGCCCACTAGTACTAATTTAATATAGTTCTATTAATTATCGAGTTGACGGATTTATTAAATGTTTGCTAATATTACTAATTAGCCCATTTTCTAACCTATGCTCCCGGCTATTTTCTTGAGTTTCACCAATGTTTATTTATTCATATTAATAATGTTAAAGTCTTTTACTAAAGGTTGATAAAGGAAATAAAATCAATATATTCTAATTTCAATTTTATACTTTATATTAATATTCAGGGAGGGTGTGATATTTAGGGTATAATTAGCATAATTTTATAATTGCATTAAGTACTTTTAGTTAAAGCATGTTTGACTTTAATTCAACATAATCAGGTCATTACATAGATCATAAAATAGGTTTTATTACTTAAACACGATTATCAACTCACCAATTTCTGAACATTGCTGACACGAGCCATCTCCTGCTTCATAGGCTTGTCACTGGTGATATTATTGTTACTTTAATTATCTAGGAAGAAACTACTTCCTCACTTGCTCATTATTATGTTGGAACACCAAAGGTTTGTGATTATGTTCTGGCCTGGCTTTCCCTGTGTTCTATGGATCCTTCATAAGGCATAAAATACTTGTCAAATACAAGCCATCTTTCTATTTTCTCAAATCACCAACAAGCCATCATATTTTGTATTTGTTCTTAAGACTTGTAAGTGGTCAGTACCGTTATTTTTTGGTTCCAATAAAGCCCGCTTTCATGCTCATAAATCATAATGAATTGATTTTATTAATGTCAAACAATTTCATATTCATTTATAATTAAATAAGTTCTTTGTTAAACAGTAAAGTTATGCCCTAAATGTTTATCATACTTAGTTATGCCCTAAATATTTATCATACTTTTTGTGAGTTCATTTACAGATGTGTGAAAATGAATCTCATATTCTTGTCTTTTAAAATTAGAATAATAATTTCTGTCCAAGCCAAATACCTTTATTTACCTTTATTTACTTGTCAGGGCATAGACATATATAATCCTCCTATAAGTGTGTAATAATTATTGGCATATGAGAATGACTGCCATTCTTATTGTAAATTGGGTTAAATTGTAACTCCCATTCTTAAAGACTAGTGGTAATATATATAATCTTAATCATAAACAATTTGAACAAAAATATTTATTATTATTAAACATTCTATATAACACATTTGGTTTTAACTTTCTTTATTATTCAATAACTATTTTAATATTAATGCTAGCTGTCTGTATTGGCAATCCAAACATACATATATGAATTGATTTATAAATATTCTTAAGTATTTCATTGTACGTTAATAGAGTCAGATCAGTGGTCTCAAATCATCATCATCTATTGAGCTAGTTTTTGGTGCATAGTCAAGTGCCATCAACATATGTCATCCATTGATTTGATCTGTGCTTGTGAGTTGGGTTTGAATTCAGTTTGATCTTGGGTTTAATTCTTAGAATTGACTGGGTTTGAATCCAACTTTGGGTTTAGGTTTTTGGTGATGTGGATATTGACTGGTACAATGTTATATGTATAAGTGATTGTGATCTGGGACAACAAACAAGTGCTAGTTCAGCACAAAATGCCCATCTGGGGATTATTTACCTATTCCATATGTCTTTGATAATATGTTTTAATAATGTGTAATGGGATAATAGTTTGAAAAAGTGTGTTTCAAATGTAACTATAATGTGAGAAGTTGCTCTGACTTTTGGGCCGATGGATGGTTAGAATAGATTTGATGATTAAGCTAAAGTGAAAGATGCAAATAAGAATATAATTTCATTATATATATATATATATATGTGTGTGTGAGTGCGTGCACGTGTAATGACTGATGATATAATGATTTATACACATACAAAATATTGTGGAAGCAACCGACTTTTCACATATGTGCTATAAAATAGATATATATTGTATAAATATTATCAAAAAAATCGTATGATTATATAACAAGTTCTGATAAATAACTTATTTAAGCATTATAAATGCAATTATATGAACACACTTGACAGTTATTAAAATAAGGAAAAGTTTTTTAAAAATGAAAAATGAGTAAAAACATTGCATTTTTTTTTAGTAGTAGCATAAAATGAAATGTATATAATTCGTATTATGTTGCTTTTCTGTTGCACTATAAATAAATAAATAAAAAAAAACGGGAAAAGGTTATACAATAATATATACTGTATTATTTAAGAATCTTTTTAATGTAACATTTATATAATTGTGAGTGTTTACAGATTATTGTATAAAAAGATGTCTAATTTGTTTTTAAATACAACTTCCTCCTCCCTCTTACTTTTATTTTTCTCCCTCTTTCTATACAACTATTATTATTATCTAACATGCATAATATATACCTGAGAAGAGAAGAATGAAAAGAAAATAGAAGAAAAAGACTAAGTTATAATTAAAAAATTAGGTGGAAGGAAGAAGTTGTAGGTTAAATGAAATTTAATTGTCACTAATATAATGCTTTCTAAATATTTACAATAATTTATATATATATATATTACATTGAGGAGACTAATGAAATATTGCTGAAAAAAAACTGTTGCATTATCTTTTTTTGATTTTATTTATTTATTCCTTTGCTAAGGTGATAAGAATAATATTTCATGTATAAATAAATGAACTAATTTTCATTAATTAAAAAAATAATTTGTTAGAAATTTGGGTTTTGAAAATGATGGAGATGAACAATAAGTCATTTACCTTGACTTTTAAAATTTACCACTCTCCCACTACACCAAACTAATTTTCATCTAGAAATATCCCATACACAAATCCTTCTCTCTACAGTTGCATTTATCAGCAAAAAGCAAAATGGTTTCTTTAACTTTAATGTGATAAAAACAAGCAACTATATTTTATGTAGATTTTTTGCATTGTATCTTAAAATGAAACAATCCAATTTGTATTTTAAACGCATATAAAGATATAGGCAGATTTATGTTTCTGAAAAAAAAAAATAACTTGTTTAAAATCATCATTTGAGAATTGGGATCTGTATCAAAGAGATGAATGCTTTAGCTTATTGTAAGCATTGTAATTCATGATAAGAATGTAATTCATTTGTCAAGTGATGTTTTTGATTGTTGTCTTGATATAATTCCTTCTTATATTTTAATATATGAGAATTAGTAAAATATTAAATTAACATATATGACTTACAATGATAAGCTTGATTTCAGATGAAATTAAAACAAGTTTATGAGACTTCAAATTACCATATCTTTATATGATTGTTGTCTCTCTATAAATTTATTATGTACTGACCAAAAGCATTCTATTTTTACTTGAAGTGTAGCTTAAATTATGTACTATTACCTCAGTCTTCCCAGTAGTTTTAATTAGTTTTTATCATGGAAATATTATGGCTTCAAATTTAACTAGATTTTGAAAATGAAATTCCTATTTCAAAAATGTTTCTTCCACCTATTTTTTTTATTAAAAAACATTAAATATATGTATTGCACCATGATGATAGGATGATGACCCCTGGATGATATGCCAAGTCTCTATATTAGGCTATCCTATGATTTGATCTAGGTAACATTTAAGACTCTTACCATTTTTAATTATCTTTGGTCAATATTACTAATTATGAGAGACTCCTATCCTATCAACAAGATTGCATACTCTTTGACATTAAATAAACACAAAAGTATTTATCTAATGGCATGACAATACCCAGATACTCCTCCTTATTCAGTATCTACATACTCTCATGACTAACAATAATGATTAAATGACTATAATGAAACATCTATAATTATCGACTTTCTATTAACTAAGGAAGAAATTATACTATCATGTTATTGTATACTGAATGTTATTCTTATTACTGCTATAGAATTATAATTAGCAATAATTATAATAATAAATTTATACTAAGGAGATCTCAGGATAATCATTGATTTTTATATAATTATTTAATCCACCTATAAAATATCAAAAGGGATTTTATTGAATTCTATAGGTAGTGTATTAATTAAGAAAAGACTTATAACCTGAATCTCTAATCAAAATTGTACTCCTATTTTATATTTATGTTCCCCAATACTTACTCTTAAACTAATATTGTTATCCACATTATAATTAGATTTGATAGGTTAATAATAAATAATTCTTAACTTAATTTCTTATAAGTAAGCATACTTTAATAATTTGCAATATTATCAAGGATTTATGTGATCAAGGCAGCTTACAGTAAGTTAAAATCTCTTTTAAAGAAAAGAAGGGGAAGAAAAACTTACAACATCATATTAGTATACTATTAATTCCATGCTGTAAATATTGTTGTTATTACAATGAAGGGGGGGTGAATAGATTGGTAGATAGTGGAATTAATAATTGATTTAAGTTGATTATATGTCATTATTTATTTTAAAAATTATGTTTTATCAAATATTGTTACATAATTAAAATCAAAAGATGATTAATGATTTAATTGAAATATATCATAAAAATAATTAAGAATATGGATGATATAACAAGAGGAAGGGTTTGTGTTTAAAAGTACAATATTAAAAGGATAAACGATGATATTTTAAATTTGATCTTATGTTTTACAATGAACAATTTAATATAGTTATACAAAATTATAAGTAATTTTACTTTGAAATTTGTATGAGCAAATAGTTATAAGGAAGATAGTAGACAAATATAAGTTAGAAATATGAAGGTAATATTTTAAGTTGTTAGCTAAAGCAAAGGTCAGTATTGTATTTAAGATATACCAAAGAGTGGTCTATTAATATGTAGCTGAATCTCATAAATTATAGATGAAAATTATTGCAGAAAAATATAAGGGTTCAGAGTTAATAGTACACAGCATAAAATTCTTATTAGTTGTATTTTAGTATATAGGTTGAGAATAAAACCATAGGAAGATAGAGTTTGAGACTGAAAAACTAATTGATGCTTTTGTAATTATTATAGTAATATTTTCTTAGAAAAATAAATAAATAAATAAAGATCAAAGGATGAATATCATGGTATTTAAAATATACAAAAGATGACATTTCACCACATTAAAATAAAATTATTGAATGAAGCAAGAATCTAATAATTAATGTTTTCCATTTTGTCTTTATAAGTTAAAACCTAACTTATAATGGGTTGATAATTGCAAAAGAATTGAAAACCAACTAGATAATAGAGACCCTTGATTTGTGATATATAGAATAAAATATAGCAAGATATATATCACAACAGCACCATACTACATGAAAAGGTAATATTTCTTTTTGTTAATTTTTTTTTTCTGGTAAATATCAAAAAGGTAAAGGGGGAATGGCAGTTTTTTAATTGTTATAGTATTATTATATTATATTTGTATATAATTGTATTACTATTGTTATTTTACACTACACATTAGTTAAAATGTTTATCATAATATCTTGTAAATAATATGATTAAAGTTGTTGTTTTGAAAGTTGACTTGAGTATTAAAAGTTGCATATCTTTTGTGAGAATCATTGTCACTACATCACATGAACCCAAAGTGTACATTTTAAGATTGAAATAAGAAATTAATCCAGTTCAGAACAACATAACAGTCAGCTAAGCACATCTTTTTTAAATATAAGTTCCTAAACAAAACAAAAACAAAAAAACTTATTAACTTTTACTGGCATTATAATTGTTCCACAGGATTCAAACCGGTTGCACATCTATATATTCTTATCACTGTCATTTCAAACACTTCCCTGGTTGCATATCCATATTACAATCATCTTTGCTCCATTTATTGTCATCAGAAGATTATTACAATTATAAAATTCACAATCCACAGGGTTCTTGACAATGTAGCAGTTTTTTTCCCCTTTAGTAATTAAAGATTATCTGCACCTTGTCTTATACGTTTGATTTCAATACTCCTTGCATTAGTAATAAATTATTTAGAATTCAAAATGTTCCTTGCTTCTTTTTGGTTACTACTATTATTAAGAAAAAATCATTTCACATTTTGATTTAACAGTAAAGTTACATTCCACAGCAGTTTTATATTTCCTAATGCATTAAGTTTTATTTCATCTGTTGTTCACAATTTATTTTCAATGCATTTTTAGACCTTATTAAATATTTTTGAGAATGGTTTTACTTTATTACACTTATCTTTTATTTTTTCTTCTTTGTTTTATTCGGGATGATAAATAATATTTTCTTTTCATCTAGTAGACCGCTGTTATTCGCACTCATATAAATGTAATTATTATTTAATCTATATATAACGCTCATTATAAGTTTTTAAACTTTACGTAAAAGTAACATTAAAATTAGTACTGCTCAGTTTTAATCATTTCTTCACTTAACATTTGATTAAAATATGCTTTAAGATTTATCTTTGAATCTGATTTTTTTTAACATTTAATCTATGACTAAT
The DNA here is from genome assembly GCA_028023455.1 of Epiperipatus broadwayi. Classification (NCBI taxonomy): domain Eukaryota; kingdom Metazoa; phylum Onychophora; class Udeonychophora; order Euonychophora; family Peripatidae; genus Epiperipatus; species Epiperipatus broadwayi. The sequence continues at coordinate 3,193,489 of JAQFVV010000068.1, read as the reverse complement.
AAAATTCTTAATCTAGCCTAGATAAATGAATGTTCTTTTAAGTGAAACAATGCAGTGGATTCCTTTTTCTTGATTATCATAGGTAAAATTTAAAATAACTACTGGGATTTCTTGGCTGGGATTAGATAGTCAGAACTTGAAACTAGGTCGTAATAAAAATTGATTTCCTCACTCCATAGTATTAAGAATTACTTTTCAAATCTGTTATATTTAGATTGCTTATACATACGATTTTGAACTTGTTAAAATTTTAAATATTTTTAAAGTTTTATAATATTTTACTTAGACAAATATTAAAACAGCTTTCTGCCTTTTTTTTTTTTAATCTCTTCTCCGATCGTCTGCTGTTTTTTTTTCTTTTTTTAAAAACCGCGGCGCGATAATTAACGTCAGCAAACGATTTCCTTAATTTTGATTGGTTTATCTCCCAAACCAACTTGTACAATCCTTAACTTAACCCTTTAACTGTCCAATTGTTCATTCGCTGCAGGTGGTATCACTCAAAGCTTTTAATTAGCCGATGCACAAAATAATGTATCAATTTTTCAAAAGTTATTGACCGTTTTTTTAAATATATTCACTTTAGTTTCGTTTTTAAAAAGTATATTAGTAATTTCTCACATTATAAAAATAAACGAAAGTTTGTTCAAAAATAAATTTTGATTTTTAATTTTAAAAATATTTGTTACGGTTGACATGAAAAGAAACGGCAATCATAATTTCACGTTATGATTTTTTTTTCCCGACTTTGCAATAAATAAATAATTCTTGCTAAAATCGTAACTATTTTTGTAAAATAATATTTATTTTTGACATATTATATGAAAATAATTTGTATTTTATTTGTATTTCATCAAAAAATATTTTTAAAATGCTCTAAAACATTCATTTATCATTTTCAAAATAAAACAAAAGCGTTCGTAAATTTTTAATTTTTGGCAGCCATATAAAAATTTTAACAGCCAATAAGATTCAAGAAAAGATGATGAGAAGGCGGAGCTTTACCATTTTCTTTTGTTTACAAAATTTCAACAGCCAATAAGATTCAAGAAAAGATGTGAAAAGGCAGTGCTTAGTTTTTGTTTGACATAAATCATCAATTAATTGATTTTTTACTTGTAAAATAATTCAATAGATGGCAGTATATTATAAAACTTTTTGCGTTCTAAAAAATGACGTCAAAACCGTAAACGTAGTCCAAAAACTAAGCAATTTACAGCGATGTCAAATTTACTCGATTAAAAACGAATGTATCAAAAATTGCCTCGATTAAGAACGAGTCAAACAGTTAAAAGGTTAAAGATTTTTTGTTTGTTTGTTTCTATTTGAAATCAATAATGAATAAAAATATTTTATGAACGAAATTAATGTAAATCATTACTTTAAGGCCAAGTTTCAGTTCTGATCATATTTTTATAAATGACATTATTACTTGAATTTAACTATAAAATTTAAGATTAAATATCTTTGTTTACAAAATATTATAATTGAAATAATTTCAAACTAAATTCTTATTTCGAAGTAAATAATTGTTCCTTCTTTCATTAATTACGATTTTAGATTTTTTTTAGCTCTTAAAGGAACAATGCGTTAAAATAAATTAAAGTCAAATCTATCAGTAACGAATGTTTATAGATTAACCTCTATTTTTATTTAAAAATTTATATGGTGGATTATAATATTAATAAATTATAAATAGCAACAATTATTAAATCTCTACAAATTTTCTTTTTAAACTTTATATATTGTCATTTATTTCTGTAATACACAAGTTTATAGCATTATTCTTATTTAAATTATAAATTTAAAATTTTGAAATTATACTTTGTTTTATATGCCATTCTTACGGGGATAACCGATCAAAAGGTTACAATATACATACACAAAGAATTCTTATTCTTTTTATCATTATTCTGAAATCTTTTCACATATTTGGAATTGATAAATTGTAAAATAATATTATATAATATGTTCCATTAAAGTTACTTTTTTTTTTTTCAAATTTAAAACCAGACCACTTGAAATAGCTCAGACAACATCAGTACAGTTGCTGTTATAAAATATAAGTTGAAAAAATATCATGGAGTAATCTTATATTTTTTGTCTTTAAGTGAAGAAATGCAACAAAATGTTTTTAATAATAAAAGCTACAAAAGTCCTTATAATTTCCTAAACTATACTAGTTACATTTCACAATTAATCAGGACTAATGATCAGAAAACCAGTAATGTGCTGGTAACATCATTACATATAGTCACTTTATGTTTCATGAAATTGAAGAACATTTAATGAATAAAAGGTTTACAAAATAGACTATTTCATATTGTATAAGCTTAAAAAATAATCTGCTCACACAAAGATGTTATATCATTTTTTAAAATGTTGTGTGCAATATAAATAATAGTATACAAAAAATAATTGATAATTATTTAAAAGCAAAAGGCTACATTTAAAATTTTAAAGTTAAAAACCACTCTGTAATTAAAAATTTGAAGAAAATTAAATTAATAAAAGACATACTTCTTTTGTATTTTGTTGAAATATTGAACACTTTTTATCTTTTAAAACAATATTTAACGTTCTTTTTTAAAAAAAAAAAAATTGCTGACAACAAATTTTAAATATTGATAACTGAGATAAACTTTTTATTCAAAGCACTAACAAATTGAAATATAATAATCGTATATTAAGGAAAGTTATCTATTACTAGATACCGAATTAACATCCCTCCTCCCAATCACATTCATTATCATTACAAAGGTAAACAATTAAATATTTGTTTAACAGGAAATGATAATTAAATACTACTTGTTTTTTTCCGTCAGTTATTTTTCGGGATTTTCACATTTACAAGTAAAAACAGCTTCTTCGTTTTTTCAAAATTTGTACATATGAATATCCTGAAAATTAACTAGGGAAGGAAAAAAACAAACAGTGTTTAATTGCATTTTTATTTTAAGCAAATGTTTACATTTATTCTCATTTCATTAATGAATGGGATAGGAGAAAGTAAATATATCTCTCTGTGCTAATTTTTAACTTAATTGTTATTATTTGTTTTCACATAAATTTGAATTTTTGTTTTTATTTACTCTATTTTTATTTTTAAATATACATTTACAATATAGTAATTATATACGTTGGATTATCATCATCATCTAGCTTTAAATGTTTTTTTAGAAAAATTTGAACTTCATTTAAATTTTTAAAATGCATTTATTTATTAGCAATAGCACAGACTAATCCATATATTATTACTAAGAATTAAATAAATTTGAAAATTTTGAATTGATTTGAATTTTTCTAAAAAGGTCTAACAATTAAAATTTGATATAATATTATATGTTAATAGTTTAACGTATAACATCACAAACCTTCAGACAAATAGACAAATAGTGGAGTATAATATTAATATTTATGCATCAAATAGATCTTTGTAAATTTATATATATATATACTCTCACTTTCATTGTGCCACAGTGATGTTTGAACATTATTAACATTGTATGGAATATTTCTCTTGTTATTCACATATTTAACTTCACAGAATTTTTCTAGAGCCAATTAAATGTGAATAATGAGAACATATATGAAAATAATGATACGGAAATATAGATAGTAAGGAAAGAATATACATTTATAGATGAAGTGATAGATTGATTTACAAATACATCAATTCAAAATCAATAAATAAATATACTGGCGATTTGATACATTATTATATTATCGATAAATTCTTGAATCAATAGATAGATAATTTCTATATCTATTATATGTAAAATAAATATTATAGATTGGTGTATGTATCAAAAGATCAATGGATCATAAACATTGGGATGTGTAGATAAATGTATAGGTAGGTAAATAGATAGATGGTAAGTAAATAGATTGATAGGTACAGTGGTAGTTATGAAGATAGACAGATAGATATAAAAATAAATAAATATATAGTGAGATAGATATCTGGATTTATGAATAGATAGTCAGATGGATGAATGGGTGGAAAGAAAATAAGTAGATATAAATAGATAAGTCAATAGGTAGACATGTAGATAAGTGGGTGAATAGATTTAGAAATGAACAGAATAGATAAATAGATAAGCAAACAGACAAATAGACAGGTAGATAATATAGGTAGATAAATAGGTAAATAAACAGAGAGACAGATAGACAATTCCAAATTAATAACTACAATGTTATATCTTTCAGATATTTTATTTGTTGTCATATATATATATATATATTGTAACCTTATATTTTACAACAGGAATTAATAAACATAGCCATAATCTATGAAAAAAATTATTGGCTTTTTTTCATGCTAAATTAATTAAATAAATCACTATTATTGGTAAGATGGCAGGTGAAAGGGTTAAAAATGAATTTAAAAAGTCTCTTACAGCATTGCCTATTATAATAGAGTGGTAAGTAAAGTTAACCAAAATGTCTTCCAAATAGTTTTATTAACCAATGCACAGAAAAAATATGTGTGTAGCATTTTTTTTCAAAAATTCAATTGATTTTTTTTATATGTCCAAATAAAAATCACAGAAACAAAATTGATGGTATAAAAAATATAAAAGATAGGGTGTATTGGACCAACTACAATAAAGCATAATATTTGAAGCATTAATCTAATAAGTATTTATTATAAGAATTGAACAACCAATATTACATTTAACTAGAACAATAAAATAAAGCTTAACAGTCCTTTTGAACATATATGTGTGCTTTCATAATTTTTTCTATGATAAAATATAGTCTATTTAAAAAGTTACTGGTGTAAAGTGATTAAATAGAAGTTGTTTTATCGATTATTAAAATTCAGTTATTAGATTATTTATTAGATAAGTTTATAATAAAATTTTGAGAACTTTAAAATATAATCAGACTAATTATTATTATATAATATTCTGATGTTACAAATTATTTATAAGATAAAAAATTGTATATTTTATTTGAACAGTAATAATCTAAATTAAGATATAACATTAAATTTTTAATTTGTAAGTTTATTTTAAAATGATGTCTCAAAATTTATGTTTTTAAAATCCCCAGATCCTCAAGTTCAGCTGCTCTCGATTACCATTGCAATGAAACAAATTTTACCTGTAAAATTTTGAAAAAGAAAGAACTCTGGATAATACTAAATGGATATCACAGACCACATGATGATAAGTTAAAAATATCACTCCCTTTCAAAGTTTAAGTAGTCTTTACTAAATTATAGTACATCAAGGACTATGTCCAATTTAAATTTTTAATTAGCCATCTTCTTCACTTTATTCAATATGGATGAGTAGAGGAACCTACTAGGCATTTTTCTTAATTGGCAAAATGTATCTTTTCATCAACCTAAATAGGTAAATTGCAACAACAATAAACATTATCACTGGATATTATTAAAAAGGAAATCAAACTTAAATGTTTTAAGTCACCAATGGAATTGATAAAATCATTTGTGGGGTGCTACTACATAAAATATTTAAAAAATCATTTGACTCTTCTCTAAAATTGGAATAATTTGTTTGAAATAATATTGACTGCCTATTCCTTATGGATTTATTGAATGATAGAAACTTCCTACAAATTATGGACTAACATTCAACATATAATTGTTTTTATATGTAACGTGATTAAAATCTTAATGAGGACTACTGAAAGTAACTCAAGTAGATGGATTATTTATTCTCTGCTAGGTATCATAAGATAATAAGATGGTTTGAACTATAGGAGGAATTCTACTTGTTTAAATTAATGTATTATCAAAACCACTGCATTTAATATTTGGGATAAACATCAACCATTAGGATATTATTTCCTTATTTTTAAAGTATTAACTTGCTTACATTATGCTAAACTATATTAGCCCAAGCAAACAGATTTATAATTATAGACATTATAGCCATGAATATAACAAAGATGTTATCAAGTGTTAAATAAATTTTCTAAAATGGATTAATTTCTACAACTATGCAAGCTGGAATAAAAGTAATAATTGTAATTTACTGCAAATCTTTGGAAAATTTAATGGATTATTTAATCATGAGGATTTTATGTTAAGTGTATTTAAAATTATTGCCAGTAAAATGTCAATAATCTTTGGGTACTGCATTAAAAGTGTGATATGCTCTAATATAATACTTTTGAACTGTGTATGAAATTTGGCAATTATTTGTTAAAATTATTATTTTTTCACTTTTATTCTTAAATTATTTTCTTTATAGTTATTATTGTTATAATTTCTGGTAAAATAAAAATATACACATAAAAGCTAGTTTTTTAATAATATTTAGATTTATTACTGCCTAGCATGCTTTCAATATATTTTTATTCTGTCATATTTATGGCATATTGTGGTGTGACACTACTATATTCCATGAATAAGATATAGTAAAAATATATTGAAAGCATTCTAGGCAGTAAAAAAGCTAAATCTTATTTTAAAAAACTGCCTGTTTTGTTTATTTTAATTTTACCAGATATTACATTGGTTCAGAAAACAAGAAATTAGTAGCAATTGAATTACAAAAAAAATATTATTAATAATTGTAATATTAATAAAGTTCTCAAGGAAATACAGGTATATAAGACAGTATAGGTAACTACTTATATTACTAGTGATATGTGAGTTCAAATGTAATGTTTGTTGTTACATTTTGCATTGGAAATAGATTGTATTAAATTAATTTATAAATCTTATAAATCTGTTGTTTAACTTATTTTATGTTTTACTTGTCCTTGTCACTCAGATTCACATTATTTGGTCGTAAACACTCTGAATAGGTAATTAAATTACCAGGAAATATTTACTTTCCTTGTGCCTAGTAAAGATTATATATAATTTGATGGTTGCTATGTCATCTATCCAAGTGCTCTTGTAGTGTTAATAAGTCTAAATTTTGGTCCTAACTAAAAATTGCAACTTTAACATATATTATAAGCTAGACAATATAGTGAATCATGCCATTAATAAATACAATGATTACATTTTATGAAGGATTGCTACACTTATTAGCTAAACAATTTACTTGTTCCTGAAAGTATTAAGGAACTACACTGATGTTAAAAATAAGACTGATAGTGGATTAATTATCACCATGAAAAAAATTAAGAATATTATGAAACATTCTTATCCAACTGCAATTAATAGTAGGCATTGAATAACCAGTATAAAACCCTCTACAATATAGTGTTTTGTATTAGAATTACTTCATTGATCATACTAATAATCATAACCCAATGTTAGAGTATTTAAAGAGAATAAATAATTATATTATTATTTTTCTGAGAACTTTTGATATTAGAAGTATGTTTATTGTTCACTAATATTTTGTTGATGTCTTATTATATATATATAATTGTTATTAATAATAAAATCATCATTATATTTATAATACCATTAACTGTTGCTATTCAAATTATTATCTTTTATATATTATCAAAATAAAAGAGGTCATATTTCCACTTTGTTAAATTATTTTTTTATTGAATCCATTTGCATCGTTTATTATTTCCATCTCTTGTTGAAATACAGAATTCAATAAGATATGGAAGATACAACAAAATCCCTTTGATATCTTAATCATATCTTGGGTAAGTCAATCCTAATTTTAATTTTATATATCATTAAATAAACAATTTAATTAGATTAGGTTAAAAACCCTGAGAGAATTAATTGATTTAACCTTACTTTTAATATTGGTGTGAAAAGGTAACTGCTTATATTAGAGTAAGTATTTATCCACTGTGCATTGTAATACAGTCAGTGCACATAAATGTGTTATGATTATTTTTGTAAATATATAAAAGTATCACAAGGTATTTAACCACTGTAATAATTATATATAACATGATTTTTATCGAATAATTATTTATTGTTATTAGAGGGATAAAACAAGTAAATGTTCATTGTAGGTTATTTTTGTAAATGTGCACCCAATCTCAAATGCATTCCATATAAATGCACTTGTCTCAACCCATTCCTGCCCAATTGCATATATGTATAGTATAAAAAAAAATATTTATTTCCATCTTATATAAGACTAAAACAAAAAGGAATAGGCAAATAATTTCTTGCTCAGAATGCTAAACATACCTGCAATTATGATTAAACAAAGCTTTTCTCTAGATACTTTGTACATTTTCTAATTATATATATATTGTGCCCTTTTCTATAGGTCAATGATGGTTATAAATGGTCAATTACTAAAAAATTTTAAAATTAATATTATATAGTATTTAATATTATAAATTATAAATGGGCAATAAAAGGTTAATATAATATATTTAATAATAAGTATTGTGATGGTGAGAATTGTATCTAGTTCTATATTTTTCTAAATTATTTTTCAAAATTTTATATAATCATTTTAAATAATATAAGTAGCAAATATATTAAAACAGATAAAACTAGACTAAACACCGGAAATGTCTATGTGACTGTCTGGAATATTTTATGTATAAGCACCAGTTTAAATTAATACAAATAATTAAAACATTTAAATAGTATATTATGGAACTGGATGGAATTGTCACACACTATAATAAAAATAAGTATTATATATTTTATTAATTATTGTTTTGAAATTATTTTAAAAGATAGTTAAATTGTAATAGATAATAATTAATTTAAAAATAATAATAGGTTAATATTTAAGTCTATTACATCACGATTTTAAAACTTTAAAAATTGTCTATAAACCAAAGTAGGGATTGACCAATAAAAAGATAGATTTTGGCAGACAACAGAAATCGCGCCAATTAATTGCATAAATGAGGAGAACAAAAATGTGTTGACTCCAGAGCAGAGGTAAAATTTTAGGCTCTTTAAAATTTCTTTCTTTCTTCAATTTATTAGTCAATTTTATTATAACTTTAATAAATATCTTTGAAAGAAACTAACTGACAATTTAAAATCTTCCAAAGAGAATCTAAGAATAAAATTTTAAAAAAAAAGTTCTCATAATAATGTTTCACTAACTCCACAGTAACCTGCCAGTGGATTCTATCAAAATATAATCTGAATTTTCAATAAAAAATGGATGGAATCTGAAAACCAAGTTATAAATTTTATAATATTCAAAAAATGTTAGTGTTATTCGTTGATGTAGTTTGTATAGCATATTACTATGAAAACTGCTTTAGTGCGTATAAAATTAATGAAAGGACATTGTGCGCAAAGTTAATGAATATAATGGGAAATAAAAATAAATATTATTCGTATAAGAATAAATGGATAAAAAGAATTTTTATTATTGAAATAATGTGAATTGCTTTCTTTAAGATGACCTGAGCAAATACTCTAGAAATAGTTAAAGATTGAAAATGTTGTATATAAAATAATAATGAATAAAAGTGAGATTTACTAAGGAAAATACTTGCCTAAAGAAGAAAAATATTTTACAGAGAAATAAATATAAAAATTGGATCCATGGAAAAATGCAATTGGTACCGTAATGATTAGATAATTGTAGTTCTGCTAGAAATAAAGATGCATCAACGCGCCGAGGTAATATTCGCCCGAACATTAAAAACTTCGTGGGATAATGAAATAAAAATTTTTTTTTTTTTTAATAATTTTGAATTAAACATTGAAACTAAAGATCATCTAAACAGTTTACTAAATGAACTAATTTATTTAAAACTTTAATAATCAGAAAGGAGAACATTCGGACAAAAGAAGAAATAATAAATATTAGGGGACTAACTAAGATTTACCGCCAGAAAAATATGTGATTATGGTTTAAATTATTTTCTTTATTAATCTAGGTTAAACATTACATTTTAGATAGCGATAGGGAAACAAATACATTAATTTGCAATATAACATTATATAAAATAATATGTTGTGATTTTGAATGTTCAAATAAAATTGTATGTGTGTGGAAATTTTGTATGTTTGCGATGCTCGAGGAGAAAGAAACCTACTACGAACCCTAATAGGAAGGTAAAGATTATTTTGGTATGTTTTATGGTTATTAATGATATAATGTATGTTTTATTTATTTAGATCAGCTGTGAATCGAATGAATGTAATGCAAAGTTTTATTGTTATAATTATTGTAAAATGCATTTTGAAAAAACCACACTCTAAACACTTTGAGATGTGATTAGATTTTTTAAAAATATGCATACGATAATCATTTTATGTGTTATTAATATAGTTCAATATCACCGATGGTTATGTCATATTTTCTGTTAATTTTTCTGATTAGGATATTTAAGTGTTATTTTAACGAAACGTAGATGTCGAACCTACAGTGTAATAAAGCAAGACAAATTGTTCTTACAGAATAGGGAAATGTTTTATATTAGTAAATTTTGTTTATTGTTTTAAAAGGTAGTTAGTTTTATTGATGTTGGATACAGTAAAAATCTTGAGAGATAGTTTGGGTAGTGACTTGGTAGTACGTGGAGATTCGGAAACCAAGAGGATGTATTTAAAACTAGGATGCTACAGGGAATGAAATAATAAGTAGTTTAAGATGGTAATCAGCGTAGTTAACAAAGCCCTATGACTGTTACACATGTTGTCATGGACAGTGGTATTTTTATCTTTCTTGTGAATCTTATTAGATGTTTGGTAAAGCTGAGTAAATAGCTGCCACATCATGCTTATCGCCAGGGTTATCAGACAATGAATGTCGGCCCTATTCACACTGTTCCATATATTTTGAAGTATATATTTTGATAAGTTATCTATCTATCTTTCCAATATCCTATACATCTTTCGCTATCTTTATCTGTATTTCTTGCAACTACATCGTTATTTGATAAGTCTATTGAAAAGAAACAATAGATATTTTAGAATGTATGTCATGCTGTTATTTGAAATAAGAATAGTTAAGTATTAACAAAGAGTAGATTATGATTATTGAAAGAAAGATGCAGATATTCTAAGGAAGGAAGGAGTCAGAGAATTATTTTAATTTTTAAGAAATGAACTATAATTTTATAAAATATATCCAAAGAGAAATATACAAAAATATTAAAAAATGATTTAACGTTTTCTTATTGTTGATTATATTTAAAAATATAAGTATTGCATATTTAAAGAATATAATAACATTCGATAATTATAATATATGTGAAACTGAAACAGGTGATAATTAAACCCGTGTTATGGCATTATACATGAGTATGGCTTATGGAATAAATGTATTAGAGTTTACGAGCATTAGATAACAAACATAATAGGTAGTAATAATATTTGAACAATATGCAGAGTGACTTATATAAAGTTACAAGAAAATGTAATTTTTTTTAAGAGGAAAAACCATATTGATTGTAAATTTATAATGTTATCAATGATGTTTATCCACATATATAATTTATAATACCTTGTAACTTTAATATTAGAAGGTAAAGAATAGTATTACCCATAAAATAGTTAAAATAAGTAATATAATAAACCTAATGAGAAATAAATAAATAACTTATAAAATGTATAATAATTTAAATTAACTATAAAAGAAATCTAAAAATGTATAATTCAACTATTGTAGTGTTAAAAGGAAGGAGAATATCCTTTGTAAATAAATGTAAATAGATTTGTTTGTTTTATCTTAATTTTGATTGCTGTTAATAAAATTCTAAAATTTGTTTTATTAAAACTTTTGTCTGAGTTTTGTTTTCTCTACATCATTGCATGAATTCATAGGATATGTTTACCGTCATTAAACTAAGTATATAATTGTTTGCACAAAATATAAATAGAGAAGTATATTTAATCTTAAATATTTATTGATGTTTTTTTTGTTGTTGTAATTGAATAATTATAAAATTGCATTGCGTTATTGGTCATAAATCCATTGTCATAATAATTTGCTAAATTGTATGCTATTAGTTGCCACTTGCTTCATTTATCATATTATCTAAACACTGCCACTTACTAATTTATTTTTATTACTTAAAGATAAAAAAAAGGAGGATATTAGATTATTAACTAATTTATTACGGTTATAAATTTGCGATAAAAGGAAAGCTGTACTAGCTAGATTAAACAATGAAGATTGTGATTATTATTATTATTGTTTTATTATTAATCTAATTTCAGAGTAGTAAATTATGACACAAAATCCCTTATCATATTTTGCTACCTTATTTTAATTTAACCTTGAATAAATTTAAGAACCTGAGATTATTTCATTTGAGCTAGATAATTACTAGTATTGTTATTATCAATAAAAGATTGATACTTTAATTGTTAAATGAGTCTTAGTGATTAGAAGTTGCAGAAGTCATAAGAACACTATGTTGTTATTATATGTAATAGTAGTAAAAGGGGGGATAGTGTTCTTATGCCATTGAGGTGGTATCCGATGGGATATTATCTCAATGTAATCTACTTTGTCACCCTTTATCTCCACTTTTAGTCTCATGAATTCTGAAATAGTTATTTGAGTTAGTCTAAAACAGAACCTAAGTTAATTTTAAGAAACCTGAGCTAGTAAAGCATTTAATTGAATATCTCATTAATTATTAGAGCTAGAACCCGGTGAGGCGATTTTCACTATGTTATATTATTTATTTTGGGGGGGAGGTGGAGTACACATATACACGTAATTACACGTAGGGTGAAAGGGTAGATTATGGCGTAACATGTTGGGCTCGAGGTGTACGTAGTTACACAACATAGGTAAAGGCCAGATTGTGGCGGTCCAGCTTTAGGGGCCTGGTACGATATAGACAGGTCATAATATATATATATATAGTAATGATTAGAGTATATATGTCTGAATAGTTTAATTTTTTATTAATTTATTAGGGTGCTATTTGACATTAAACATCAAAAAATAGGCTGGCACATAATTTTATATATTTAAATAAGATTTGAAATACTTTTTAATATGATGATGATGATCAATGCACAGCACTATTTGCAATACATGGCTAGACCATGAACAACTAGGCATAACTATGCAGACAAAACAATATTACATAGAAAGAAATTAACACATTATTTAAATAACACCAATAGTTTAAATCTTTTATTTTTTTTAGTTTACATGCATGTGGAAGATAATAGTTTTCCTTCGATTAATTCTTCTAAAACAACTTAACTTGATGATTGGGTCTATTTCCTGTAGAGTAAATCTCAAGTCTCTAGTATATCTTGAATATAATCTTATATATGGCTTACCATCACAAATATAATACATATATTTATATGACAAGCATAGTATCATAGACTTAAGCATATTTCTAATGTGAAATAATTTTAACCAATGTACTTTTTTACAATAATAATACTAGATAGTAGTTCTTTAGATTCAAATCCTGATTTTAAAAGAACACAAACCAATTATCCAATATGTTTCTTTGAATGAGATCCTGATTTATTAAAAAGAAAACCTTGAATAAATTCACCATATGGATGTGCTGTGTAATAGTCATTCAACAGTGACATGACAATTCTGTATATATAATAAGTTCTAACATACATAAAATCTTACTCATAGAAATTTATTACGAGGGTTCATTTACATACAAATGGATTCAATCAAATTTCAAAGCAAACTTTTACCTAATAATTATTTTACATTCATATTTTTTTAAACATTTGGATGCTTTAAATATTTTATATGTATGCACATTTATGTTTAAAATTAATATTCCATTTTTGATAATTTATCTAATAATTTTATATTAAAGAATATTTGTTTTATTTTTTAATAAAAAATGTTAACAAATAATAACATATACAAAATAATAAAATGGAGAAATTTTTTTTTGTAGAAATCTTTTTTAAAACTTCAGTTGCTTTAAAACACAATTAACTTTTTTTTTTTTAACTTTCACTTTCTACTTTAATCGATCAATAATTTAAAATAAAGTTTGTTAGATTTAAATATACACTAAAATTTAATACATTAGGATAATTCTTAACATAAAGTTTTGAAGTATTTGTAAAAATTTCAAGTAATATTTTGCAGTACTATTCCATAACATTATTTCATAATATAACCTGTTTAAATATATCTGTTTATATGCTTTTAATGAGATGAATTTATGTAAAAAAAATTCTTACTCTATAAAAGAAAAAAAATATTTTTTTTAATTTACATTAAAGAGGAAGATTATGTTTATCCCAATATAGATATTCATTTAGAATCAAACCAATGTAAACTACTGTTAGAGTTCTAATATTTTTTGATATGTGGCTTGATTTAGATAAGATATTTTTATTAAAATTTTAAAGGTAATCCATTTTATCCATCCATTAAACTATTTCTATCAAATTCTCAATTACAAATATTGCTGGCAGGCTATATGGAATTTTTTAAGCAATCAAGGCAGTATCACCCACAAACAAAAATATTGGAATTAAAAGAAAGATTCAGAAAATCATTAATTTAAATACCCAACAACAAAGATTTGTGGGCTAATTCTGAAGAATTCCATTTCTAATTATTTCAGAATTACTCAAAATATTATTAATTTTTAATAATTTTTATTAGTCATTCAGTAGACTAGAGATTACCCAATAATGAATAATATTTCTTAATATTAATGGATTCTATTGCTTAAATGAGATTTAAACCATTCAAACTTATTATTCCTTATACTCAAATTGTTTAATATAGTTAGTAATAAATTGTGAAAAATATAATCAAGTGCTTTTCATTAATCCAAATATATATCTATACCTTTTGTGACACTAAATATTCAGTGACGATGATAAAAAACCTTTTAATTTAATTTTTCATTAGTTGCAATAAATCCTTAATAAAAAAGGCAATAGTGTTAATATATATATTGCAATATAATTTATATAAAAATTTGGCTAAGAAAAGAAGAAGAACCTATTTTGGAAGACATGGTATGGCAGGGTATAAACAGAAAAGAAAAAGAGAAAAGGGGTTGTGGTATAGGTGTTATATCGAAAAAATATTTAAATATTATTAAATGTCAAGAGCATTTGTGGTTTGAAATAAGGTTGAGTAGACAAGAATGTATAGTGGGTGTAGTGTATATAGCCACTGGAGATAGTCAAACGGTCATGGAGTGGAACAGTAGTATATATGAATGCCCAGTTAAGCATATACAGAGGTTTAAAGAAAAGGGGAAGAGAATAATGTTTATAGAGGATATGAATGGACATATTGACGAAATTGATGATGTAGATAATAAGAATGGTCAGTTTTTGAAGGAATTTTGTCAAAGAGTAAATTTGAGCATTGGAAATTTATCAAATATGTATGAGGGACAATATACATGGTCTAGAAATAATGTGTTTCACACAATAGATTATGTATAGGTAGAGAAAGAGGGAATGAATAAAATACAGAAAATTAAGGTGTTTGATGATGAAGAGAGAGTATGTAATAGTGATCATAACTTTATTGCAATAGAAATGGTTAGCAATGTGATAGACAATAGAAATAAAGATAGAAACAATAGTGAAAGATGTGGATGGAGAGTGAATGATAAGAATAAGTTGGAAGAGTATAAAATAAAAGTTGAAAAAACCATGGAGCAGTTGGTTGGGGATGAATATAAGAACTGGTGTGGTGAAATAGAAAAACTGGCAATTAGGGTTTTAGTCGAGAATATGCAGAGGAATAAAAGTAATAAAAAATGAAAGTTAGTAAAAGTGTAAAAGAGAGGAAAGAAGCATGCAGAGAATATAAGTGTGCTATTAAGAATAAAGAAAGTGAAAACGATATTAATGCTAAAGGGGGAAAGTACTTAGAAAAGAAGAAGTTGGCTAAAATGGATAATTATAGAGAGAGGATGAAGTTAAATAGGAAATTGTTGGAGGATATTAATAAAAGTGGAAGAGATGGGAGTAAAAAATTTTAGAATTACATTAAAAGGAGAAATGTAGGGGAAAGAGAGATAGTATTAATAGATGATGAGGGAATAGAGTGTAGCTCTAGAGAAGAGGTAGAGAGAATCTTAAATAGATATGTAATGGATATAGAAAAGATGTTAGATATGAAGGAATTAGTGATAGAAAACATGAAAGCAGGTAGTAATGGGAATATTAGGTTCACAAAAAATGAACTGAATGAGACAGGTAAGAGATTGAAAAGTGGAAAGGTAAGAGGTTTAGATGGATGAGCAGCAGAGATGGTACTGAATTTAGGGCATAGAGCAAAAGCAAAGTTATAATCATGTTTAATAAGATGGCACAGAAGAGAGTTTTTCTGGGTTCTTGGAATCATACAAAAATTAAGATTATTATTTAAAGGAAAGGGTAAGGATCGTAGAAAGTTAAATAATTATAGACTGATAGAAAGTTAAATAATTAGACTGATAGTGGTAACATAAATTTTATATAAAGTTTTCTCATATATGGTAGCTGGAAGTGTTGTAAAATGGATGGAAGAGAATAATGTAGTGGGGGAAATGCAAGGAGGTTTTAGGTCAGATGGGCATATAGGAGATAGTTTGTTTGTAGTTACACAACTTATTGAGATGAGTAGGAATTCAGATAGATCATTATATATGAGTTTGAGGAAGCATATGATAGAGTAAATAGAAATAGATTATGGCTAAAGTTAGCCAATTTGGGAATGGATGGAGCTTTAGTAAATATTATTAAGAAATTATATGAAAATAATTATTATACTTACCAATTAGAGGATATAGAATCAGTTAAAGTTAAAAATGGGGTGGAATTAAGGCAAGTATGTCTTATGTCACCTATTTTGTTTTTGTTGTTTTTGAGTGAAATGGAGAAAGCAATAGAAAGAACTAGGAAGAAAGGTAGAGATACCATTAATAGATGGCAAGGGACTATATACTTTGTTGGGTCTTTTTTTGAGTATGATATCTTTTTATGTGCAGAAAGAAGAGAAAATATGGAAATTATGTTGAGGACATGTGCAAAGGTAGGTAAAAAGATAGGGATTAAATTTAGTGGAAAAAAAATCAAATATAATGATGGTTAATACTAGTGAAAGAGAAGTAGAATTTTTATTGGGGGATATAAAGTTAAGTGTGGTGGATAGATGTAGGTATTTGGGAATTAGCTTATGTAATCAGGAAAATTACTTGGATGAATGGGAAAAAAATTGGTAAATGAAGCAAAGAAAAGAAAGGGTTTGGTAAAGAAACTAACAGTATTTTCATATAATAAATATGATGTAGCTAGAATTGTATGGAAGGGGGTTGCAGTAGCAGGGTTAACATATGGTAATGATGCATTATGTGTTAGTAAAAAGGTTTTAGATTATTTAGAGAAAGTACAAAAGGAAGTAGGAAGACATGCATTAGATGCAGGGATGTGGACAGCAAAGGAGGAAATTCAAGGAGAAATGGGATGGGCAAGTTTTATATGAGAGATGCATAAAGTAAAATGAAAATGTTTGTTAGGTTGCAATTTATGGATAGTAAAAGAATAGCCAAAATAGTGTTTAATTGGGTTATTAGTAAAGGGCAGGTAACAAGATGGGTGAGAAAGGTAATGCAGTATGCAAAAGACTTGGATAAAGAATTATACCAGTATACTTGTATAAAAGGTGGGACAATTGTGTTAGGAGGATTGTTGAGTGTTATAGTGGTAAGGAATGGGATAAAAGAATAAAAGCATTAATAAAAAATAGGAAGTTAGAGAGATGAAGACCTAGTATGGAGGGTAAGAAGAGTTTATATATATAGATATATATATATATATATATATATATATATATATATATATATATATATAAATGTAACATTGGATGCGAGTTTATTTATGATAATACTAAGGAAAGTAGTTTATTGTTTAAGGCTCGAACAGGATCCTTAGCAACAAGAGAATATACATGTAAATGGAAAACTATGGGTGATTTAGTGTGCAAATTGTGTAAGGAAGGTATAGAAAATATTAGGCATTTGTTTATTGAATGTAAATGCTTGAAAGCAGAAAGGGTACAGATAATGAAGTTATGTGAAAATAGATATAAACAAAGTGATTATACAAAAAAAGAGTTATTGGTTTTTATGCTGGGTTTGCGAAAAGATAAGAGGGATTTAAATATAAAGGCCATAGAGTTGACAAAGATTATGTTGTGGAAATGGGAAGACTTAGAGTGGGGAATGGAAAATAAAGTGGCTAACAGGTTTATCTGGGCATAATTGCTGATATTCTTGACTTTATTTAAGGAGAAGCCAAAATACATCACATCACATCACAAACACATCAATAACATATCCCCATTATTTCAATTTACAAATGAGTCAGAACATGGACAATTACTAGCATTCTTTGACATTCTTACTGCAAGACCCACCCATGGCAAAATTAAAACTACAGTTTACAAAAGACTCACACATACAGGAAAATACTTAGCATATACATCTAATCACACCAGAAATACAAATCAATGGAGTTATACTATCACTATGGAAATGAGAAAAAGAAGGTTGTTCAGAAAAGTGTGAATTGATAAAATAAAAAATCTATATATAACAAACTCTTATGAAAAATGTTTATCTGTTAACTGTTATAAGAAAACTTTATATATACAGGTGAAAAACAATTGTTGATACTGTAGTGTATTCATACATATGAAAAATAGCAGTAATTTTTAAAAAATCTGCAATTAGTTAGATGTCAGAAAAGTGTTCCAGAGCATAGCACATTATAAAAAATTATTACATCTGCAAAGCCTAAATTCAAAATGCTGAAGAGGAAAAACTGCATCTATAAATTTCCATGTGAATGTGGAAGAGAATATATTGATGAGACCTGTCATCCCATTAAAAAGTGGCTGCAAGATCACAGATTGATGATTAGAAGAGGAAAAACAGATGTCTCAAAGATAGAAGACCTTCTATGTACCAATGTATATATATGTTCAATGTATTGGAGGAAGAGGAATGGTGCAAAGAAAACAATTCAAAGAAGCTTCTCACTTGACAAATAACCCCATAATTCAACTATTATGACTATGTATAATGTATGGAAACCATTAGTCAACTTTGCTCTTAGGAAAAAAATGGAGATATCAGGAAGAACTCCATAGATAATTATATGAAATTTCTACTGACTGTTGCCTTTGGCAACATGGCTCAGTTGGTTACACCATTATCTTAAAATTTATTATTAAAAAATTTAAGAGTCCATGTTTGATTCCCATGCTAGTACTGTCACTCATGACAGCAACACCTGAAAAAGAGAAAAGAATAATACCTCTAAATATATTGTGCATATACTAACATGTGTGCTACTAAGAGTTGAATTCAATTGAAAGATTTTAAAAAGTTAATTTTTTCTGAAGACATTCAATACTTAATATTAGATGGTGGAAAATGGCCAGTATATAAATACAACTACAAGGTTTTTGTAATTGTTCACTTTCTATAATTTTTCATTATCATTTTTTTTTCTAAGACAGTTCATTGAGCATAGGTTTAGTCTTATTATTTAATACTATCATCTATCAACTCTTGCAATATTGTATAAAACACTGAAGCTATATTTGCAAGAATAATCACATCATCTGTAAAAGCTGTCTTAAATAATCTATATATATTTTTATTAGCTTTCAATTTTAATCACCAAAATATTTTTTTAGCAAACTTCTGTAATAAATTTTGAAAATGTGAAATCATGCTGTCATAACATTTTATCAATGTTAATCTTTTTAGTACTAACATTTAATCTAAGTACAGATGATGAATTTTTGATAAATTTCAGAATATGACAATATTCTAGGTTATATGTTGATGGCCCTAAACTTTAATCATTAAGGAATGCTTATGGAATCAAATGCTTTTTTATAATCTATAAATCCAAAGCATAATGGCAACTTGTGTTTATAAGTCATTTCTACCATTTTTTTTTCAATATTTGTATGTGATCAACTGTGCTAAATTTCTTTTTAAATCCAGTGTCAATTCAAATAATATTTCAGTTAGCAATTGAAAAAAAATCCAAAGTATTTATTAGTTTTATACTCAAAAATAAATAGCCAATAAACTCATCATGCTGGTTATTACATGTCAGTGAGCAGTCCAACCTTGTGCCTTTGTTATTTGAATAATCATGTGATAATAATAGCTGCAATAAGAACTTGTGGAATGGATATTAGGAATTTGCCCTGATAAGTATTTTAAGGCCTCTATGAGAAAGTAAAGGCTCTCCTTTAAATTTGTCAACAAATTGCTTTCTGATGATTAGTTTAAATTTTTTATAATTATTTTTTTAACTTTATATTTCTTATTGCATTGCCAAATCCATATAATATTAATATCATTTACGTTCTTTATTATTTTTAGAAATATAAGTAGAACTCCTGAAGAAGATTGCTGGGACAATCGAAACCATCAAAAAGCATTGTAAAAAGTAGTAAGAACATTATATATTTTTATTATTGTGGTTGCAGATATATTATGTATATCTAATTAATGTTTTTTATAATTAATTTTAAATTATTTTAGAATTATTTAAAACTAATATAAAAAAATCTTAACAGCAATTTTTATATAATCTTTTTTGAATTTCACTTATTAATAAAATAATCATCTAAATGTATTAAAAATAATGCATTATGAAGAGTTTTGTTAGATAAAAGACAATGCTCTGCAGGATATATTTTTCATAATGTATATTCAGAATAATTGTGTAAGACGTTATAAAAATTAATATATTTCTTTTATATAATTATTATAGAGAGTTATTGTTATTTAAACCATTGTAAAAAAATAATTAAGCAAGTCGAACTTTATTTGATATGCCCTTAAGAAAGTTTATTTCTCTTTGCTCATTTTTTATTAGTCTAATAACTTAGAAAATGAAATCAAAAAAATAAATATTTCTTTGATCTATTAATATTTTTTACCAATAAAGTATTAAAAATTAAATTCACAGTTTAGCAAAGTTATTGACATATTTGCCTACTACATGCATGACATTAGGTTCTAATCAGAGTTCATTTTTTGAAAATGTTTTCAGGTAGTCTAGAATTTCATAAACAAATTTTGTATTCTATTTCAAGTAATTGGCACATATTCAATCTAACAGTTGTTAGATATTATTTACTGATGACTACTGGATGATTAGCTTTTTTCATGAATTCTTGAAGGTATTCATTTATCTCACCTGTATAAATTATTTGTCTTTATTATATGACAATCATTTTATTTATAAATAAAATTAGTAATTATAATTTGGCACCTTTGCTATCTTGATTAATCCTTCCATTCTTTTCTAGATGTGTATACCTATTTTGGAATAATAATAATAATAATAATAATAATAATAATAATAATAATAATAATAATAATAATAATAATAATAATAATAATAATAATAATAATAATAATAATAATAATAATAATAATAATAATAATAATAATAATAATAATAATAATAATAATAATAATAAATCACTTAATGTAATCATCATCAAATAATATCAATCATCTCAACATATAGATTTTATCTCATGTTTATGGTGATATACATTTTGAAATGATTAATTACCAAGAGAATTTCACACTGTTTAGTAATAATAATAATAATAATAGTAATAATAATTATTATTAGTATTATTATTATTATTATTATTATTATTATTATTATTATTATTATTATTATTATTATTATTATTATTATTATCATCATCATCATCATCTATTATTTCTCTGTTACTCAATGTCATTTGGCAAGTGTCAATTAAATCTAAAACAATGTTGAAATTCTCTTGCTAAATAATCATTTCTAAATATATGTCACCATAAACATGAGATAAAATCTATACATTGAGATAATCTGATATTATTTGATGATGATTAAATTAAGAGATTTAAACATACATAGAAGTATACATGATATAATAATAATAATATGCATGAAATTAAATTATATTAAATTTTGAATTTACATTTATCAATTTATACTGATTTATATTTTTCTTTTAATTTTAAAATAAATATCTAATTTATTTGTTTATTAGATTCCTAAAATTAAATATAACCAAGTAATTACTAACTCAATTTCTCTTTTAATTTACTTACATATGCAAATTTATTTTCACATAAGGAGAATCTGTTTTTGTCCTAAAGCAAGGTAATTGGAAAACATTTGATTGTTGTTGTTGTTTTTTTTAATTTTCTTTGTTTTTCATTTACAGATGTAAAACTATATAAATAATTTTAATTCAGTTTTAAAAAAGTTTAAGAACTGAAGAATTAATTAAAATTAAATGTTTAGCAAAGAGTTGAAGAATTTCAGTTAAGAAGTTAGTAGACATTCAAGCTTTAAGCTTGCTCATGCTAATATAACTGCAAGAGTATTTCTAAAATTTTAGAATAACTGTTAGATAAAACTTTTAGGATCTGTTACCTTACTATTTTTTTTATAAGTTATTAATCTATAATCTATCAAAAAACATCATCTTGCTTTTGAACCAAAACTACAAAGTTTAGTATGGAAGTCAACAAAATTACTACCTCCATTAAAATTATACATCAAGCAAAATTTCCACAAAAATTAATTAATAGAGGTAATAATGGACACCTGAAAAAACTGAAGGAACTTATGACTAGCAATGAATTAGAAAGAACTTTTATAATTAAATGTCTAAGCATATACTAATGATTTATTCAAGTACATATAAAATTATTTCACTTACAAATCCTAGGTAAGTTAGAATAACTTTATTTCATATTTTTTATTACATAATTATCACTGTTTTTGAAATATGTTCTGTTTTTTTTTTATTATTATTTTCTTCAACAATATTTATTTAAATTCTTTTATACATTGATGTAAGATATTTTTATCAGAATATTGCTCCCAATGATATTTATTTTTGTAATTCAAACATATTAAGACTTGATTTATTTTTGTAAAGATATTGTAATAATTATCACTATTGTTAATTTTGTATGTCTGGGGCTTCATAATTTACATTGTAAATAATCAATTCATGCATACATTGATATTATTTTTACTTTTTTATTATTAATTAAATATTGTTTTGTTATTACACACACTTCAGTTTTTTTATTTTTTTTACTCAGAAAGTTTGATTTCATGATGATTACTATGATCTCATTTTCATATTGTTCAAATTACTAAATAAAATTTGTAATATAGTATGATTGTTTGTAACTTACAAGCTTAAGAGATAGGGTCATGTAATCTATGACTCTTATTTTGAGTATGTTTTTATATGTCTTATTAATTACCTTATGATCAACTTATAGAAATTGGTAATTATGAAAGTCAATGATCATTTCGATATATTGTAGAAGATAAAGTTTTTCTCTAACATAGTTAGAGGTACAAACCAATTTTTTGATAATCCTACATATATTTTTTATTACTTAACTTTAGTAATCCAAAGTTAACACTGATTATTGTACAATTATTTAATTTATCCAAGACCATATTTACCATACATATATGTTCATATATGTAAATTGATTTCCAGTGATCTTCATTATTCTATACTATACACCTTTTTTTCAAGATATTCCACTATATAAATTGGGTTTCCAAACATGCAGATTTGAAATGCATTATTCCATTTCATAAATTGTTAACTCACTATGTAATCCTATTTAAAGCTATACTACTACACATTTTTCATTTTCATAATTTAGCAATAAATATGAAACCTACGTCAATGATATCAGTAGGCTTTGTCCATCATGCACGGTTTATATTTTATGTTCAAATTATATTTTTAAAAAAATGGTTATGTAAATTTATTTATTTTAAACTATTGCTAAACATCTCAAATATCTGCTAGATTATAATTTAATAATTTTGTTATAAATATACTAATATTGTTAAAAGAGTTTTATTAATATGTTATATTTATTTATTATATAGTGGTCTTATTTATCTGCTTTAAATAGTAATTTAAAGAGGCTGTGAGTGTACTATTTATTTCAATATTTATCATTTGCAAATGATTTTTAAATGGTTAAATAATATAAGCTGATAATGTTAGTAAAATAACTTTTATAATTTACTATTATTTTAATGAAAATGTTTTCTTATTAATATGCATTTAATCTGTTTACTTTATATTTTTATTTTTTAAGAGTGGCATTTAAAAGTTTTATGAACATAATTTAGTTCTTATTGTTGTCAAAAATGATTTTTCAGTACAGTATGATTAATGTAAATCGATAGTGGTACGTTAATTTCACAAGTAGTGTTATTTTAGTGCAACGTAAATATATATATGTAAAAACAAAATTAATAGTAATTTTAAAATTAAATTTTGTAATAATAATTATGATATAAAGTAACAGATAAATGTTAGATTTTGTGGAAGCACTTTTTATATGATTTAATAGCTTTATACATAGGTCATTTTCAGAACTTTTTACATATATAAAATATTTATAGCCTTTGTTTAACAAATAACAACAACAAAAGGACTAAATTTCATTATATATTTTAATAATGGAAGCAAAAAAGTGTATCTATAGAAATAATTATTTCCATTAATATCCACTAAAATAGAATTAACTCCATATTTTGTAGAAAGTAAGAGATACAAATCTATTAAATAAATTATTGATAAAATTCTTAAATTATACCCTATTACTATAATTGACTTTTATTGCACATTTGTAAACAGATAGTTAAAACAAAATTTAAATAACCCCACTGTAGAGCAAATGGTTTTCCAGAATTCTTCAACACAGATACAGTGAAAGATAAGACAAATACTAACCATGATATTAAATGGTAAATAATGAGTGTTTATCCTTTTTTTATCCTCCATCTAAGAAAAAATAAATGTGCATTTATTGATCAATATTTCAATGATAATCTCTGACTGGACTTGGATTTATCTACCTAAAAAATATTAAATCGTGTTTATAATCTGAAAAAGTATTATGTTTTAATCATAATTCAACCATAGATATGCATGATAGTATCTAGATTACTAATTTCTATGCCATAAAATTTTTTATATATGCTTCCCAATGTGGATGTTGCATTACTCAGTAAAAACCTCATTATCATCACTATAATTATTATATCTACTTCTCAACATAGATATTGCACTACCTAGTAAAAACTCCATTGTCATCATCATAATTATTAGTAGCCATTCATAAATGATCATTCAGAAATGAATGATTTGTTGCAATGATTACATGGCAGACTCTGGGGTCAAGTTCTATGGGTTGCTCCCAACTCTGTCACTTCAGCTTCTCAGACTCCTAAGAAATAAATAATTTTCTTATTCAATATCCATTCTAGTTTCAAAAGATAAGAGAAATGACAATGAATAAAAAGTTAAATTGTGAAAAAAAAGTAAAAGGATTGGTGGAAATTGGTGTGTGTGTGCGCTTTAAATAATAAAAATATTGTAACATGATATACAGTGTTACTGTTAATGCAAAGATATTGCAATCATAATAATTTACAGTGATTAAGCCTTATATTAACTTAAGAAAGTGAATACAACAAATTGAAAAATCATGGAAGGTCAATGAGTGAATGATGATGATTAATTTAGTTCAAATATTAAATATAATTAGTTAAAGAATATTAGATATTGTTCAGGGGATATGAGCTTCTAGTTAAGATACATAAGCCTTTATAATCAAATAAACTTTAAGATATATTTTTTAAAAAAAAAACTAATATTTAGTAGATTTATATATTTTTTTTTTAATTGAGCAATATAGCACCAAAAATTCCCCATATATATTACACCCACATTTTAGACTATTTAAGAAAAATCAAATACCTCTAAATATCTGATTTGTTTTGTGTGACAAATAATGAAGTGTATGCATTGGGATGTAAAACAGCAAAATGTGTTTGGCAATACAGGTAAAAATTAGGTGATTTATACAGTTAAACAGATATTAGTTCTATAACATTATTTCCTATAACATTTAGCATAGTGGTAAAGTGTAGGACTCAAAAGAGTAAAGATTCTTAGTTTAAATCTTACATGAATAATGAGGGAAAATATAATTGATCAAGTAAAAATAAATGTTATGCCTGATCTGACATTTGAAAAATATCACATAACTTCTTGTAAAAATAATTTAAAAATTATTTATTTATTTCATTATGTTTGTACACTTATCATTACATGTTTGCAATAAGCAATAGAAATCATTAAAAACATTGAACTTTTGTCCAGAAATTATTAGCTCTCAAATCTTTACTCTAACATTATACTAAATCACACAGGGAATTTGAGCTATTAATTAAACACACCTTCTTATCTTCAGAATTAAAGCTATGAAATATTCACTTATGGAATTATATACAAACAATACCCAACTTCTAATGTAGTAATAACATAATCATACATCTGGCTGTTTACATGTTTTTCCAAGTTATTTTATCAGAATTCCATTAATTCAATAACCAATCATATGTGGTGTAAAAAAGCCATATACTGAAAAATTAATGTCTTAGAGATAAAAATTCTATAAGATTTGCTATAATATTTTTTTAGTTGTGACTATAGCCACTTTCTAAATAAATATATAAATATGCAATTTACATCAGACTATTATACATAATATAATCAATGGACTATTCACTCACTGAACATGTTGAAGCCTCTACCTTGCTTTAGTACTATGAAACTACAAATGGTCAGTGGCTTCATAATCCCATATAATTGTTCTCTATTACTTGCTGGTCATCTAAGATAGTGGTGGCCATTGCATGCTTCTGTCTTTTCCTTTTATCTTCATCTAACTGAACTAATATGGTGATTTAACATTTTAATGTTTTATTCACTCACATAAATGCTGTGATATGTTATTCTTTTCCATTTTTTCTGTATAACAGCACCTTTGTAAAAGCATATATATTGTGATCTTCTGAATGGGCACAAGTAATTAAAATATACTGTGTCAGTGGTGAATAATCACATTTAACTAAAAAAAAAAAATTAAATAGCATTAAGATTTTAAAATTTTTCTGTTAATGGTCTAAAATCTTATATGTGATTTGCTTATGAATGTTAGTTGGGAATTTTTATAAGCATTTTATTATTATTATTATTATTATTATTATTATTATTATTATTATTATTATTATTATTATTATTATTATTATTATTATTATTATTATTATTATTATTATTATTATTATTATTATTATTATTATTATTATTATTATTATTATTATTATTATTATTATTATTATTATTATTATTATTATTATTATTATTATTATTATTATTATTATTATTATTATTATTATTATTATTATTATTATTATTATTATTATTATTATTATTATTATTATATTTGATAAAGTATTTAATGCAAGAAAGGGGAGGGGTAGATTATTACAGGGATTGTTGATATGCAAGTTAAGTTGATGTAAATTTGTTTCATTTATTTGTAGAATAATGGTTGGTATCTGTTTAGATGGTTTTCTGATCTCTTTATTCATTGGCACATCTATCCATGTATAAGTAATATAATCAGTGAAGTATGTTTAACTTATAGTCATATCAGTCATATGTTAGTCAGGATAATTTAGTATTCATATAGCAGCATATGTGTATACATGTATATCTGTATTATCTTTTAATTTCATTTTCATATTTAATTACAATATAAAATTTGACATTCTAGAATAAAACATTTAAAATTACAGTAAATATCTCTGATAACAGATGTAAATATATTTTGAGTAATTAATAGATATCTGGATTTGGTGAATTATTTGGCAAATTAAATTGTGTTATCAACTATTTTATTTTACTGATTAATTAATATTCATTTATTTTAATAGTGTAAAAAGTTTTTTTTTATTTGGTTTGTTTTAATTTAAAAAATCAAAATGCTTTTTTTTTTCCAAGAAGACATTTCTTGAATATTTATACCCTAATTAACCAAGTGCAAAGGGTGGAGCTAACCTGTGGAGGATAAGATGACCTCTTGATTGACAGAAAAAAAATGTATTTAAGTAATAGTTAGTAATAAAAATTCAGTGATTATTCATTCAGTCATTTATTCATTATCTGCCACTTCTTCTTTATGCATTTTTAAATCTCTTACAGAAGTCAAGTCATTTAAACTCCAAAGTGTAAATTTTTAAACATTATTTTCTTTATTGAATTCAGTGTGGGAATTCTAGATTGGGATTGAGAACTCTCTCCCTTATTATATCCATGCATTTGCCATGAATGAAATATATTCCTAGATTGTGTAGGTATGTATTATAAAAATGATATTTTATGAAGTTGAATAGTTTATGTCTCTTTATTCTGGTGGTGAGAATACCTTCCATGCCAATAGTATACCTCAAAAGAGGTGGGGATTCATTATTTGTTGTTAGATTTATTAGCCAAGAAGCTTGTGTATTTTTCATGTGCTTAAATTTTTCTTGAATGTTTACCTTTGTGTTATCATAGAATCATAGTTATATGTAATGCAGTTGGTGGATAAATAAATAGTAAGATTAAATTTTTTATGGAATATTAAAGCAGGAATAGAGTTATATTTGTTGATTGTTTTATAGGATTGTCCGAATTATAATACTTAATTAATAATTCATAAGTAAACTGATAAGATGTATGATTTTGTTTTTAATTATAGCATAAGATATGACAGACACGTAATGCAAATAATCTTGCGGACATGAAAGTATAATACTGTTAAATTTATATATCGGGAAGTAAATATTTTGAATTATATCATATTAATTTACCGCAAGCCTTAAATCATCAAATCATAAGAATTATTTTTTTTGAATGCATGAAAAGTGTAGATATTTAAAGGAATTATTTAATTGAGCTATTTAAATTATTTTCTTGACAGCCAAGTTTATTGATTTGTTTTATCTTAACAATTGATAGTGACCGAGTGCCCATAATATGATATTTAATTTACCCAGTGTTGTTTGCTAATAATAAAAAAATTGTCAGAGTTAATTAACATCCCAAATATATTCGAAGTCAGAATATGAGGGTGTTATTTATTTATATCTTGTAAGTGTCTAGTCAATAAATAATAAAAAAGTGTAACTGAAGAGATATCAAATCCAAATTAGTAATGTATGTGTAAATTTTGTGTAAATTTAAGAATTAGGTCAATAGTCCCACTATGAGTTAATTATATCTATTTCAATTGCAAATGTAAATAAATGCTTTATTTATTATTTAAAACTTTGTCTCCAGTTGTTCTTATATGCATTCGTATTCTAGTTTCCACATTATACATATCTATTACGACATAAGTGCATTGCTTTGTAAATTTGATAATAAACATAATGAAATCTGATAATATTGTTTCCTTGATCCAAACATTATATGAAATACTTTACCATCCAGTAAACTCATAAAAAGGTTGCATACTTAGTTATTAGTTAGACAACGATGTGAGATTAAAAGGTATCTATTTCCTTCATTATCTAATTGCTAGTCCAGTGAAACATCATCCAATTTATTCCATTATTATTATTATTATTATTATTATTATTATTATTATTATTATTATTATTATTATTATTATTATTATTATTATTATTATTATTATTATTATTATTATTATTATTATTATTATTATTATTATTATTATTATTATTATTATTATTATTATTATTATTATTATTATTATTATTATTATTATTATTATTATTATTATTATTATTATTATTATTATTATTATTATTATTATTATTATTATTATTATTATTATTATTATTATTATTATTATTATTATTATTATTATTATTATTATTATTATTATTATTATTATTATTATTATTATTATTACAATAGTTATAATTTATTGTGTAATAGAATTTCTTTAATCAAATCGTATTAAAGAGACCCTGAGATCAGA
Source organism: Epiperipatus broadwayi (assembly GCA_028023455.1). Classification (NCBI taxonomy): domain Eukaryota; kingdom Metazoa; phylum Onychophora; class Udeonychophora; order Euonychophora; family Peripatidae; genus Epiperipatus; species Epiperipatus broadwayi. The sequence goes on along the minus strand of JAQFVV010000068.1, from coordinate 3,163,747 downwards.
TTTCCTAGTTCCAAATTAATATCAGTTTAGCTATTTAGACTAAGATTTATTCAATGTTACGTTTTTATGTTAAAGTTATATTGTAGTTAATCTATGAGTGTATTTAGATGATGGACTAAATCAAATTAAGATTATAGTTTATTAGCTTGAACAAATAAAACTTTATTAATTTTTATCATTTGGTTGATTAACAAATGAAGCATGTATTTTATTTTAATCATCAATAATATTTCTTCCTTCATTTATTTATATTCTGGATATTTTAAAACTTTCTTTAACCCTCCATTGAACTAAGCTATAAGTCAGGCGAAAGTAGAAGAGTCTCAGTATTGATTCAAAGCAATATATAATTGTTAACTTATTTTATTCATTAATAGAATTGATGCCCTGGGCATTTGCTCATATAATGTGTAGGATCGGTGTTGAGTGGGGGGGGGTTATAATATATATATTTGTTTGTGTATATGTAAAGTTAATTATGTTTAATGCTAGGTAAGTGTTTATAACTTGAGATTGTTGATTTTCATTGATAGTGGTATTGTTTAAGTGTTTGCTGCTTTAAATGAATTTACTTACATAGATAGATAGATAGATAGATAGATAGATAGATAGATAGATAGATAGATAGATAGATAGATAGATAGATAGATAGATAGATAGATAGATAGATAGATAGGTAGGTAGGTAGGTAGGTAGGTAGGTAGGTAGGTAGGTAGGTAGGTAGGTAGGTAGGTAGGTAGGTAGGTAGGTAGGTAGGTAGGTAGGTAGGTAGGTAGGTAGGTAGGTAGGTAGGTAGGTAGGTAGGTAGGTAGGTAGGTAGGTAGGTAGGTAGGTAGGTAGGTAGGTAGGTAGGTAGGTAGGTAGGTAGGTAGGTAGATAGATAGATAGATAGATAGATAGATAGATAGATAGATAGATAGATAGATAGATAGATAGATAGATAGATAGATAGATAATGGTGTTGTACACATATATGTGAATATGCTTTATAAAGTATATGATGTTTTAAAAATAAACAACATTGTTCTTAATGCATTTTCAGTGATGAGCACCATAACATTTTTTACTAAATCTGAAGGCAACTCTATAACCATTATTACTAATATACAAAATGTCCTAATATACCTATCCTGATAATTTAAAATCTGGATGCTATATAATCTTTTAATAGTGTTGTTGCTATTTATGATAAATCATGCCCTTTTGACTTTTTTATCATCACTGGATGCAGATCAAGTTAACCCTTTGGGGAATGAAACCATGTTTATGTTCTCTTTCATAGTCCAGGAATATATACAGATATATGTGTTTTTTTTTTTGCATTTTTATATAAGTCTTTGTCTCCCCTATTAGTATATAGCACTGCATCCCAGATTGTTACCTTGGATAGCATAAACTATTTGTGGAAATTCTTCTTTCTCAATTTTGTTTTTAGAATTGTTTATTAATTTGTTTAAGTTAATTAGTGTTGTAAAACCTACATTAAATATTTGATAGCATCTGTTCTTTACTTTTGTTGTAATACCTGAAATAATACATGGTTATCCACAGTTTGTTGATAACTTTATTTGCAATAATCCATTTTGTTTTAATATTGAAAATTTTGATTGCTGTGTACAGTGTTTTTCATGTGCTTCAATTCACATTTGCATTAACAGTGATTTTGATATAGAAAGTCTTTGAAGCCTGATATTTTATGTATGCCATCAGAATTTGAGATTATGGGTGCATTGCACCTCTTATTTATATGAACTTAATGATATTATGAAATGAAAATGTTTTTATTTCTATTAATAATTAGGCCTATGATTATTAGATTTCTGGTGGTATCTTTATTTTCTTTTATACAGTATAGAAATGATTATGCACATAATTATCTTTACAAAAAAAAATTTAAAAACAAAATTGAGAAAAGAAACCTCCACTATTAGTATATGTGGTCCAATGTAATGATCCAGGATGCAATGCTATATACTATAGCACATCCCAAATCAATATTTCAATAAAAATAAAGTAGCATAAAGGTTTATATAAAAAAACAAAAGAAAATTCATCATACATATCTCTATTATGGATCATGATTTTGATCCATAAATGATTAACCTGATCCGTGTGGAGTGAGACAATAGAAAAAAAATCAAAGAGCTGTAGTTTCTCATGAACAACAACAATTATATTAATAAAATATCAAACAGTATACAATTTTTAACCTATTGGAATATGTAAATCAGTGCATTTTGCAAAGAATCATATTTATACAGCCACCTCCGGATTTAGTAAGAATAATTATAATTATGGTATTCAGCACTGAATATTCATTAAGCTCAACTAAAAATTGGAAATGCTTATTTTTAAAACAGCATATACTTCATAAAGCATATTCACATGTATATGTGCACTTTTGTTATATATATTTTAGTGGAGTTTATTATAAACATTATATATATATGATCAATAGATGGAGCTTTACCAAGACCTCCAAACAAGCGTATTTGTTTACATAAATGTCAGAGTCAATATTCACTGTCTTTTTCATTTTGCTCCACCCTCAGATCAACTGATTTCAAGCTCATTTGCTCTCATCAGTGAAGGGATAGAAGTTAGAAACTAGACCTAAATACTAACTCCAAGCGTTTATGCAAAACGTTTCTATCAGTTTGCAAGCATGAATTTTTTAGACAACTAAATGTCTTCAAACTCAGCCTATCAAACTAGATAGCTATGTGGGTCTGATATCAGTTCAGTTTCTCCACATAATCAAAGTTTCTGCAATCTATATCATTGCAAGAAAACTTTAAAGGTACATTTATAAATATTGACTCTGATGTTTATGTAAACAAATATGCTTGTTTGGAGGTCTTGGTAAAGCTCCATCTATTGATCATTAATACAAGTGATAGCAGGTTTTTACATATATAAAACTTGTTTTGTTTTTCATAAATGTACCTTTAAACTTTTCTTGCAATGATATAGAATGCAGAAGCTTTGATTATGTGGAGAAACTGAACTGATATCAGACCCACATAGCTATCTAGTTTGATAGGCTGAGTTTGAAGACATTTAGTTGTCTAAAAAATTCATGCTTGCAAACTGATAGAAACATTTTGCATAAACGCTTGGAGTTAATATTTAGGTCTAGTTTCTAACTCCTATCCCTTCACTGATGAGAGCAAATCAGCTTGAAATCAGCTGATCTGAGGGTGGAGCAAAATAAAAGAGACAGTGAATATTGACTCTGATGTTTATGTAAACAAATACGCTTGTTTGGAGGTCTTGGTAAAGCTCCATCTATTGATCATTAATACAAGTGATAGCAGGTTTTTATGTATATAAAACTTGTTTTGTTTTTCATAAATGTACCTTTAAAGTTTTCTTGCAATGATATAGATTGCAGAAGCTTTGATTATGTGGAGAAACTGAACTGATATCAGACCCACATAGCTATCTAGTTTGATAGGCTGAGTTTGAAGACATTTAGGTGTCTAAAAAATTCATGCTTGCAAACTGATAGAAACGTTTTGCATAAATGCTTGGAGTTAATATTTAGGTCTAGTTTCTAACTCCTATCCCTTCACTGATGAGAGCAAATCAGCTTGAAATCAGCTGATCTGAGGGTGGAGCAAAATGAAAGAGACAGTGAATATTGACTCTGACGTTTATGTAAACAAATACGCTTGTTTGGAGGTCTTGGTAAAGCTCCATCTATTGATCATTAATAGAAGCGATAGCAGGTTTTTACGTATATAAAACTTGTTTTGTTTTTCATAAATGTACCTTTAAAGTTTTCTTGCAATGATATAGATTGCAGAAGCTTTGATTATGTGGAGAAACTGAACTGATATCAGACCCACATAGCTATCTAGTTTGATAGGCTGAGTTTGAAGACATTTAGGTGTCTAAAAAATTCATGCTTGCAAACTGATAGAAACGTTTTGCATAAACGCTTGGAGTTAATATTTAGGTCTAGTTTCTAACTCCTATCCCTTCACTGATGAGAGCAAATCAGCTTGAAATCAGCTGATCTGAGGGTGGAGCAAAATGAAAGGGACAGTGAATATTGACTCTGACGTTTATGTAAACAAATACGCTTGTTTGGAGGTCTTGGTAAAGCTCCATCTATTGATCATTAATAGAAGCGATAGCAGGTTTTTACGTATATAAAACTTGTTTTGTTTTTCATAAATGTACCTTTAAAGTTTTCTTGCAATGATATAGATTGCAGAAGCTTTGATTATGTGGAGAAACTGAACTGATATCAGACCCACATAGCTATCTAGTTTGATAGGCTGAGTTTGAAGACATTTAGGTGTCTAAAAAATTCATGCTTGCAAACTGATAGAAATGTTTTGCATAAACGCTTGGAGTTAATATTTAGGTCTAGTTTCTAACTCCTATCCCTTCACTGATGAGAGCAAATCAGCTTGAAATTAGCTGATCTGAAGGTGGAGCAAAATGAGACAGTGAATATTGACTCTGACGTTTATGTAAACAAATACGCTCGTTTGGAGGTCTTGGTAAAGCTCCATCTATTGATCATTAATACAAGCATAGCAGGTTTTTACATATATAAAACTTGTTTTGTTTTTCATATATATATATATGTGTGTGTGTATGTGCATGTTTTCACAGTATATATTTTAATTAAACCACTAAAATCACATGATCACCATTTCTTATGTCTACACAAGCTATTTACACAGAGGCTAAACTCTCCCTACAGTAGTACTACCAGTACCAGCCAGAGTAATCAATGGCTGCAAGAAGGTTTGTGCATAAAATGCCTACTTAGTGACTACTCATCCAATATCCCCACTTTTGTTTCTAACTTGTGGCTTTCTTCAGTGAGGAGTTTGGTATCTGAGAGCACTGCACTCAGATTGGATCTTCAGAGGTCTTCACTGATGAAAGTCATAAACTAGAAACTAATCTGGGCATATTGGATGAGTGGGCACTAGATAGGAATATTATGCACAAACCTTCTTGCATCCATTGATTACTCTCGCTTGCACTAGCAGTGCTACTGTATGAAGAGTTTAGCCTCTGTATTCTTTAATTAAATGTACCATAGCAAAGCTAAAAATATAATATCAGTGAATCTAACTGTATGACACAGTCTTAATGCCACTGCATCCAGAAGTTCAAATCTAGATCAAGTGACATTTGAAAATTTTGCAGATTACAGATCTAACATTTTTTAGGAAGTAGATTCATAACCAATTTTTTAGCCATATAATAATGATAAGTTTATATCTAATAATATTTTTTATAAAGTAAAGGTCCACATTTAATCTCATTTAAGGTCTATGCACTGGCTTAAAAATAAAATATCCATTTTTAAGATAATAAATAATTACCTTTCATCATCATTATCAACCATTATCAATCCACTGCAGGATGAAGGTCTCTCCAAGTTTAATCCATCTTCTCCGATCTTTAGCTTCCCTTCTCCACATCACCCCTACACATTTTCTTATTTCATCCATCCATCTTACATGTGGTCTCCTTCTGGGTCTTTTACAATCTCTTGGAATCCAGTTTAAAATTTCAATTGTTCATCTATTATCATCTCTTCTAGCAATATGTCCAGCCCAACTCCACTTCAATCTTTTAATTTTTTCAATGAGGTCAGTAACACCTGTTTGTTCTCTTACCCATACATTGCGTTTTCGATCTCTTCTTGTTACTCCCAACATACATCTCTCCATACTTCTTTGAGTGGTCTGAAGTCTCTGTATTGATCTTCTATTAAGTGTCCAAGTCTCAGATCCATAAGTAAGAACTGGTAAAACACATTTGTTAAAAACCTTTCTTTTCAAACACATAGGCATATTTCCTTTTAATATCAAGTTATTTCTACCAAAAGCACTCCAACCAAGTTTAATTCTATGATTAATTTCCTCTATTATGTTTCCATCTGTATTAATAATCTGACCAAGGTATTTGTAACTCTTAACTTCTTCTAATTCATCATAATCAATCTTTATTTTCATATTTTGAGCAAATCGATTAAACATTACTTTAGTCTTTTTAACATTTATCTTTAGTCCTACTTTCCTACTTTCATCTGATAACTCCTGCAACATTTCCTGCAGCTCGGAAGCATTATTTGCAAAAACAACTACATCATCTGTGAAATCTAAATGACTTAAATAATCTCCATTTACTTTCACTCCTTTAGTTTCCCATTTTAATCCACAAAATACTTCTTGCAGCACTGCTGTAAAAAGTTTTGGAGATATGGAGTCACCTTGTCTTACACCTTTCTCAATGTTGACTTTCCCAGTATCATTATGTAATCTAATTGTTGCTGTTGCATTTTTATAAATATTCTTTAAAATATGACAATATCCTGGATCTATACCTTGATGATCCAATGCTTTAATCACTGAAGAAATGTTTATAGAATCAAATGCCTTTTCATAATCTACAAATCCAAAACATAATGACAACTCATATTCATTTGTCCTTTCTATAACTTCTCTCAATACTTGAATATGATCTACTGTACTAAAACCACTTTTAAATCCAGCTTGTTCTCTTGGTTGGTGAAAATCCAAGGTTCTCTGTAGACGAGTTGTAATTATCTTGGTAAAAATTTTATATAAAACTGATAAAAGGCTGATAGGTCTGTAATTTCTAATATCTTCTTTATCACCTTTTTTAAATATTAATATTATTACTGCATTCTTCCAATCATCCGGTACATCTTTATCATTTAGACATTTGGTATATAACTTTGCTATCTATTTTTTCTGTTTCTTCACCTGCTTCTTTTAATATATCAATTATAATTCCATCATTACCTGGAGCCTTTCCTTTTTTCATACATTTAATTGCATTTCTCACTTCTTCATTTAAAATTCTGGGCAATTTGGAAGATGTAATAGATATAGGAGGTACTTGTTCTTTATTACTATATAATTCTTGATAAAAATCTTCTACCAATTTCATAATGTCATCCCTCTTTTTAGTAATAATTCCATCTTTTTTCCTTATTGCAGATATAAATTTCCTACCAATACCAAAATGTTGTTTTACATTCTTGAGACTTTTATTTTCTTCTACAGCTTTTCTTGCTAGTTCACAGTTATACTTTCTTATATCATTTTCAACTCTTTTCCGTACCATTTTACAAAATCCGAGATATTCAATTCTTTTTAATTACATCATTTTTGTATATCTTCATATTCCTTCTTTTTTTCATAAATTCTCTAGTCTCAGTAGAAATTTTATTAGTCAATTGCTGCTTTTTTCTACCAGCTATCTTTGTTGCAGTTTTTAAAAGTGTATCAGTTATTTTCATATTAATTTCATTCAAATCTGAATCATGTTCAAAATCTACTAATACTTGAAACCGATTTGTAAGTTCTAATTTAAATTCATTAGAATGTTTCTGAAGATTAGGAATATCAACTGTAAATATAGTTTTTCTTAATAATTTTTGTCTCTCTAGTTTTACATTAACATGTATCTTACCCCTTACTCCCTTATTACCTTTATCTTACTACAAATAAGTTCACAATTAGGAATCAAGCTCACTTTAATTTAAGATACTCTGACCTGTATTGAAATAGCAATTATTGAGCATTAGAATTATAGTTACTACTTTGTAATGGTATAACTGTGCAGTTAAATCTTTTACATAGGGCTGTTAGTTTTCCATTTAATATATAGAAATATGCATGATCCTTTATTGATGTAATGTAAAGGCAAGTTTGACAAACAAATGTTAATCAAAGACTTTTCACTAGTGCATCAATATTTTTTTTTAAAAAAATTCTCTTTAAATATATTTTCACTTATATTTTGTTTTTGTTTTTTTAAATTAAAATCAAGATTGGTATGAATGTAAATAAAAATGTATAACTATCTAATTTCTATACTATATATTAATACTGATTTTTTACAATATATATATATATGCTTGTGTGACCAAGTCGAAACGTCAGTATATTGATATTAAAAGTTTTTAACACGGATGAACCCGCAAAATATGTATTTTATATATATATATATAATGTGATATTAAGGTTATATAGAGTTATATGATGAGGAATGCATTAATAAATATCAAAGGACTTGAAAATATATATTTATAGTTAAATATTTATTTACTTTTTTATAAAATGTGAAAGAGTGGGTACAAACTAGTCACCACCTTTCATGAGAATAGTATAGTGAAAGGTAAACAAGGATGAATATGAATATGTATTTATTGATGCTTCTATAAAAATATATTATTCTTTTATTGAAGGTTAAATTGTATATTTTGGCTAGAAACAATCTTATCTGCAGTGGTTGATGATAAATTGAGAATGCAGGAGGAAATACTGTAATTTAAAATATAATAATTTTCTGTTTATGAATACTGAACAAAAAATATAAAGAAGACATATATAAAAAATTGTGAACTGTAAAATGCATCTTGAGATTATATGGCCTTTATGAATATCTTTATTCAAATGCCTAAAGAAGGTGTAGTAGAAAGGAAGTTTTAAGTAAATCTAAAAAAAAATTAAAACACATATTATATATGAAAAAAAATTAAAAAATTACTCCATATGTTTACCTGATAGATGAAGGATGTTACAATTCACAAAACCAATGCATAGTGAGAGAAAGTAGTTTGAGTTTTTGTGCTTGTGGATGATTTCAATATGGTGGAATTGAGATGAGAGTGACACTGATAAAAAGCTAAAAAAAAATGAAATATATGTATATCTGGTACAATCATTAAATTTTATTTAATGGCTTCCTAGGTATAGCAGGATCCCTTTAGTCATGAATTCATTATTCACAGTTTCAGTTATCATTTATACTTGCTTATTATAATATAGAAGCAATAATGTTATTGCCTGGAATATCTTAATGATTTTGTTATTACAATGACACTGTTTGCAATCATAAAAGTATTACTGTAAAAACAAATATTTAAAGTATAATTCACAGTACAAAAATTCACATTATATTCAAGAAAATATATGTTTCTTTATATAAAAGCAAATATGCTTAAAATTTACAAAATAAACATATCTTATGCATTTTTCTGAAGGTTTGTGATGATGGTGTTCTAGTTGTATTTTTATATTGGACTATTTTCATCATCTAATATGTGTATTGAATGTCTTAGAAAAATTTAACTTTATTTAAATATTCCAAATACATTCAACTGTTAGTAATAGCACATCAAACAGGTTAGTATATTCACAATGTTTCAAGAGGTATTATTCTCCCTTCTTCTTTAGATGTTGCTAGCCTGACTAGTAACAGTACTAACATGTGATTTGAACACATATTAGATTATGGAAATAGTCCATTATAAAAATACACCAAAAATATCTTAGGCATTGTATTCTTTATGTTTCATATCAATTTTTATCACAAAAAAAAAAAAAAGAAGAGATTATATTTTTATAGGGGAAGTAAATATTTGCATTAACACATTTACAAACACATGAATATATACATATAGACATATGCTTACTTTTTTTTCAGACTTGTTATAACTTTATTAAATATTCTGTATTTTTGTTAATTATTTTTTTGATGTTTTAATGTGTATATTTTTTTAATTAAATATATGTAATAGTTATGTAGTCGCCATAAACGTACTATGCACATGTTTAAAATGTCTGTAGTTAATATATTCTTAGGTTTCATTATTATCCATAAAGTTTAATATCCATAGGAAGACTTGAAATACAAGTTCTACTGTTTTATTTGTATTTTATATTGGACGATTTCTAATATCTAATGTGGGAATGTCTTTAAAAAAATTTAACTTTATTTAAATATTCCAAATTATTCGACTGTTAATAATAGCACTACAAACAGGTTAGTATATGCACAATGTTTCAAGAGGTATGTTATTCCCCCCTTTTCTTCAAGTGTTGCTGGCCTGACAGTGACCCTACTAACATGGGATTTGAATCCCCTCTTTTTCAAGTGTTGCTCTGACAGTGATCCTACTAGCATGGGATTCGAATCCCCTCTTCTTCAAGTGTCACTGGCCTGACAGTGATACTACTAGCATGGAATTCGAACCCAGACCCTTAGATTTTTGAGTATTCCATTTCATGGTAATGTTCTAACCAACTGAGTCATCCTGCCAAAAGACACCACTTGAAATTTGTATACTTATCTATGAAGTTCCTCCTGATTTCTCCACTTTTTTCTAAGTTTTTATTCTTCATTCTTTTAAAAAACAATGAATTAAGGTTTCACTATAAATAAAATAAAGATCATATGGTGATTTATTACTTGAAGGTCAGAGGTGGAAATACAACGTTTGTCTTTGTGCTCAAGCGTCTGCCACTTTATTAAGAGAATAATTCCTGACTCCGGAAAAGGAGAAGCTACAATGCATCGCATCGCATCATGCAGAGAAGATATTTCGAATTTATTGGTTTTGCTTTTATTTGTTATTTTATTTCTATTCAGATGTTTTTATTGTTAAGGAATATTCTTCAGAAAGAGAGAAAGGAATGATCATATTATATTTTTAATTCTTTTTTTTAAAAATGTTATTTTATTAACAATTAAGACATAATTGCAAGAGGATACAGATAAGGTAAAAGGTGTTTTTTTAATTCTTTTTAATACTAAACATCACACGATACCAATACAGAATAGCAGTGAAACAGTTTTTGGAATTTGTATTGTAGACAGTGTCAGTCAAGCAACAGAAAATTATAATAATTAATATTTTCATCCCTCTATCAGGAATGAAAATGAATCTTTAGGTAAACAAAAGTGTATGGCAATGCTAAACTAATAAATCAGACTATTGTTTAGCGTTTAGCGTTTTGTACATATTTTAGTTTAAAGTCAATTCGTTAATATTTTTAAAGTCACTGCTAAAGAAAATTAACAACTATAAATACTTTGGTCATATTATTAATTTATATAAAGGACAAATTAATCCTAGAATTAAATTGCATATAATTAAACTGATATTATAAAAAATATCAGTTTTTACTTATGGATCTAAGACTTAAATACTTAATAGAAGGGTAATATAAAAATTGTATAGCAAAATATGGAGATAAGAAGTTGAGAATGCCAAAGAAGGATCAAAGTGAAACAATTAAATGAGAAACTAAATAAGTAACATTGAAATAATTAAAAGATTATGAGGGTAAAATGGTGTTTAACTAAATCTGTCAATAAAAAAGATGTTAATAAATGAACAAATAACATTTTAAAATGCATTTAAAGATATAATAAAATAATTAAAAAGAAATTACATATGAGATATATGGAAAATATTAAAAAAAAGTTTTCAATAGTTGGATGAAAAAAGAAAGCATGAATCAGAAAGATTGAATTAAAGTTGGTGAAACTTCACTTTGCAGTGAAATGATTTGGTTAAAACTAACTTTTTTTTTTCACTCTCCAACATTAAAATTATCTTTAGATATAAGCTTAACCAGAAAGATTATCCCTTTCTTAGTTTTATTTATTTTAATAAGAATTAAATATGAACTACAACTTTTCAATAAAACAGCTAATATCACACTGCAAGGTGTTTAAGAAGTATCAAATGATAGTTTTGAGTATATATTAACTTGGTATGTAAATAATTCGTAATAAAAAATATAACAAAAAGGTTTATTGAAAATTTTCAAGCGTCAAGCGTTGGTAGCCGAGAGGTCAGTGCAGCGCCTTGCAAGCAAGCAGTTGCTTGCCGACAGTTGTCGCGGCTTCGCTTTCCAGCCGATGCTTTGACATATGGGGGGAGGGGGAGTTTATGATTGAATTTTTGTTATAAAATTTGTAATTTGAAGATTTTATAAATTTATTTCACTTTATTTTATTTATTCATTTCAAGTAAAATTAATAATTCTATTAGTTTTATAAATGAATCTCATTACTGAAGACTTAAAATGTATATTATATTAATAAAAAAAATATCGTTCACATGCAAATATTTGAGGAGTCCTTATTATTGAATCTATCTATGAATGAAATCTTGTATTCACACACAGACTTGGAAACAATTAATATAAATGCCCCAGTCAAACTATCAATTTTTTTAATAAACTTTTTTAAAAGTCAATAATTATAATGTTAATTGAAAAATAAACTTCATGATCTTTCTGTAGAGCACACGAAAGCATGGATTTATCTTCCCGGATAATCCAATAAGTTTCTTGGAGGAAAACTTTTTGATTTTTGTTTTATGTGTCTACGAGTAGCTAAACACCCATTGTTAACCAATAATTTGATTATTATCTTGGTTGTCTATGGGACAACTAAATGAAAAAAATCTATTCTATTCATATTTTTTCATCTATCAGAAAAAAAGCATATTAATACTGGGTTTGAACCTGGGCTCATAAGCATAGTAGATAAGTGTAATATTTACTAAACTTGATGCCTTTCTGAAATAAAAATATAATTTAAAAAATATTAAATTTTATTTTTTTTTACAAAAAACGCCAAAAAGATTTTAAGTTCTTTAATTTTTTTTTTTTCAATAAAACATTTATTTAATAGCTTCTATATTATTATCAAATCATGTGTAAGATTAACATTGTAGGAATAAAATGTCAAAGTTTATCGACGTAAAATAAAAATGAACTTTTTTGTTATATGGTAGCCCATTTGTAATACAGTTACTATTTCCTTATGACTTCTATATTTGAAATGAAATAGTTGAAACCTTTTGAAATGTAAATCTTTGTAATTTTCTAAATTGCTTTTCTCTCAATCTTCAAATTCATGAATTCCTAGTAACATCTTAGCAGTATCTTTTTTTTATATATTTAAAAGAAAAAAGAAAAAACTGCTTCTAAAAAGATTGAGTTGAAGATTTTCCTCATATAGCTTAGCCAACATAAACTCTCAGTAATGATTTCATTTTTTTTTTGTATCATATTTTTAGTTTCAATCTATTATATTATATAATTATATTATTAAACCAATTATCTGTAACACTGTTTAATAATAAAATTACATTATGCAGCATTAAATCACATAATCCAAAGGTGCTTGTGAGCGAAATATGCATACATATAAATATGTTGGTGTATAATGAAACATGTGTCATTAGATATAGAACAAAAGGCTAATGACAGCACATCTGATATGTTTTTGGGTTTGAATACAAGCTAATAAAACTTAATTTTTTTTAATTTTCACTTACAATTTTTTTTCTGACAGCCAGCTTATATCCAATCTACTAACTATTCAATATTAGTTGGTAGAAAGGGAAAAACAAGGGTGAATAACTATCAAAACCTTCTCCATTTAATCCATAGCCACCTCAGCTAACTATCCAAGCCTAATCAATAAATGGATATCTAATTATCCTTAGTAGAGAATAAAATAATAATAAAAAGTGTACAAATTTTTTTTATCCAGCAATTACCAAGTCTGTCAAGTAATAACTTCGCCTTTATTGTTCTCTTAAGAGAAGCTATAGGATAGATTTTTCCTTTAAATTTGGGCCACTTAGAAGTTTTTCTAGCTTTATGCAAATTATGCCATCAGTCAAGCCAATACTTTACAATAATTTTATTTAGTACACATTATTATTTTAATTTAATATATAGTATATACTGTGTTAAAAATATTATAGATAAAAACACATGTTAGGATTTTTTATATTCAATCCATTGTTGAAAAGTTTAATGCAAGCATCCTGACTGTTTCTAGTTGATTATAGAAGAAATTAGATAATACAGGCCATAAAACTCTTCTCAAAGCCCATAGATGAGTGCATGTGCATATAAATATATATATACAAATATGGATGTTTGTAAGTCTGTGCCAAAAATTAAATTCCATAGAAAATATTATAATTTTATTTTTTATTAGTTCAAATTGATTTATTATGATTTATAAATGAACAAAAGAAAGAAAAGATAGTTTTTTTATATGAAATTGTTTTATATCTGTCTGTTCTTAAGACTTTAATGACTAGACAGCTATATAATTAATCACAAAAGACATTGAATGATGCAAGTCAATAAATGACCATCTATGACATTTATGGATTATTTTTATGAGGTTTCCTCACATAATTTATTTATATTAACTGACCCAAAACAGTAAATGCTTTAAAGAAGATAATCACATTAAAATTTATGAATACCAGGAGGTTTTAGAAGTGTTTTAAGATTATATGACATTTGAGTGAGAAAATAGTTTTAAAACATTAAGTTGAAACTTTGATTTCATATAATAAATTATGTCTGTGAATTGATTCTTTGGCACATATTATGTGTTATTATATCTTCAATTAACTTGAATATATATATAACCCTCATATTGCTAGTAGCTCAGAGGTCATATGTTATTCATCAGTCAAAGTGAAACAGTTACATCCAATTAACTAAAATCAATTGTAATTTTTATACTTCTGAATATGTCATTCTATCATATGCTAAAGTAAATATAAAATTGTAATGTAATGAAGTTATAAAATTGACACTTTTGTGTGAATTTTAAATGTTAGCATATATATATAAGCTTATTATAAAAGTATATTGTGATTTTATAAGTGCTGGGTCAGAATGAAATGCATCTTGGGAGTCATTTGCCTTTTTCAAATAATTTTATTCTTATGATTAGAGCCACAAGTAGTAAAAGTAAACTCATAGGTGTAACAGTATATTTGGTCAATAATTTACAAAATAAAATTTCAATGTTTGTATGATTAATATAATTATCAAAATAGTATAGCTTTGACAAGCAGCTATCCTCATATTTGAGGTTTCATGAATTTTTATGTCAAACTTCAAAAGCTAATCGCATATATTAAACTTAGAGTAAGCATTTAGATAATTTAATAAAATAATCATTGACTGATCAAATTTTTATGTTTAATATTGGTTATGGTATATTTAATTTAAAAGTTGTATGCTAAAACTAGCTTTCAATATTGAGCATCATTGTCGAAGCCCATAAATGATAAGATGCATATCATTAAAAGCTGGTTTAATCTATAACCTTTGAATTGATTATTTTATAGACAGTATTAACTCTGAAAATTCAATTGGATATGGTTGATTATTATATTACAATTTATTTTTTATGCCTTATTGATTAAATTTAATTTCAAATGTCAAATAAAAATATTTAATAAAAAATATAAATTAACATCAGGCAAATCAATCTAAATTATTTAATTTGAAAGAATGTATCAGAAAAGGATCATATCCAGAAATTAGACTCTCATTAGTTCTTGATCATCTATTGTGTATTACTAGATGTAAGCTAATATTTAATCATCAAAATTTTAATCCTATTAACTTCATGCAGAACAATCTAAAGAAAACAAGAACAAGAGATAGTCTGATAACATTTGACGTTATTCTTACCATGACTTGGGACATGCTGGATTTATCCTTTCTGTGGCCCAACCAATAGTAGGATGCTCCGTAAAAGAGAAGAGTAATTGACTCAAATTCGGGAAAACCAAATGAAGGAATAAGAAAACACTTTGAACAAAATATGTACCAAATAACCTTTAATGTAATAAAGTAATCTTTAATAAATTATTTTGGAAACTAAATTGAATTTCTTATTTAAAAAATTAAAAATTATAATAATGTTAATTTTGAATTAAGCAAAAGGTGCAACCACATGCTAGATATGCAATTTTTTTATGTCATATTATTTGAAAAATTTATAACAAATTTCATATTTTTCACTAACAACTAATTGTTCATGAAGAAGATATGAGTGCTTTTTAATTGTATTTGTTTTACTATTTCTTTGTTGCATTTACTGAAGTTTACTCTTAGGTTATTAACTTTTATCTAAAGGATGATATTTCTGACAGCTGATTGGTCAATTATATATATACATGATTTTAATTTGTGTGAGAAAAAGCAATCATAAACTACTTTTGTACAACTTATGGTAATTTATATGAATTTTTTTAATATCTTAATTATTAACAATTTTAAAATAAAACAATCTTTAAATAGTTGACTCAGAATTAAGACTTCTCCAGAAATTTTCTACAGAGAAATAGCAAAAGAGAATGCAGTACTCATAATTCTAATCAAATTTTATATGATAAGAATTTATAATTATTATTGTTTTAGTCGATTATAACTAGATAGATATTTATCATATGTTAATTCTATGGATGATTGGATTATCTGTGGGTTTATAGTTTGAAAAAAAAACTAAACTTGAGTGAAACCTGAAAAAAAAATGTTTGTGTTCCATTTGAATTCCAGATGTAGACATATCTTATAGTAGACTTTTGACTGCTATGTTGAAAATTTTATAAATAGGCAGATCATATATATGTTTTTTTTTCTATTGGTAATAGTATCACCTAATTAAAATTTTGATATTAGCAATAAAGTATATTCAAAGATTTATTAATATATAGGGTATATGAGCACAGACTTTCACATGACCCACCACTATCCACACTATCTCATAACACTGATACACTTGAACACATATATGTTGAAAAGATAAATAATCATCAATATATGTATTTCATGCTAAACCAGCAATCATCAGTTGGTCCAAATTTCCATCTCTACACATATATGCTATAAGTGCTCAAATATATATAAAGATAGCCAAACCTCATACTTTAATGGGTAGGTTTCAATCTACTACACATTCCAACTCTTCAACCATCCATCCAATTGAAAATCTGATGATAGAATGCTCAAAGGCTACCCTAAGGCCAAGATTCTTATCACACCCATGTTGACCTAAGGTCAATCTGACCCCTCATGTACAGGACATAATCCATTTAATACATATACAAGGGATGGGCTGACATCTCTACTATATAATAACTGAAACACAGGCTTATTGTATACCTGTGTCTATATATGTAATATATAGAGTATATGAGCACAGACTTTCACACGACCCACCACTCTCCACACTATCTCATAACACTGATACAAATATTTATTATAATTATATATATTTTTAAATTTATAATGCCTTTTTACAATTATTGCATTGTATAGTTTTGATATTTAGCATACTTCTTCACAATTTGAAACAGGTTTGTCTAAGAGAAAACAATTTGTAATGACAACAATAATAAAAAGCTATTATCACTTAAAAAGTGAAAAAGACAAACATTATTTTATTATACTTACAGACAATACAAAAAGAGAGAATATTATATCAAAATTTTATTTTTTTAATAATTTTTTTAAACAAAATTATTAAAAATTAAAATATACTTTTTTTAATATAACTAAATATTTTAGTATATTTTTAACAAACTATATATTTTTTAACAAACTATAGTTTTAAGCATTAAAGTATTAATTAATTTTAATAAAACAGAAGCAGTGATAAACATCTACAAAAATGCATATTTAAAATAAATAGATCTATTTAGAAGCTACCAATATGTTTATAGTATAAATTTTAACATTTAACGTTTTTAATGGTAAATTATAAAACAAATTACACTTATTCAGTCTCTTTCTCTCAGCACATTTATTTTAGAAATCTCTATATGAAATTACAAATTAAAAGTGACTATAATCAAGTCTTATTTCATGTAAGCAAAGAAATTTGACATTGCTGCATATTATTGCTTTATTGATTCAATCAGTATATTAAATGTGCAATGAAGAAAGCCAGATTTGATGGAAATAGATATGGAATTAGAACTGATAAAGAAGTATTTTCACCTTAAGTTGAAATGCAGAGATTTAGACCAACAATAGTAAAGTTAAAAAGCATAATGAGCCGGTAAAATTATGTATATATATATATAGTAATAATAACAAGTCAGATGTCACATGACTTATATATAGCTTGCACTTACAAATATGTAAAATTAAGAGCGTGCTAATAGCTCTAAACAAGCTTTTTTTTTATTTATGATAAATGCTACTACAAGAGAAGACATTCAAATCATTTTTATCTTGGATTGTCCCCATCCCCAGACCGGTTTCGACCTATGGGTCTCTTCAGTGAGGAGTTGGGACATTAGATTTAAAAAACCAACTCAAGCAAAGCATTTATCTAAAAGTTAATTGTTAGAAGAAGATCTGAAACTTTTAGACATCTACATGTCTTTAAAGTCAGCTCCCCAACTGAAAAAATCATATGGGCCTGAACTTAATTCAGATACTCCATATATTAGTAGGCTTAGCCATTTAATTTAGCCAAAGCCACAACAGCAAAATAATAATAGTAATAATAACAAGTCAGATGTCACATGACTTATATATAGCTTGCACTTACAAATATGTAAAATTAAGAGCATGCTAATAGCTCTAAACAAGCTTTTTTTTTAAATCTAATGTCCCAACTCCTCACTGAAGAGACCCATAGGTCAAAACCGGTCTGAGGATGGGGACAATCCAAGATAAAAATGATTTGAATGTCTTCTCTTGTAGTAGCATTTATCATAAATAAAAAAAAAGCTTGTTTAGAGCTATTAGCATGCTCTTAATTTTACATATTTGTAAGTGCAAGCTATATATAAGTCATGTGACATCTGACTTGTTATTATTACTATTATTATTTTGCTGTTGTGGCTTTGGCTAAATTAAATGGCTAAGCCTACTAATATATGGAGTATCTGAATTAAGTTCAGGCCCATATGATTTTTTCAGTTGGGGAGCTGACTTTAAAGACATGTAGATGTCTAAAAGTTTCAGATCTTCTTCTAACAATTAACTTTTAGATAAATGCTTTGCTTGAGTTGGTTTTTTAAATCTAATGTCCCAACTCCTCACTGAAGAGACCCATAGGTCGAAACCGGTCTGAGGATGGGGACAATCCAAGATAAAAATGATTTGAATGTCTTCTCTTGTAGTAGCATTTATCATAAATAAATAAAAAAAAAAGCTTGTTTAGAGCTATTAGCACGCTCTTAATTTTATATATATATATTAAACAACAATAATTATGTTGCAAGTGTAATGATAAAAAAAGAAATAGAATGATTAGAATTCACTATAACATTTGTCAATGATAAAGAGTCCATCAATCAAGAGATTTATACAGTTTAGCACTGAATATAATTGCATTAAAAAAACTTAGAAATATACTTAAATATAAGGATATATTTTTAAAAAACAAAAATTAAAGTTTTTCAAGCTATGGTTCATCCTATAAATCTCTGTCAATGTGAAAGTTGATCAATAAATAAGCATGGAAACATAAGGAACCTGACAAAGACTTTTTATATTTTCATAGACTAGCAAATAATGGAATGCTAAATCACATCAAATCTTAATTTTATTTTAGCACAAATGATAATATTGAAATTAACTATTTTACCCATATCATGAATTTATATAATTACCTAATGTATATATTATCTCAAAAAAAATGGTGCTGAAAGGCAAAAAGGATAATCAAAAATGAAGTAGAGGGACTCCGTCATAACAATAACTGTAAATACATGCAACTTATGTAATCAAGTATGTTGATGATAAGTCAGTTAGGAGAAAGAATGCAATGCTTATACTGTTAAATTTAATTTCTAAAAAAAATTCACCATAGCATCTCTATCATCAGGGACATTCAAACCAACATATTACAAATACTGTCATATTTTTTTCTCATTTTTACAAACGCAGCTAACGAATCCAGATTATTCTGTGACCTTTATTCTCTAATTAAGAATTGTTAGATATCCGTTTGCAGACCGCTACTGATTGCCATGGACTAGCTCTCTATCCAAAATAAAGATTCTATGCCTTATAATCTAAAAAAAATTTCAAGCTTGAATTTGAATCCTAAATTCTGAGTTGTAGCATTATTCACTGTGTCAAAAATCTCTCATGGTTTGATTACAATCAGTACTAATGCATTTTCACTGTAAATGATATAGTAATATATATTTTTTTATTAATTATAATCATAATTGTTACTAAGAGCTCTTAACAGCTCAAATTTCTATTTGACTTTTAACGGATTAATACAATTTGTCTTTTTTTTTTCTATTATAATTTAGTAATGAACAAACAATCCATTAATTTAGAAAGAAAAAATCAATCGGCAGCCGAACTAGCAGATTTAATTAAAACGTAGAGAAACATTAAGTAAACAGATTGTAAAGTCCATCAATCTAATTATAAATTAAATCTTTTTATTATGATTTTATAATTATTATAAAATAAATCATTTAACTTAAAATATGGCAAAAATAACTATTTAAACACACGTGATAAGGGCATTTATTAATTAAAATAAAGGTACATTAACTGTAATAGCAATAAATATAGTAACAAACTTTTTGCTATTTTTCTTTAAGTAATCAGAAAAAAAGTATCTAAAGTTATATCAGAAAAAAGTATATACATTTATAAACTACTTATAATTTATAGTAATGATATTAACAATAATAGTCTTATTAGCTAAAAGAAAAAAAAGTATTTACAAGGTGATAAAAAAAATTAGTGGGATAATTACAAAAAAAGACTTGTGAGGGAAATTGCTTATGAGGTCATATGATACTTGAGCGTCCAAGTAGCAGATTATGCAAAATTCCATTTAATTAATGAATCTGCTATTTTTGTCTTTACTTCGCTGAGAAATGATCCAGAAATCAGTATCTCATGAATCTTTTTATTCAACCACTAAGTAATATTTACAGGTAGGAATTACATAAAACAAATTAATAATAATAATGGAAATATAAATTATAACGTTTATAATATTTGATTGTATGATATTTCTTGATTAACGAATTTTATTACTTTATGATTTAGCTTTATACTGGCATGCTAATATCAATTGTATTCTAGACAACATAGCTTGACAAGCATTTAATTGTGATCAAGGGTTACTATTTAATCATAGTGCTCTTTCACATGGTTTCTCCATCTGGCTTCAATTAGAAATCTGAATATATTACATGATCACCATTCTTTATTACGCAAGCTGTTTACACAGAGACAAAACTGTCCATACAATATTGCAACTCAGTGCAAGCTAGAGTAAAGCCACTCAGTAGATATTTGATGAGTAGGCATTAGATAGATATTTAATATTCAAATCTTCCTCCAACCATTGATTACTCTGGCATGCACTGAGTAGTACTACGGCATGGAGGGTTTGTTTTATACTTGCTTTTAGTCTTTAATAAGCAATTAAAATGTTTTGCCTTTTTTATATCTATATATATTTATCAACATATATAAAAGAAAGATATGTGCGACTATTCTTTTATATATGAGAAACTAATAAATAAAATTCAATGTCTCTCGGAAAAAAATTTATTAAAATATTTAGATTTTTTTACTTCATCACATAAACTAAAGAAAATCTAAGGCTTATTGTATTTGAGTTATGAGCATAACCTATGTTGCTTTCTTCTAATAGAATTGTCTTGACCAAAACAAATACAGAAGACTACAAAATGTGTGTTTTGTAACCAATATGCATTAAATTAAGTAAAAGTTTATAAATTAATTTTTGTAGGTTTCTTTTAAAAAAAAATTCACAATATCAATCATATGATGTCCTATTATTATAAAATCTAATTAAATCGTTCCCTTAAGAAATATTTAATTGAAAATTTACATTACTCTTTTGACACAGTCATCTATTTTGATAGACTTTACTATTAGAAACATTTTTTGGCATAAGGACATTTATCTCATTAATGTAACACTCTTAGAATGATCTCATAAACAAATTATACCAGCTATTTTTTTTTCAGAAATAAAGTATGAAGTATCATTTCTAATGATTCAACAATCATTTTGTCATTTCTCAAAAAATATAGCAACAAACAGGAACCAAATGGTCTACTTGAGCACATCTGATTCATTCAACTGAACAAACTGCAATCATTTCTCTTTACTTACTTCTGATAGGAATCAATTCAAAAAATCTCTCTCTTGACAGAACATTACTAACATTTTCCTCCCAATTAATTTTATTTTCACTTATCATAATAAGAGACATTATCTCCTGAGGAGATTCATGCAATTGATAAAATTTTTCAAGAAAAATAATATATTTTATTAGAGTCCTTACCAAGAATATTATGTTCCTTATCATTTTCAGAAGTATATTTCCTTTTTTAATCATATATTTGAGAGTAGCATTAAACCTAGTAGTAATGAACAAATATTAACTTCATAAAAATTATTAGACTTAAACCTCCAATGTGTGAATGCCATCAATAAGCTAAGTAGAAATTTTTATTATTTTAATCTTATGTTTTGTGATTTTGTTTACTAATATTATTATAATACTTATTTTTGCATTAGTGTCATTTATATATTTATATTTATTTATTCTCTCTATATAGTGCATTTAATCTTTTGTTCTTATATTAATGAAAAGGTTTCTTGATGCAATAATAATACAAACTGAAACAAATGATAGCTGAGCAAACTCGATAATTTTATTTAATAGATTTGGGATGATTTTTCAGGTATTCCACCCATAAATAACCTAGGAAATGAGTACATAACTTTTCTCATGTAGAATGTAAAACAAAGGAGAAAATCATTCAAACTCTCAGTGCTTTGCACCATTTTTGTTATCATTTTTCCCCTGATGAGTAAAGACTAGTTTATCTTTTTTTTATTTTATTGTGATATTTTTTGCTGTTTATTACAAAAATATACAAGCTTGTTTTGTTTATTTTGTTTGTTTGTTTTAACAAAACCCATATCTTGTGAATAATTTTTTTAACAATTTTGAACAAATCTTCTATTATTATTACCAATAAATATTTATAGAAACTTGCTAATCTCATTACAGTTATATTACTTTCATATATAGATCTATTTATTGAGAAAAATTAGGCAATGAGTTATGAATGAAAGTAAAATAATTTCAATGTGTGATCACTCATGCTCTAAGTTTCCTGAGCAATTCAGTGCTAAAAATTTTGGATTAATTATCAGCTGAATGAAACATAAAAAAATAATTTAGGTCAATTAATATTTGAATATAAGTATAATGCTTATATCAAACTTTAGATGTAATAAGAGGTGATTTCAACTATGCACTCCATCTTATATAACTAGCACATATTTAAAGGTCATATTAATGCCCTATATTATATAAGGGATCAGAGACAAAGTCAATATGGCTATGACAACAATATTGGAATCAATAATGGATTTGAGCATTATGTCATCAGATTTTCAATAATATGAATGGATGAAGAGTTGGAGGGTGGAGAAGATTGAAGCCTACCCATTAAAGTTTGAAGATTTCCCATCTTGATATAAACTGAGGATTGATTATATATATATATATATATATATATATATATATATATATATATATATGGGAGATGAAAATCTGGATGAACTAGTGAGTGCTGGTTCAGCATGAAATATGTATATTGGAATTCATTTATCTTTTTAATCCATATGTGGTCATGTGTAACAGTTATATAAGATGAAATAAGACAGTTGAAAAAACTTGAAAGTCTGTGTTCAAATCTCCTCTAATTAGATCAATTAAATGTTTCTATTGTACACCTGCTTAAATACCACACAACTTTAAAAAATAATCATACAATTAATATTTTATATTCTAACACATTATATGTGCAATTAGAATATTCTTTATAAGGTTTATAAAAAGCAAGTAAATTACTAATTTTCTGATGCTAGTAGCTATAAATTATAATTGTAACTCAAAGAACAGCATGAGAAATGTATTTGGAGACAGGGGATTAAAAAAATTCCTGAAAATTATATTTATAGATAAAAAAATGTTCCCTATGTAAAATGAGAAATAAAAATTTATCTAATGATGAAAATTCTAAAAAAGTTATAATAGTCAAAAAAAATTCTATGTTGCTGTTTATAAGGAAAGTTAAAGTAATAGTGTAAGTGTACTACTGATGTCATTGGAATTATGCTAAAAAATAAATGCCTCATATATGTTTAGTACCCATTTATTTTTACTAATTTTCTTTCAATACTTCTGTATTATTAGTGAGCCACAATAGGAAGAGTATGACTCTTTTACACTAATTCAAAACCATATATTGAATAATTAAGGATATTAAATGCAAGTTAAAGTATTAATGCAATCTTTTATGTCATTCTCTGGCTATTTGTCTTTGTAAATAAAGAGCACTGAATTTTTATATTCATTCATCAAGCTAATAAAAAAATCAAATATTATCTCTTAGGAATTTATAAGTGGAGAACAAATCTTTAGACTTTTTCTCCAGACTCCACAACTCTACTACCATACAATCCATACAGGGAAGCCAGCTAATGTTCACTGATCACTCAATATTATAAAATATAGCTCTGCAATGATGTACTTGAGTATATTATTGTTCACTTTGCAGATGTTGAATGTATGTTCAAAGAATTATCTGATGCTCTGTTTGATAGGTATTATTCTTTGCCAAAAGGTCAAAGGTATCTAGCATTAGTATATAGCAGAAACATATTATTTATGCCAATAGTATCATATTTATATATCTATAAAATCAAGTTTTTTACCTAAAAATGCTTTAGTCTTAGATTTCTAACTTAGCTGGTATAAAAGTCAGTAAATGTGACAACTAGATATTCAAGAGCAATCCAGTGGTATTTACTATAGAAGGCAATTAAACATGATCAATCTGAATACTTGGTTATTAATATTATCTAGTGCTCATAAACTTCACACACAATATACAGCTGTGAAATAGATTAATAGAGTAGATTACGATCTTTTATGTAAATAGTAAGTGTAAGATGGGAAAGTCATCTGATACTTTGTTTACAATATGGTAAGTTGTTTAAAAGAGCTAATGAACATTAAACAATAGATTAACCACTATTAACAATATATTGCATGTTCAATTTTCTGAGCCAAGCCAAGTAAAATAACTAAACAATACAGTACTATGACCAAAGGATAATACTTGATTATTATTGGTAGATAATTTGCCATTGTTTGATGCTTTCTTAATATTATTTTTTCTAGTATCTCAATTTTAAAATTACATATTTGACTATTCTCTGCATTATTAAGATTAAGCTAATAAACATCACATGATCACCATTTCTTATTCTTGCTTATAACTATTATTAAAATAGGCCAAATTCTCTATATGTATTGCCACTCAGTGAAAACCAGAGTAATGCATGGATGCCAAAAGGCTTGTGCATAAAAGCCTACTCAACCAATATCCCCAGACTAGTTTCTGGCTTGTGGCCTTTGTCAGTGAGGAGCCTTAGATCTGAGAGCACTGCACCTAGATCTTAGGATCTAATACAACTCTCCAGCAACCACCTTTTGTCTCTACTTAACTGCAAAACTACGAGTCTTAAATTGAAAACACTACAAAATTTTTAATCCAAGCTCATTAGCTTATATAGTTATATATGTCTGGACTCAGTTCAGTACCTATACATTTTGGTATCTTTGATTATTTAATAACCATAGCCACCACTATCCTATTTGGAAGGGTTGGTTTTAAGCCAATAAACATCACATGATCACCATTTCTTATGCCTGCTAAGGCTCCTCCTTGATGAAGGCCACAAGCCAGAAACTAGTCTGGAAATATTGGATGAGTCAGCACTAAATAGAAGATTTTATGCACAAGCCTTCTGGTATCCATTGATTACTCTGGCTTGTGCTGAATGGCAATATGTATAGAGAGTTTTGCCTGTTTTCATTATTAAAATTATGAAAAGGTTTTAATTCGTACTTTGATTAAAATAATTAATATTACGATGTATAATGGAATTCATTAGACTCATAATATAAATATATTAAATTTATTAAGAGCAAGCAGATGATATAATAACACAAAAGTCTAAAACTTTCGACAGATGCATGCCATCATATTACATCTGATTGCCTGTCACATAAGCATTTTTAAAGCACATCTCTTGAAGGTTCACATTATTCGACTCATAATAGTAAAGTTTTGATTTTCTGCCAATAATAATCATAAAACAAGTCAATTTATTAAATTCATTAACCCTTAAACCGCTAATTTTATCATTGGTTGTATCAGATAAAAATCAAATCTTTTAATTGGCCAACTCACAAACTGAAGACAAAGCCTATTGTTAAAACATATTCGCCTATAATATTAAATTCAACTCAGATACATTTATAAAAAGTATATAATTAATTTTTAAGGTTGTGAAGACAACGAAAGTTCTTTCAAAAATAAATTGCTATTTATTTATTCTAAGATAATCAATATCGGCAACATAAAAGTTATAATGTAAACAAAAAGATCGACTTTTACGTTATAGAAAAGTAAATATTTCTTTTTATTACAACTTCAATATTTGTACTAAAATCTTCAATATTTTTCGAAAATAATTTTGTTTTTTTATTATTCTCTCTGAAAATTATGTTTAATTTCCATAAATATTATTTAATAATAATTTAAATCGTATTCGAAATGAAAATCTCAGCATTTTTCTTTATTTTCTTTGATCAGGCAGTTTCTTTGTTCTTTCCAGCCAATCAGAATGTCTTTTCGGCTGAGAGCATGCTAAGAACCAATCACAAATAATGTTCCTTCTTTGTTTAGGTTTAAATGCGTTTTTTCTCTATTTTTTACTTCTAAAATAAATCGGAAGATGTCACCATCGTACAGAACTTTTAAAAACGAATTCAATACGTATTTAACGAATTTTTTCGTATGAAAACGAACTGAGTTAGAGTGATTTCAGATGTCGACGAGGAGCCTCGTCGGGCGCAGGAAAAGGGCTAACAACAGATTATTAATATCCAAGTGTAATATAGCATTTATAAAGTTAATATTACTTTGCATGTGAAAATAATTTATTGTATAACAGATATAGTTAGGGCTTGATCCTATAGACATTAAAGAATACTTTACAATATTTGAAAACTTCATATTTATTATGTTCTTACATATAAGATATAGATATTAAGTAAATACTTTAATTAAAACACATTACATTAATGTATGTTTTAATTAAATATTATATTTATTAATAGCGATCTTGAATTTTAAAATATGATTGTGCCTTTTGAAATATAGCAGTATGCTGAGGATATAAATAATAAATTCACAAACAATTGGTTCTTGATTATTTTTTTCTGCGTTAAATCAAGCGTTGTTAGCCAAGAGGTCATCGCACCCTTCTTGCAAGCAAGTAGTTAGTTGCAGACGGGTGTGGGTTCGCGTCCTGGCGATGCTATGACATATGAGAAAAAAAAAAAAATCAACATTTCTGGAAAAAGAAAATATAACAGGGAAAAAATTGATCTCCTAGAATTCCAATTTTTATTATACTAATTATTAAAGCAAAACTCAGCTTCATACATTAAGTATTCTTTAATTATCATAAATTTATATACATTATAAATATGTTTCTTTGAACAAGTATGTTTTTAGTCCAATACTTGTTCTGCGCGACCAAACGACTTTACAATACTGCACCAATGTAACAAGCAAAAGACTGATAAAAGACTCTTGTTAAAATTATAAATAATATAATATTCTAAAAAATAATTATTTGTATTATTATAATCTTATATTACATTCAAATATCAGCCTTTCAAGCTAATTGTGCATATGCTTTTGCGAGTGTTAATAATAATAAATGAATACTTTCTCTCCAATACAAGATATAGTATTTATGCAGGAATAAAATGAATCCACTTATTTCTACGACTCAAATGCTTATATATGAGCAAATCTGAAGTACTGGCAAGGAAAGCGTGAGGATGGAACAGTCACTTTAATTACTATATACGATGTCTGAATGAATGACGTCAGTGAAATTGTCTAGAATTTACTAAACGTCACTCTAACTGAAACATAATCATATGTAAATAAGCATTTATTATAATTTTTTTGATGATGGACAATGAGATGAGAATCCATTGGAGAATGTTTAGAACTTCTTTGAAATAGATAATAATCGACGGGGGGGGGGGGAAACCGAGTCAATCTAACCTTGGTCGTGATTAAATTTTTGAACATTTGTATTTTGAACATTATTTTTTCTTATATTAAGACTTCTTTAAAATACGTTAATAATCAACTTTCTAGAATATCATCTACTTTATCTAAAAACATTTTTTTCCTAAATAGAGCATATATCATTTTAATATCTGATTTAGTTTTAAATTCGAATATTTTAATTACTATGATTTTTTTTATGAAAGTACTATATTAGATTGGAAAATGCTAAAGTAGTTATTTCTATGAATTAAAAAAAAAAAGGTCCGTGATTTGTTTAGCCATTTTTAATGGTTATAATGGACAAAATGCATTTGATTAAAATTGTATTTAGTTCTGGATCTGAAGAGTGGAAAATCTTGTCAGCAAAAATATACTTTAGAAGCTCTGATTAAAAGCATGACTTTACCCTTGTTATTACTTCTATTAGTTTTTTAGGAATTTACTAAGATGTATTTCTTTTTTTATTTTTTACATTAGTGAAGTCTCTAAGACAGACATTTATTTTTAAACTTCACGCAAATAAGAAAACACACATTAGCGTAATAGATTACTTTGTATTGAGTTAGCAGATTATAATACTTAATTGGGAATTATAATGCTAAAGTAATACTTTTTTTTAAATTTATCTATATATAAAAATATTATTTATAAAAAATATGTATTTTATGGTTGTACTGCAGATTTTACAGCGAAATTACCATTATCTTTTTCAACACTAAATCGTTAAAATATTAAGTTGCAACAAGTAAAATATTATTGTAATAATAAAAAAAGGTTTTACCAAAATCTTTAAAATGCCTGTTGCAGAGCAAATTTTTTTCTAACACTTCTCTTTCTTAAAAAAACATTGAATGAGAAAGTATCACTGCCAATTTCCAATTAGTAATGGATTAAATGTTTTTAGATACTTACTATTTGCTAACCAATATTGGATGATTAGCTGATTTGACTACTTGAAAGAAAAATCCTGGACTGACTGAATGTTTAAGTTTTTACTTGGCTAATATTATAATCACCGCAGGCATGTGCTATATTACTATATCACAAGATCCTTAATTGTGATATGGAATGACTTCGTAGCATTGTGTGATTAGCATATCTATTTTTTATGTTCACCCTATTGGGTTATATTAGAGGTAGGACTATGAAATTGGTTCAGATAAGTTCAGATTTTCAAATAAGCTTAAATGTTTTTAAATAGCTACTCTATAACTAATTTGATAAAATCATCTGATATATGTAACTATTTTTGCTAGAAGAAGACAAAATAATAAAAACTGTCACACTACACACACACACACACACACACATATATATATATATATATATATAACCCTTAAATGTCTGTATTTTTAAATCATATAATAATAACTCAAACAAATTTATTTTAACACAGTATTCAAAATTAAAAATATATTCTTTACCAGAAGTACTTTCAATTGTTTCACTGACAATCTTTATCAACCATTAATACAAATGTACAGCCACTATAATCTGATAATGTCATCTTTACTAAATATAATTAACTGACTTACATTACATCATCCAACAACCAGTAATACTTAAAAATGGTACCATTTCTGATTGCTTTTAGAGGATTTATTAAGCTGTTAAGTATGGACAATGGTGTTCAAGGCAATTCACAAAGATGTTATTAAAGAATAAATTAATTTTGGCCTTAAGTTGTTATTACAAGATAGAACATCTAAGATTCATTTTAATGCTCTTATGAATTTCTAATTCATTATAAATATATAATATATTTAATGATGACATATTAATATGTAATAATTTTAGGAGTTACTGTTGTCTTCTAATGGTAATTTTAGTGATTAACTCGCAATATGTCATTATTCAGTCACCTTTAACAAACAAAAATTATTCCACTTCCATTTTTTGAGATTTCATTAAGTTGGCAAGGTTGGACAATGACTTTTGTATCAACATTAATTTGTTGTATAAGTCATTAAATTATTAGACCTAAAATTTTATGGTATATGTAATCCTCAATTTTAATATGGTTTATAGCAAAATTATTTTTTATTACAATTATTATTTTAAATATTTTTAAAATTATTAAAATTAAAAGTTATTAAAATTTTAAAATATTAGTAATATATTGAGAAATAAAAAAAATACTTACTTCTAAACCTTTTTGAACATTGTGTTTCATTGAGTTTTAAAATGGGCAAAATTATATTTGAAATGAAAAAATAAACTTTCAAAATAAATAAAAAATTTTGTCTTGACAAACAAAATGTAAAAAATGCCTAATGCATTGAACAGAGAGTAACTGAAAGAAAGCTAATTGTATTCTCTTATTGTTTCTGCCATTTGAGTACAAAGACAAAAATTAAATAGTAGATTCATTATCAAATAAAGTGGTAATGTTACTTAACTAGAAATTACTTCTGGACTATTTAATTCAGGGTTGATGAGTTCTGAAGATAAATTTAACATAATGAATTTGTTCCACAATGAAGAATGTTATATCTATCAAGATTATATTTTGCTTTACAAATTTCAAAGGGCTGCAATGTTCCTTAGATAAAGTGAAATTTTATTAAATGATTTTTATATAATAAAAATATGATTACTGGATCTTCTAAAGATGCTAAGAAGAATCATTTGAAACTGTCATTATTTATTCTCCGCAGATCATCTTTCTAAATATTTTTTTTAACAAACAATTTCTAAAGGCTACTAATATATTTCCATATGATATAATCACTGTCTTTATTTATTTAAAGGTATCAGTTTTCATTCTAAAAAAAGTTTATGGCAAGCAAGATCTTGAAAAAGTATGTACTAGTAATAAAATTTTATTTGTTTTTCAATACAGCATAGGTTTACAATGATCCAGATTCTTCAAAATAATATTAAATATATTAAAACTGATATCACACATACAGTATCAAGACAGCTATAATGGAGTATTTTCTCACTAAATTCTAATATCCAGTGAAGTATATAGCAGAAAATACTGCATCTGTAATAGTCTGTTCAGAATCTTTACAATAAAGCATTAAATCTTGAGTCTGAAGATTACACAAATTATTATATTGAAGTTAGAAAAATGAAGTTAACCAGAAGTAGTATAAAATAACATACAAACTATTAATATTAATATTACAATAAATGATTAATAGACAGACATAAAAGCAATCAACCTTCCAATTGATTGCTGTTATTTTCCAAATAAAATAATATTAAATTAAACTGCATAATCTATGTTAACAATATTGTATGTGACTCATTTCCATGAGCCCTATTTCCACAATTATGTTTAATAACCATTTATGTGATAGATCTTGAGAACTTTCTATCTAATTGTGATGACTGTGATTGGCATCACTAAAACCACATAAAGATTACCATATATGGTTTATTGGATTGTTTACATATCAATTTAACTGGAATGTTCAAAGGTGATTTTACCTTATCTTAAAAGCAGATTTTTCATAGAATGAATAATTAAGACATCATTGCCAAATCAGTATAATCCATGAGATTATTAAAAAAAATTGAAATACTAAGTTATTCCAAGACCATAGCATTCAACAAAGACATCAATGTATTTATAGTTCTTGTTTTTCATGATTATATAACAGACAAATATGATTTCACATGATCACCATTTCCTTTGCTACTATTATAAATATGTGTAATTTTGTATTCAGTGTAAATGATCCATCAAACAAGATTATATAATTCTTAAAAAAAAAACATTTCATTAGTCAACCAATAGCAAACATACAACAAATTTGGAAAGAAATCATTCTCAACAAGTTTGAATTCCAACTACCTATCAACAAACTTTTGCTGAAATAATTTTAGGTTCTGAGTCAAAACATTTTTACATTCCAAATTAACAAACAAAAAGTTTAAACATTAAGTATCCTATTTTTTATTAATATATATATATATGTCCATTAATTGATTATTACCAAATATAATACATTAGTAGAATATATATAAGATCAGCAAAAGATATGGATGGAACATGTGATTTAATTATGTAATTTTGCTTAAAGTGATCTCAGAATAAGGGTACAGAGCAATAAACAATGTTTACTAGTCGAATTTTATTTAAGTTCGGTCATAAAACAGACTATGTCTAATATTATGTACACACCATCCCTATCAGATCTCAAATTTTCTCTCAAAGTTTTAAAAAAGCATGATTTTGACAGTGTAGAAAAGTTCTGTGTTTATAACAATGATTGAGAATTATATCTTCATTACTAATAAATCTTATTAGATAGAATCAAGTTAGAATGATTGTAAAAATAACTTTTTAGAATTAAAGAGATTAAACAGTTAAAATAATTCTCTCCACTACTTAAATATTTTTAAAGTTTACATTAAAAGAGAGTCAATTATTAGGAAAATTATATTCGAGACAAAATTTAATTGCAGGATTAAATAGTCATTTAACAAGGAAATAGATAAATGCAGAAGCGAAAGAACAAAAAATTTGTTTATTTTTTTATTTTCTTTGGTATTTACGATTCTCTAAATAAGTTCTATTTAAATTATATGCAATTATTGTTAGAGAATAAAAAAAAATTATTTTATTAAATTAACCTTTTAGCTATATCCATGATATTATACTTGAACAAAGAAAAAATCTATACTCATAATTAACAAGCTGCTTTATTCTGATTGCTTATATGTTTTCATTATGTAAAATTGTTAATTCACTGAATCATTACATGTTGTAAAGGAAAAACATTGTTTTAATAAATAATCACTGCAAGGCAAGCCTGTTGAACAATCTCATATAGACAAACAATAAAGAATTCAGTAGACATTAATTTTGCTAAGTTTTAGTTGGTGAGGATTTGAGCAAATTTTCATCCTTCTTTCACTCTCTGGTTAAGGATAGCAGATATCTAATTGCTGATTAATTTTAGATAGCTAGTTTGACTATGAGACAGCTACATGAGAAAAAATCCCAAGCTTCTTGAATAAAATATTAATTGGTCTAGATATGAAT
Organism: Epiperipatus broadwayi; assembly: GCA_028023455.1. NCBI lineage: Eukaryota > Metazoa > Onychophora > Udeonychophora > Euonychophora > Peripatidae > Epiperipatus > Epiperipatus broadwayi. The sequence continues at coordinate 3,130,898 of JAQFVV010000068.1, read as the reverse complement.
CTCATGTCATAAGCATAGCAAGCAAGTACATTTCTTTTGCTTCATGAAGTCTTTATTATACAGTCTAAAGATTCATAAATTCAGAATCAATATCAGAAGTTCAAAACCTAAGAGTGTTTATTTTGAATAAAAGATATCTGTAAAATATAGCATGTATACACTAACATATGGGTGAATAAAAACAGAAAACAAATACCTAAAAAGACCTTGTAATTACAATCCTGTTAAATACACATCCAGAACTAGATTTTCCCTTTTCATTAAATCTAAACTATATGACCATTTATGAGAATCCAATTCTATAATTCTATACAAGTATCTGATGGAAGAATTTTAATTAGAGAGAGACATAAGAAAAAATTAACATTATAAAAATATATCAAAATGAAATACAATCTGATTTAATGCAAATACATATACTTCACTTTAATACAATTCTCTAACTATTATGTCACTCTGATGATTTGATAAATGAAATCTCTAATTGAATGAATCCACTAGTAATTATAACTTACATTTATAATTAAATTATTTAGGCCTTACATTTGTTACAAGGCCCAGTTATCATGAGCTCTTATACTATCAGTCATTTCTCTGCAGAAATTGTGACACTGGATTCGCATGTTTGTGCAAGTATTATTTCATTTTTTTTTTTGAGTTATAAAAATAAAAAAATATGACTCCAAATCTTTTCTTTTTTTGTCTTTTTTTGTTTGTTAATTTTTTAATCTCTGTCATTCTTTATATTTTGTTTTTCTTTTAATTCTCTTTAGAAAAATCTTATCCATTTACAGGTGGCAGTTAATGATGAATGAGAATGGATGAAGTTTTTTAAAGTCAAAATTCTTCTGACCAAATATCAGACATTCATGTAAAAATGTAGGGACCTATGGATTTCAAGATGACCAGAAAGTAAAAACATTGAATTTTTTAGTGTCTCAACATAAAAAGAATTTTATAAATACTTATAAAATTAAAAAGCATGCTTTTATTAAAATATTTTTGTATTACCTATGTCATATCATATTTATTAATACTTTTATTTATCTTAACACTTTTATTCTTATACTTTCCAATCTCAATAAATTTAAAAGGTCAATATGAGCATGACAATAATATGGGCACCAACAGGAGGTTTGGCATTCCATCATCAGATTTTTAATGGTCTAGATGGCTGGAGGGTGGAGAAGATTAAAGCCTGTCATTAAAGTTTGAAGATCTGCTATCAATATAAACTGAGCACTGATTAGATATATATGTGGGAGGTGATAATCTGGACTAAGTAATGAGCGCTGATTCACCACAAAATACATATATTGGAGATCAATTATCTTTTTCACATGTATATAGTCATGTGTATCATTTGTATGAAATAGAGCAATTAGCTGAAAGAAGCTTAAAAACTATATATATATTTATGTATGTAAATAAAGAAATAACTAAAGTTATTTCTATGTAATGGCTAACAACATGTGTAATAATAGTGTTGATGGATATTTATCAATATTTATTGATAGGTTTTAAGTAAACAATTTGCTTTAGTAATCCACAATAGTTTTTTTTTATTTAGAAACAAAAATAAATAAACCCCAAGTCAAAAAGTATTATTATGGATTATTAAAGCAAATTGCTTAGTTCTAATTCTTTAACATTTTAATGTTTTTGTATATTCTCCTAGTGATTATTTGGGTTATTTTTCAACATTTGTGTTAAATTGAAATTTTTTTTTTATATTACACATCAATAAAATGTACTTGATTTATTAGAAATATAAGAGTAATGCTTATAATAACTTTAATGCAAAAAAAAAAATATCTAAAATTTCTTTATTTTCCTGACACTTTCGGCTCTCCACAGTAGAGGAAATTGAGAGCACTCAGTTGAAGATTGCTAGACAGTCAAAACTGTCGGGAAAATAAAGAAGTTTTAGTAAAAAAAATGTTTACATTAATGTATATAAGAGAAGAATTATTATAAGCAATATATATGAATATATAAAGAAATGCAAAGAAAGTAAACAAAAATAATAAAAGTATAAATATAAAAGTGAAAAGGAATTTTTTTAGAAAGAAAATTCAACTTTGCAAATATAAGAAAGAAATAGTAAACTGTAATTAGAACAATAGTCTATTTCTTATTGGATGATTACTCATTACTGCTAAAAAAAATGAATTAACAAAATATACATTATTTGAACTTTATTTTTGAAATTTAAATGAATTATTGTTAAGTTATCATAAAACAATGATTTTTTTTCTAAAATTCAAAATTACACTTACCATTACTTAAATATAAAATCAAATACCTAGTATGGTATTTGTGAAAGTGTGACCAATCTTAATTTTGTTTGTCAATATTATAACAGTTGAATAAATTAAATTATAGAAAAATTTTGTAAAAATAATCATAAATTATTTAAATAACCTACCAAAAATATGTAATTTTTTTATAAAAACACAAAAGTTCTGATAGATATCTTTGCAATTATTCTCAAAGCCTGAGAATAAAAATCTACCAATCAGTGATGTCTTGGCTCATTTGTAACAGTTTCTTTGTCCAATACTGACATCTTCAGATTTTTAAAAACTAATAATTCAATAATGAATATTTCTGTAGTGTAATGTTCACTACACCCAAGGTAGGGACTGGATTCTATCCACTTTTAACACATTGTGAAAAGATGTAATCATAAACATATGAACAAAGACATCCTCAAGATGCATGTTTCTAATGAATGACTAATAAAAATACTTCAATTAAGTCATGTGTGTCAAAGTTATGAGAGCATAAAATTTGACACATCAATTAAACTGCAGTAATTTACTATATATATATATTGAAACAGACAGATCGAAGAACCGATCTTAGTTTCATGTGTTGAAGTACGGTAATTCGAACTACTATTCGCCCGCAATGGGATTTTTCCATTTCAAGTCACAAAAATTGAGCTATATATATTTTATGTTTTGTAAATAAATATGTAAAGATTCCGTGCATAAATGTCACAAATCATGAAATAATATTCGTGTGTGCGTGGTTTGTGAATTTATAGCAGCTTAATTTAAAAGTTTCATTGCGGGTGTATTTGCTTAAATTTTAGCCTTTTAGAATTATACAAAGTCGTTTAAAAATGCTGATCAAAAGTCACATTCCTTTGATCAGTGTTTTTAATTAAAATCTGTGTTGTACAAATGTATAGAGTAATTAAGGTGTATTCGAAATTAGATAAGGAATTTATATTTGTAATTACTGTGTCAATTTAAAATTGCGTATTAAAGTTAGAGATAGCTGAAAACGGAACAATGGAAATGGATAATTGATATTGTATGGTCAAGCTGGATTGCTGGAGGCTGGAGAAAAGTAGGCGGAGCCTAAAACAAAAACCAGACAGAAAGGTCAACCGTGGCCATCTTAAAAAAAAAACGAACATTCTAACTTTTGACGTGGCTGAGAGTAGATCGTCTCAAAAACAGCAAAGCAGTTGCTAGAGAAATCTCTCCAACTTTTGTTAAGAAGTCCACCAGTGAACCGTAATGTCGATGGGCTAAGTGCCAGGAGCTGATCTCTGTCCCGCCAATTTGAATCTTCGTGCCGCTGACTGATCATGTTTTATGTGCTTCACGATTTCCAGCTTCCAATCTCCAAATTGACTATGCCTTCCAAGTAAATTTCAAATGCGCGCCTACGTTCGTCAGAAATACCGTCGTGAGAAGCCAAGCCGGATGAAGAAAGAAGGGTAACTGTGTTACATGAACTTTTAACTTCCTCCCGAGCTTAATGTTATAAGTTAATCTGTCAATCAAATGAATCACATGTAAGTTTTTTTTTTCGTTTATAATGCTACTGTTTCAAACCTGTCAGTAAATTTTCTTTTCTCCTTTTCCTCTGCTCTAGTCTTTAGAAAATAGTTTATAAATATTGTATCTACTAATAATAATTCAAATGAAGACATTTATATTTTTTTTCCCTTTATTACTTAGGCTATAAACAAACGATGCCAATAGAAATATTTCCCAACTCTGTGTAAAGCTAGTTTATAATATTGATTATGGTTATTTTAAAAGGAAGTTCGTTATTAAATTAAAGATTATTTCATTATTGAGTTGGCAGATATTAAATCACTTTATTATGTTTTTTTTGTTTTGTCATACTATTGTAACCGATAATTCAATCTTAAATATGTAAAGGGTTTTAAGTTATTATCTTAGTTCCATACATGAAATGAGAAATGGTTTTCAGTGTATAATTTGTTGTAATCGCTACCGCCTGAACAACCTGGGGGTTTAGGGGTTTCAGAGTCAACTTAATTAATTATTGCTTTCGCGGTCAGTTTGATTCCGCCATGTTTTATTGGAATAGTTATATCAGCCTGTTGCGTAGAAATAGACGAATTGATTATCCGGTTTTGTGTAATTCCTTTTCAAATTCACTTCAAGCACTCGTCCTCGATGACTGTGGCAATACCACTCATTCGCCGAAGTTAGCGTCTCGCCATACTACCATATGGGGAAGAAAGCAATTCTTTCCCAGGTTATCTCTTGGATCACCGGGTTTCGAAATGATCCCGGCTGGTTGTAGTGTCCCGGATCTACTTGGGGGCATTAAGCCTTGTCAAAGTACAAGCCGCCCGGTATTCCGTTGGTGCACCGCAAGTGATTACTGTAGGGCTCTTCAATCTAGGCAACCACTAGTACATCAATCGTAGATATCATATTTATACGAAACCACCCTCCAACTATTCGTACACGCAACGGCTCGAATCTATTCGAATAAAATAACTTAACAAAAATCGTAGATAAATATTTTCAATGCTCAAATGCTCTGATTCCCTTAGCCACCCGTCAATCATTTCGCTACACAAATATTGGTATGAGTTTGTTTACCAGGTAAAATGAGTACTAAAGACTAGTAGCTAATTATAAGAGAATATTTATGGAAATCTTACCGTACTTTTGAATACTATATTTTTATGCTTTCTATTTATTATTAAACAATTTATTTAATCTAATTTTGTGTCTTCCAACTCATTACTCTCGAAGTCTATTTAGTCACCTACTGTCTGTATTGGCAACTTAAATATATACATTACATTAATGACCGTACCAATATCCAGAGTATAATAGAGCTATATATAAAACTGTAAGTAATTTAGTCTGTGTTCTGAGTTGAGCTAGTAAAGGGATAACCCCGTGCTGTTATAAAGTCATCATCGGTTGGTCATACCGGGGTTTGGGTTTGAATTTAGTTGGCGTTTTGGAATTTATTCTTAAACGTGGACTGGGTTTGAACTCGGGTACTGTGTATGAGTAAGCGTGGTGGATTTATACCGGTACAGTTATTAAATTTTTGGACGCCCTCCGTGGTGCTCCGATGAAGAAATCTCCCACACCCTGCAGAGTGAACGAGAGTAAACAGTTAAATTATAAAAATATTCGATTTTTTTTGTTTGTCATAATATTGATATGGATTTGGCGTATTAAAATGCGCAAGTTAAAACGATAGTTGAGTAAAGCAAGGATATAAAATTTGTTTTTCCCTTACACCAAGTTTCAGTAAATAGTCTACTTCCAAATATCGTTAAGAAACAGAGTGAGATTTTTTGAAAAGAGAGCGGAAGCGATTTTGTGCGTTTATTTAATTAAAATAAACGAGTGTTATTCCATAATTTTTTTTTGCGAGTTCATTCTTGTTGTTTGAAATTTTTCAAGAAAAAAGTAAAGAAGTAGAATTAATTCCAGGTCTTAAAAATAAAAACACGTACGTATATATATATTGTAATATAAAAATCTTATCAGAGTCAGAGTTAATATTAATCGTCCCATATATAAAGCATTAATCTTGAATCAAATGATTATTAGGTCATGTAAAAAGTATATATTTGGGGATCAGTGGATTAAATTATCTATTGGTCACATGTTGCTGGCTGGCGCCTTTCAAATAAATTTGTCAGCAAATATGTTTGTCCAGACAGCAGTGGTGAGTTTTGTTGGGTTCAAAAGAGAGAATGGTGGCATATATATATAGAGAGAATTACTGACAGTAGTATAAAAATAATATTGTGTTATATACCCATTATTAATATGTTTAGATTATAGGACTGAGGAGAACAGTGCGAACTGGGTGAAATAAAGTTTTTTTTTCCCTTTATTCTTTTAGTAATGATTTAAACATGTCATATTGTATATACCTAAATAAAAAAAAAAAAAGAGAAAAAAATATTAACAGTGAAAAGTTTAGAGAACAGAAACCAGTCGGAACGTAGGAAAAAAAAAGAGAAAGGAAGGAAGCCACACAAACAGTATCAGCAGCGGGGAAGGATTTGGCAATAGGATCAGGGATCAGTATCTTTATGTTATATATACAAATCAAATTATTTTACAAAACTAACTCTTATGCTGAAGACACTTATAATTAAAAACAAAGAGAAAATGGCAGAAATAGAAGGAAACAATAATTCATCCGCAACTGGCGCAGAGACATCTGACACATCCAGTGATCACGAAATTGTGTTCAAGAAATTTCCCGATAAAAAAAAAAGTTTTGGTCGATTAGATAGGAACACCAAACAGAGGGAGCACGATCGTGATGCGAAGTTTGACGCGATCCTCGAGGAGATGAGAGAGGACAGGAAGATTATGATGGCGATGATGGAGCGTATGTTAAGGATTGAAGAATGGCGTATGGGGACGGACGGTAAAACAGGTAGGGAAGATAAAGCTAATACCAGTGCAAGGAAGGGAGAAGAGGACCAAACCATCCCGATGGAATTAGAAACTCAGAGCGAAGTAGCCATCGAAGAGAAGACAGGCCAGGACCTAGACGTTGAAAATGTTGAGTTGGAAAGGCAAACTGATGCGCAGGGCCAAAGTGAAAACCTAATAGCGGTAATGGGAACTAGTAACAAAGGAAAAGGGATAAAAAGAGAGCAGGCAGTGCACCCACCAATAAGGATGATTAACATCCCTCACTTCGGATCATCTATCCAGATTCAGACATTCAGAGGCGACCCCGGGGAAAATCCAGCCGTGCATCTGGACAGCATCAAAGAATTTCTGTGCTTCCACCCGATGACCGAAAGGGAGAGAATAACGGTAGCCAGCCATTATCTGAGGGAATCTGCGAAGGCGTGGTGGAAATTGTTAAAACAACCACCGAGTACTATGCGAGGCTATGAAGAAGCTATTTTGAAAAGGTATTGGAGTGTGGAGAAGCAGGAGGGACTTTTACACAAGTTCTCAAATTTGAAATACGATGAGAGTAGCAGACAGAGTTTTGCAGCCTTCTTCACGCACCAAGCGATGATACTTAAATCTCTCACCGCTTTTAGCTACACGGAGCAGCACATTACCCGTATCGTCGTGCATAACCTACCACCGTGGGTGCAAAGGATAATGCTGGGGATCTGCCCTATGTCGTTCGAAAAAACTGTGGAACTGCTAAACCAGATCGACTACGGGGACTTGTATCCAACAAAAAGGGAATGGGAGCAGTGTAGTTACAATACCAGGCCGTTAAAACCTTATATACCTCCCGACCCAGGGAGAAAGTAGAAACTACAATAAATGATAACCCGGTAAACGACCACTGTGAAATGTCTATGATGATGAGTAAAAGAACAACGGATTAATACACCCAAATTTGATAAATGTTAGGTTCGAACCCTCACCCAGACTGTTCTCCGAAGTCGATCAATTTTGTAAGAAAATGTTAACCAGTGAATTATGTATAAACATTTTTTTTTGTTATTTTTTTTTAAGTGAGAAGAAATGAAACAGACAGATCGAAGAACCGATCTTAGTTTCATGTGTTGAAGTACGGTAATTCGAACTACTATTCGCCCGCAATGGGATTTTTCCATTTCAAGTCACAAAAATTGAGCTATATATATTTTATGTTTTGTAAATAAATATGTAAAGATTCCGTGCATAAATGTCACAAATCATGAAATAATATTCGTGTGTGCGTGGTTTGTGAATTTATAGCAGCTTAATTTAAAAGTTTCATTGCGGGTGTATTTGCTTAAATTTTAGCCTTTTAGAATTATACAAAGTCGTTTAAAAATGCTGATCAAAAGTCACATTCCTTTGATCAGTGTTTTTAATTAAAATCTGTGTTGTACAAATGTATAGAGTAATTAAGGTGTATTCGAAATTAGATAAGGAATTTATATTTGTAATTACTGTGTCAATTTAAAATTGCGTATTAAAGTTAGAGATAGCTGAAAACGGAACAATGGAAATGGATAATTGATATTGTATGGTCAAGCTGGATTGCTGGAGGCTGGAGAAAAGTAGGCGGAGCCTAAAACAAAAACCAGACAGAAAGGTCAACCGTGGCCATCTTAAAAAAAAAACGAACATTCTAACTTTTGACGTGGCTGAGAGTAGATCGTCTCAAAAACAGCAAAGCAGTTGCTAGAGAAATCTCTCCAACTTTTGTTAAGAAGTCCACCAGTGAACCGTAATGTCGATGGGCTAAGTGCCAGGAGCTGATCTCTGTCCCGCCAATTTGAATCTTCGTGCCGCTGACTGATCATGTTTTATGTGCTTCACGATTTCCAGCTTCCAATCTCCAAATTGACTATGCCTTCCAAGTAAATTTCAAATGCGCGCCTACGTTCGTCAGAAATACCGTCGTGAGAAGCCAAGCCGGATGAAGAAAGAAGGGTAACTGTGTTACATGAACTTTTAACTTCCTCCCGAGCTTAATGTTATAAGTTAATCTGTCAATCAAATGAATCACATGTAAGTTTTTTTTTTCGTTTATAATGCTACTGTTTCAAACCTGTCAGTAAATTTTCTTTTCTCCTTTTCCTCTGCTCTAGTCTTTAGAAAATAGTTTATAAATATTGTATCTACTAATAATAATTCAAATGAAGACATTTATATTTTTTTTCCCTTTATTACTTAGGCTATAAACAAACGATGCCAATAGAAATATTTCCCAACTCTGTGTAAAGCTAGTTTATAATATTGATTATGGTTATTTTAAAAGGAAGTTCGTTATTAAATTAAAGATTATTTCATTATTGAGTTGGCAGATATTAAATCACTTTATTATGTTTTTTTTGTTTTGTCATACTATTGTAACCGATAATTCAATCTTAAATATGTAAAGGGTTTTAAGTTATTATCTTAGTTCCATACATGAAATGAGAAATGGTTTTCAGTGTATAATTTGTTGTAATCGCTACCGCCTGAACAACCTGGGGGTTTAGGGGTTTCAGAGTCAACTTAATTAATTATTGCTTTCGCGGTCAGTTTGATTCCGCCATGTTTTATTGGAATAGTTATATCAGCCTGTTGCGTAGAAATAGACGAATTGATTATCCGGTTTTGTGTAATTCCTTTTCAAATTCACTTCAAGCACTCGTCCTCGATGACTGTGGCAATACCACTCATTCGCCGAAGTTAGCGTCTCGCCATACTACCATATGGGGAAGAAAGCAATTCTTTCCCAGGTTATCTCTTGGATCACCGGGTTTCGAAATGATCCCGGCTGGTTGTAGTGTCCCGGATCTACTTGGGGGCATTAAGCCTTGTCAAAGTACAAGCCGCCCGGTATTCCGTTGGTGCACCGCAAGTGATTACTGTAGGGCTCTTCAATCTAGGCAACCACTAGTACATCAATCGTAGATATCATATTTATACGAAACCACCCTCCAACTATTCGTACACGCAACGGCTCGAATCTATTCGAATAAAATAACTTAACAAAAATCGTAGATAAATATTTTCAATGCTCAAATGCTCTGATTCCCTTAGCCACCCGTCAATCATTTCGCTACACAAATATTGGTATGAGTTTGTTTACCAGGTAAAATGATTACTAAAGACTAGTAGCTAATTATAAGAGAATATTTATGGAAATCTTACCGTACTTTTGAATACTATATTTTTATGCTTTCTATTTATTATTAAACAATTTATTTAATCTAATTTTGTGTCTTCCAACTCATTACTCTCGAAGTCTATTTAGTCACCTACTGTCTGTATTGGCAACTTAAATATATACATTACATTAATGACCGTACCAATATCCAGAGTATAATAGAGCTATATATAAAACTGTAAGTAATTTAGTCTGTGTTCTGAGTTGAGCTAGTAAAGGGATAACCCCGTGCTGTTATAAAGTCATCATCGGTTGGTCATACCGGGGTTTGGGTTTGAATTTAGTTGGCGTTTTGGAATTTATTCTTAAACGTGGACTGGGTTTGAACTCGGGTACTGTGTATGAGTAAGCGTGGTGGATTTATACCGGTACAATATATATATATATATATATGTGTGTGTGTGTGTGTGTGAAAAAATGTATATAAGATTGTGGTCTGGGTCAACTGATGAGTACTCCTTCAGCATTAAATGTGCATCTTGAGGATCATACATGTTTACATAGTTAAGTCATATATTTAGGATTATATTCCTTCACAATGTGGTAAAAGTGGATAGAAGCTAGTCCTTATCTTGCATGAGAGTGGTATATGAAAATTATATTATAGAAATATTCATTATTGGTTAATCTCTAGCCTAATGAATGACTAATAAAAATAATTAATAATTCCAGTTTCTGCAATCAAATGAATGGAAAATTGCAAAAGTAGTACTACAAATAGCTGGAAAAAATAAAAGGAAGCTGAAGGTGATTGCAATTTTATCAATATTCTGAGAACAGGCTCTGTATTATTGAGTGAAAAACTATCATTAATAATTAATGGTTATGTAATAACACTACTGTTAACATATTAGTCAATCTTTTCATGGATTTAATTCTAATTTTCTTTGTTTACAATCTAATTAATCTATGAAACTTTAATTTAATATATAATAGTTAAAAGATTTTCATAGGATTTTACATGAAAATATGCTTTTCTATGTATTTTATAATAAATTTCAACTATAATGCAATCAAGCAAAATATCAATTCAAAAGAGACTTTGCAAATTGAAATTGTACTATCTTTTATCAGTATTTGTTTGAATCACTTTAAATCAAAAGTGAACACTTTTTTAATTTATCATTTTAGATTAAGTAAGAGTTTTAGTTTAGATATTAATATCATATTTGTATGAAAATTAAAAATTATTATATTTTCAGTTTTTATACCTATAAAGTATTAACCCTCTGCACTGTGATAGCATTCTCACAAATTTATTTTTTCTCACTTACTTTCAGCTTTCAATGTTCATTTTAATATTAAACTATTACAATTTATCAAAATATAATAAATTTGACCTTATTTTATAGATATTTTTGTTTAAAAATTAAAGAAATTTTAAAACATCACATATGATTTTTGGAATTATTTTTAAAATTAGATTTTACTCAAACAAAGCATTGTTTTGTTATCAAATTTCAGATGGAGCAGATTCAATTTGCAAAATGAACAAGATCTTCTTTGATGATGTTTCTTTTAAAATTCTGAACAAATTATTTTTAATCTTTTCATGTCAAAAATTCCCATTAGCTGAGTGAGGTAAAATTCTAAACTTTTGATTGGTCAATTACAGAATCAGCAATAAAAATATATTCATCTTTTAATATATTTATTTTAGTTTCATTTGTAAAAAGTAGATTAATAATTTGTAAGATTATGAAAGTGAATGAAAGTTTTTTCAGAAGTAAATTTCTAATTATAATTATAAAAATATTCTATAGTGGAGAACTAAAAAGAATGTTCATAACAAATTAGAAAGTGCTGTTAACATCATTGATTTGTTTCTCAATTTACATTTATGTAAAAGTAAATAATTTTTTACTAAAATCTTATTATTTTTTCTAAAATAATTATATTTTCAGCATATTTTATCAAAATAATTTATAATATGTAAAAAGAAAAAATACTAAAAATACACTCTAAAACAGTGGTCTTCAACCTTTTCACACCTGTGGACCAGTAAAAATAAGGATAAGGTTCCGTGGACCAGCAAAAATAAGGATAAGATTTTGCAGACCAGCAGAAGTCTATAGATAAATTTTCTTAAAGATAAGCATAATTGTTATAACTGATCAAAACAAAAATGTTAAATATGTAAGATAAAATTTTATATATATATATATATGGAGTTTATATAATAAAAAACTTTTTTTTTATTTTTTTTAGAAAAGTAATAAAAAATTAAATTCTACCCACCCACCCCCATAAACATCTGTGATAACTAGAAAAACAAATTAATTTATGAATGATTGATTAGATTTTGTTTTCGTTCTGTTTTTTTTTTTTTTTTTAATTTGGCAAAAATGAGATGAAAAAATAAATAAAAATTGGCTATATTAATTAAAAGTTTAAACTCTTATTATTTATTATTACAAACTTTTTACTGCCTGTCTAGCACGTGGACCTGCAGAAAAGTTCCACGCCCGGTACCAGGCCATGGACCAAGGGTTGAAGAACACTGCTCTAAAACATTCATTTTCATTTTGAAAATCAAAACAAAGAAGTTGGGGCAGTGAAAATTATTTACAGATACTCTTCTTTTGTTCAAATTGAGAACCAATCAATCAGCATCTAAGAAAACCTATCTTCTCCCATTGTTGTAGCTTCTAATGTCAATATTATTGATTTTTTACTTGTAAAATAATTCAAGAGAGTGAAGCATCTTATGGCACTTTAAAATGAGCATAAATTTGTTATGATAATGTAAAAATTGACAGTTTTAGAATGACTTGAAGCCATGAACACAGACATGCAGTTGTTTCTCAGAAAGAGTTAATATCTAGTAAATCTCTCAATTTATGCTTTAAAGTTTAAATTTTTGGGATAATTTTTATGCTATTGCTAAATGTTGTGACAAATTTTTAGACAATTATATTTTCCATGACCGTAATCCATTATAACATTATTCAGAAGAATGTATTCTTTTATATTTAAAAATAAAACATTTGTGTACAAAAATAAATATGTAATGATATATATATATAATACATATTTTGCAGGTTCATCCGTGTTAAAAACTTTTAATATTAATATACTGACATTTCAACTCGTCATCTACAGAGTTATAAAAGGTAGAAAGATGGTTGTAGATACGCTGCAATCACTGATTTGAATAAAATGTTAAAATTCCACCAATAGCAAAAATGTTAAATTTAGGAATGTTTTTTAAAAAAATCTTTCCAAATAGGAGGAAGTTTGCATGTATCATCTCGCTTATTGATACAATCTGGCCTTTTAAATATATATGATTTCTAATAATTATTACATAATTACTATATAAAAATAATCATAAACTTTCCAAAAAATCAAGTTTTTAGACCATTGCAATATTTTGTCAAAATAATCTTGCAATGTTTGAGATCACCAAGAATACAATGAACATCCATTATTATGGAGTTTAAAATACTTTGAAATTCTCACTTATTTGATTATCCTGACTTCTTTTGAATTTTTTTGAAATTAAAATATTAGAAAAAAATATTTGTGAATTTTAAAGTGGTAAAAAAAAATATTAGCAAATTTATTCAATAGAGGGTGAGAAATATAAATTAAATTTGTAGATTTCTCAGGCATCAGACTCATAAAAAAAATAAAAGATTAATGAGTGAGTTAGTACATATGTATTTCCCAGTTTCTGAAGAGTAAAAATGTTTTTACTCAATTATATACTTTTTATGGTCATACAATAAATGACTACAACAATATGGCTAAAAAGAAGTGATTGTATTTAATTATTCATGGTTTTTTTCCATGTCATTTTAAAGATGGATAATTTGGATTCAATTTTTTTTTAATATTTTCATTTTATTTTCTTAATAATTTTCTTAAATTAAGAAAATAAATATATAAATATTAATGTAAATAAAAAAATACATAAATGAAACCTGTTATTGTTTATTTATGAAAGAGGTTACTTGAGAATCTCAACACAGTAAGAAACAGAACTCAAATTGCATTCCTTTTCAAATGAATATTTTGGTGGAATAACTTTTGAGGTTACATCACCATTGGGAGTATGGTTCATATTCTGGACATTAATACACACTTTTCAGGAAGACCAGATCCCATATGTTTGCAAATACTCCAAGGCATTCTGTTCCATTTGAGAAAGATTCCAAATTTTGATCATTTACCGCTAATGGTAGTGACAAAGAGAAAGATTCTGTCTTTTAACTAACTATGAAAATAATTTGAGTATGTCACATTTAGACATTTCAATATATATATATATATATATATATATATATATATATATATATATATATATATATATATATATATATATATAGAAAAAAAATTTAAATAAATATTTTGAATAGAATTTATAATTGATTGTTAAAAAAAAGACATAAAGAAATACTTTTAAAGGTGTCTCTCAAACTGTATATTTAAGCAATAAAACCACTTCTACCTTTCAACTACCTGGAAATACACAAGTATGTCTGAATATATTATTTTATAGAATAATATAATAATAAAAAATCACTTTTAGTTTATTGTTGATAAAATGACTCTTACTAAATGATGTGGTTTCAGTTTGCAATGCCTATTTCTAATTGGTGCTTTACTTGATTATATCATAGCTGAAATTTATCTAGAAAATACTCAAATATTTTACACTAATATTTCACACTAATAGTTATAACATGCCAATAATTCTCAAATAAAATATTATATTTATTTATTTTTACTAGTACTTTCGAAGGCCTAAGCGTTCATTTTCAAAACTATGAAAGGCAATGGTAAAACATTATATTTATTTATTTTTGCTAGTACTTTTGAAGAGTGAAGCCTTCATTTTCAAAGCTATGAAAGATAGTGGTGCACCACTATCTGTCATAGCTTTGAAAATGAAAGCTTCACCCTTCGAACGTACTAGCAAATATAAATATAATATTTTATTTCAGAATTATTGGTGTATTATAACTATTTGTGTGAAATATTAGTGTAAAATATTTGAGTATTACATATATATATATATATCAAGACAGATTTGACAATTTTAATATCTACAAAATACATAAAAAATTATCTTAAAATAATTAATATATGTCTATATATATATGTTACATATCCTGTTTTGTTAGTGAAAGACATTTATATTTTGGTATTTGTTAACATAATTTCTATCATTGATATTTCTTAAGTGATACTATTTATTACTTATTTTATTCAAGATAATTTGTTCTTTTGTTATAATTTTCAAAACTTCTGTTTTAATAATATGTTATAAATAGAATGGTTATGTTCAGAAATAGACTAATATTCAAAAAATATTATATATATTGACAGTTTTCGAAAACAGTAAGAATGCTCATTTTTTATTTTTTTTATTTATTGTTTGATCTTAAATTTATAAATATTATTGTAAAATACACTTACAAACAATATTTTATATAAAAAAATAAAAGTAAAATTTTAGAAACAGTATTTTGTGCTTTTGATGTCTTTTAGAACACAGAGATATTATTTTTAAAATACTGACAGCAAATATATTATATTTCTTTTATTTTTCCATTAATGCTCCTTTCAACTGTTTTTTTATTTTTTTTTCTCAGTTTCATTATAATCTAGGAATTAAAAACATAATATCTCAAAGGCATATAATTTTAGTATTAATTAAATAAAACTAATCAATTTTAAAAAGCAAATGAAACATATATATATATCCATAATATAAAAGTCTTCTATTGTGGCTGCAGAAAGGAGTTTGCTATTAACTGAAAAGAGACCCTTTGATTTCTCTTGGAGACCTTAAAGGAACTGAGCAGGGCAAAGTCCTAATGTCCACTCTATACATTCTTGTTCTTGCAGCTGTTATTACTATGTGATTATTCATATAGTATACGAACATGGATGGGCTGTTCACCAACACACATTAGTCAGCATGGTGAGTTTATTTGCTTTTTACCTCTGAGTTTAAGATCAAGAAACACCATGGGTTTTTTTTTCAGTTGCCTGATGAGGCAGAATGAATGTTTGTGTAAATGATAAATATTTTTCCCAATAGATATATATATATATATATACAATTATGCCAGACAAAAATAAATCATGGTTCTTATTCACAGGAGGCTGTAAAGTCACCAACCAAGGCAGTGATTGGTGGCTGAAGGTGGAGGATGCTAAGAATCCCATGATTGCAGACCTAGCATGCTATTTGATGACAACATTTTAGTTAGGTACTTACAAATGTATATCACTTTCAAGTGAAGAAAGATTGCAAGAATTAGAAGAAGAAATGTCTTATATTAAATAGGACATTATTGGATTTTATAAAGTTAGAAGAAAAGGTGAAGAGGTGATTTAGAAATGGACATGTACTCTATTATAAAGACACAAATATTAGAAATACAAGTGGAGGAGGATTAATTATAAATAAAAAGTGGAAAACAATATTGCAGAGATTGGTGGTATATTGGACAAAGTGGAAAAATTAGTTATACATCTTAATAGCAGATACCAAAAAAAGTGGAAAACAATATTGCAGAGATTGGTGGTATATTGGACAAAGTGGAAAAATTAGTTATACATCTTAATAGCAGATACCAAATGCAGATAATTCAGGTTTATACCCCAACAAGTTTTCATAGTGATGAAGAAGTAGATTTTATATGGATGTGCAACAGACTTTTGTTCAGAATGAATAACATTTTAAAATTGTTATGGTAGACTTTAATACTAGAATTAGTAAACCAATCAAAGATGAAAAGTGCTGTAGGTAATTTTGGTTATGGTAATAGAAATGAGAGAGGACATATACTTGTGGAATTTGCAGAAAAACTTTATATTATGAATTTTTTTGAGAAAAATGTTAAATGAAAATGGGACATGGAAGCATATAAATGAAGGTACAGCAGAATGGTATTATAATTTGACTAACAGAAAATACATATTTCAAGATTGTAATGTTCTTAATAAATTTAACACAGGAAATGATCATTGATTAGTAAGATATAAGATCCGTGTTAATGCAAAACTAGAGAGACAAAAATTATTAAGAAAAACAATATTTACAGTTGATATTCCTAATCTTCAGAAAAATTCTAATGAATTTAAATTAGAACTTACAAATCAATTTCAAGTATTAGTAGATTTTGAACATGATTCACATTTGAATGCAATTAATATGAAAATAACTGATACACTTTTAAAAACTGCAACAATGACAGCTGGTAGAAAAAAGCAGCAATTGACCAATAAAATTTCTATTGAGAGTAGAGATTTTATGAAGAAAAAAGAATATGAAGATATACAAAAATGATGCACTAAAAAGGATTGAATATCTCGAATTTTGTAAAATGGTGCAGAAAAGAGTTGAAAATGATACAAGAAAGTATAACTGTAAACTATCAAGGAAAGCTGTAAAAGAGAATAAAAGTCTTAAGAGTGTAGAACAACATTTTGGTATTGGTAGGAAATTCATATATGTTTTTAAAAAAAAGATGGAATTATTACTAAAAAGAAAGATGACATCATGAAATGGGTAGAAGACTTTTATCAAAAATTATATAGCAATAAAGAACAAGTACCTCCTATATCTATTACATCTTCAGAATTGTCCAGAATTTTAAATGAAGAAGTGAGACATGCAATTAAATGTATCAAAAAAGGAAAGGCTACAGGTAATGATGAAATTATAATTGAAAAAATAAAAAAGCAGGTGAAGAAATATATATTTTTTTAGAAAAGTTATGTAGCAAATGTCTAAATGATAAAGTTGTACCAGATACAGACCTATCAGACTTTTATCAGTTTTGTACAAACTTTTTACCAAGATAATTACAACTCATCTACAGAGAACATTGGATTTCCACCAACCAAGAGAACAAGATGGATTTAAAAGTGATATTTAGTACAGGTATTGAGAGAAGTTATACAAAGGACAAATGAATATAAATTGTCATTATGCTTTGGATTTGTACATTATGAAAAGGCATTTGATTCTATAAATATTTTTTTAGTGATTAAAGCATTGGACCATCAAGATATAGATCCAGGATATTGTCATATTTTAAAGAATATGTATAAAAATGCAACAGTAACAATTAGATTACATAATGATACTGGGAAAATCAATATTATGAAGGTATAAGACAGTGTGACTCCATATCTCCAAAACTTTTTACAGCAATGCTGCAAGAAGTATTTTGTGAATTAAAATAGAAAGCTAAAGAAGTGAGAGTAAATGGATATTATTTAAGTCATTTAGATTTTGCAGATGATGTAGTTGTCTTTGCAAATAATGCTTTAGAGCTTCAGGAAATGTTGCAGGAGTTATCAAATGAAAGTAGGAAAGTAGAACTAAAGATGAATGTTAAAAAGACTAAATTAATGTTTAATGGATTTTCTCAAAATATGAAATTAAAATTCATTATGATGAGTTAGAAGAATTTAACAGTTACAAATACTTTGGTCAGATTATTAATCCTGATGGAAACATAATGGATGAAATTAATCATAAAATTAAACTTGGTTGGAGTGCTTTTGATAGAAATAACTTGATACTAAAAGGAAATATGCCTATGTGTTTGAAAAGGAAGGTTTTTAATAAATGTGTTTTACCAGTTCTTACTTATGGATCTGAAACTTGGACACTTAATATAAGAGCAATACAGAGATTTAAGACCATTCAAATAAGTGTGGAAAGATGCATGTTGGGAGTAACAAGAAGAGATCAAAAACTCAATGTATGCCTAAGAGAACAACAGGTGTTACTGACCTCATTGATTAAAAAAACAAGTGGAGTTGGGCTAGACATATTTCTAGAAGAGTTGATAATAGATGGACAATTGGAATCTTAAATTGGATTCCAAGAGATTGCAAAGGACTCTGAAAGAGACCACATGTGAGATGCATGGATGAAATAAGAAAGTGAGCATGGTGATGTGAAGAATAGAAGCTAAAGATCAGAGAAGATGGATTGAACTTGCATAGAGCTTCAAACTGCAGTGAACTGAAAATGGTTCATGATGATGATGATTGTGGTTAATGTATTTGTCTGCTAAATCCATAACTTGGGTTTCAAAACTTGATGGAAGTTGATCATTTTTTATATATTAGGTTTTTAAATAAGCTTTATTTTTTCGATAAATTGGGTATCTACATATTTTTTAGCTTGGTGACCGAAGTGGTCAGTACAGCCGCCTTACAAGTAGTTGTTTCGGTTTTGCGGGTTTGCGAGTTCTCGTTCCGTACGTTGCTTTGACACATGAAAAAAAGAAAAAAGTAAAACAACTAAGTATTTTCAGGGGGTTGTTCAGAGCTGTTGTGTCTATATTATGATTGTTTTATAGTTTATACTCTTCAAAAACAATCAAAACATTGTTGAGAAATAAAAAAAGTATTTAATATTTTAATAATATTATTTAGATTCATTTTTATATAGAAAAAAGTATATAATCGAATATATATATATATAGTAATTATTGAAAAAAACCTGTATTGTATTTTGAAAAGTAATAGCGCTTTGTGTATTGTTTTCTCAACAATTAATACCAATTTAAAAGGGATATTACGACAGTTATTGATTAATTTATTAATATAGCTCAATATTTATATATAAGAGATATAATAAATAATAATACATGATCAAATCACATTTGTAGCTTTCTGGACAAAAGATATTACTTTAAATAATGTTGTGGAGAATTTGCAAACATTCACCTTTTCATAAAAATTATCAAAAACATGTAAATATTTGAAATACAGGCACTTTTCACGGACCTGGAGCTTAATTGTAAATATAGGGTATTTGACCTCTGACTTTCAAGCACCCTTCAACTATCCATACCATCTCATACAACTGATATACATGACCATTTACATGTAGAAAAGATAAATAATCATCAATATATGTATTTTGTGCTAAACCAACACTCATCAGTTGTCCAGATTATCATTTCCCAGACATATATATATAATCAGTGCTCAGTTTATATTAAGATAGCAAATCTTCATACTTTAATGGAAAGGCTACAATCTACTCCAACCTCCAACTTTTCAGCCATCCATACCATTGAAAATCTGATGATGGAAAGCCCAAATCTCATACCGGTGCCAATATTATTACCAAGCCCATGTTGATCTCAAGTCACTCTGACTTCTCATACATAGGACCTTAACCACTTATACATTGAAGAGGGATGAACAGGTTGCAAGCTTAATGTGTAAATTTTTGAAATACAGGCACTCTTCACATACCTGGAGCTTAATTGTAAATATAGGGGATTTGGTATCAGTAGGAGATTTGGGCTTTCCATCATCAGATTTTCAATGATATGGATGGCTGAAAAGTTGAAGGTTGGAGTAGATGAAGCCTTTCCATTAAAGTATGAATATTTGCTATCTTCATATAAACTGACCTCTGATTATATATATATATGTGTGTGTGTGTGTGAGATGATAATCTGGATGAACTGATGAGTGCTGATTCAGCACAAACTATATATATATATTGGTGAATATTTATCTTTTCTACATGTGTGTCATCATGTGTATCAATTATATATGATGGTGTGGATAGTTGAAGTGTGCTTGAAAGTCTGAGTTCAAATCCCCTATATGTAACAAAATTATATACATAGCCCATTAGCCAGCAAAACTGCAGCCCAAGAGCCAAATGTAGCACTTTGATCTAAACCTCATAGTTCCTTTTTATCATGATAATTATAAGTACATTGTTTTATTTCCTTTTATAATTTGTAAATAAATATTTTGATGAATCTAGAAGAGGAAAAATGTGCATTGCAACAATTGTTTTTTGAATTCAGCCTAATATTATAGAATAGTAATTATTATATATGATGAACATTTAATTATCAGAAATTTGTGAATAAATCAAACCTTCAAAGTAAATTTTTGTTTTTATTTATTTATTTTTAAGACAATTTTTATTCTTGTTAGGATGTAATGTCCAAATGTATTCACAGCCATTCAAAAACTCATATTTTTACTTCTTTCCTTGTGACTCTTTAATGCAAGTGTGAACCCATTTCCTTGTGACTTTTTAATGGGTGGAGGAAAGATAGATTTTTAAAAAATGGTTTTTTGTACTAAAAGTTTGCCTGCTCTGGCCTAATCCAGGGATCAGCAACCTATAGCTTGCAAACCACGTCTAGCTATTTAGCATGCGATTCTAGCTCTCGACTGAATATTTAAACAATATTCATTTACAATAACAATAACCAGATATTATTCTTTGAAAATGCCACAATTCAGCATCAACTGATGTTAAGTGAGTAATAATGCACAAGTTAATTTTACCATCTCAAAATGTATAAGTTACTTATTCATTTATTATTTTATTCCCCTCTTTTCTTCCAAAGCATAAGCTTGTGATTAAAACATGTAGAGGTCCCTACCTTCGCATTTTCAAGCGTACATTCTTGAGGTTTATTGCCTTAGTAAATATTAGTTTCTACCATTATAAATATTTATTAATTAAATCTTATATGGATCTATATGCTTTTTATTTACAAATACCTGAATAATATCAAAGAAAATTGTCTAAATTTTATTTATTCATTTTATTTCAAGGAAAGTACTAGGGTGATTTTAGAGTGCATTGTGTAACATCAGTGGGCGTTACGTGCAATTTGATTGGAAATAAATGATAGCAACATGTACTTTGAATTTTATTATTTAATAAAATTAATGAAGTGATTTATTTATATTTAAATGTTAGGAAATGGGATTTTTTTTTAATATTTTTATTTTTTTATTTATAGATTATTATTATTCTTATTTTCTAACATACCAACTTTAAAAATCTTTAGCAGATCTTTTTTTTTTTTTTGGTGAATGCATTTACATTTATGGAGCAAAGGATGTTGTTTTCTTTTATTTTTGTTTTTTTAAATATGAGTTGAAAATAATGTAAGCAAAAAGGAAAACAGAATATAAAATATTTAATAAGAAAAATCTAAAACTGATTATATAGCATAACACTACAATATTCTCTATTATTTTGTAATATATTTTAAATCATTGATAATAAAGTTATTAAAAAAATACAAATATAGAAAAGACAAAAAGAAAAATGTAAGTTGGAAAGAAGATATATTATAAAATATTTGTATTAATGTTTTATACTTATTTAAATCTTTGGAAAAAACTGTAAATAATTGAAAAAAGGTTTGAAATTCTTTATATTATATTGATTCTTTATTTAGCAAGCAATAAATTAAGTTTGTAAAGAAAGTGATAGTAGGAACTTTATTTTTTTAAAGGTGTCTTACTGTACTTAGCTAGAAGATAAAAGAAGAATGAAAAACTTGTTGAAGGGATCACTACTTTGAGGCTGGCTGTTCCTGAATAGTGCCTCTTTCCTTCACTGTTTTTTTAAAGAGGCTTTCTCTTACATTAGACTATTTAAATATTATTTAGCTTGATTTAAGGGTTTCATAGATAATAGTATTGCATCAATCTATTATGCCTACAACTTGAGTTCAAACTCCAACCAAATAATACTTTTTTTAATATTCACATTAGACTTGCCAATTCTTAGATAACTGCCCCTAAATTCCACCTAGATACCCATACAATATTGGTTGATAAATGAAAACTTATTGAGGCAATCACTACTTTGTAGCTGGCTGTTCCGGTGAGTAGTGCTATTCTCTTTCACTGTTTTTCTTTAAAAGAGGCTTTGTCTTACATTAGACCATTTAAAGATTTTTTCTCTTAATTTAAGAATTTCAAAGATAATAGTATTGCATCAATCTATTATGCCTACAACTTGAGTTCAAATTCTGATCAAATAATACTTTTTTTAATATTCACATTAGACTTACCAATTTTTAGATAACTGCCCTAAATTCCATCTAGATACCCATCCAATATAGTTTGATCAATGAATATCACGCTATTTTTAGATAGAAACTGAAACAAACATGGAAAACTGCTCAAACTTCCACCATAAGGTAATTTGCAATTCCGATGATTAATTTCATTCTGTACCTGTTGTTTATAGTGAACGCTAAAAACAGCTTTACCCTGCAATTGATTATTTAGAGACTATTGTATTTATTTATTAATAAATATATAGAGAGAAAAAATATTTTATTATAAATTATATATACATCAAATTAAACAGAATTTTGTGTTGTTTTTAAACTTAATTGTCATGTTTTTAATATTTTTGTTTATCAAGTTTATTTTGAAAAAAATAACATCTTTGATTCTAAATTTAACCTTATCTTCTAGGCATAACCTTGTAATTATGGATATAGTATTTTCTAAGATCAAGAAGAAATAAATTAATTGTGAAATGTGACATTTTAGCATAATTTAATTCTTATTTTATTATTAATAAAAATAAAATGTACATAAACAAACATCTGCTTTCTAATTATTTCAAATTTAATACATATTTTTTATAGTATACTTATAATTAAAAATAGTTTCAAAAATTATTTATCTTTTACTTATTTTTTTCTTAAATTTGTAATATACTGTTATTTTAAATCATTAGAGCATAAATATAGTACTTTTATGATTAAATGCAAAATATATACAACTTTAATACTTAAAATATTAGTAGATATATCCTTGAACAGATAATTCGAAAGATAGTTTGTTGACTTAAAAATTTAAGAAACATGTATATTAATAACATATTGAATCTTGGAGTAATTAAGCCTTTTTCTTCAGTAATGAGAAGTATTCTAAAGATTGAAAAGCAATACTAATCTGTATTACTTTCACTGTTAAAAAAAAAGTATTGGTCATTTGTGGACAAATTACATTTATAAATATGTTTGCATAAGATAAAGCATTAAAAATAGATAAAAACTTTATATATAACATGTTAAATATAATTTACATACATACTTATCAAAAGGAAAAAAATTACAAAACTATATTTAAAAAATTTAAAAAAAGAAATAAATGTTTAAAATATAATTTTAAAGTTTATATACTAAAACAGAAAACTTGTGTCTTCCTACATTTTAAAATTGTAGCTTGATCGTTTTCACCATTTGAAAAATTAAATCAATGAAACTTGAAAATTTTATCACTCCTTAAAAAAATGAGTTAGTTTTTTTATATTATTAATAAGAAAATATGTATTAATTTTGCATCCATTTTACATAATTATTACCATTATTCAAGTTGATATGAATTAATTTTATTATTTTTCAAAATTTTTTCTCATGTGTCATAGCATTAGCTGGGAAGTGAACCCGTTAACACTGGACAACTGCTTGTAGAGACGCTGTCGCTGACCTCTCGACCACCAATGCTTGACAATTTTGAAAAATTTTTTAGTCAATAAAAGATATACATTCAATTTCCTATGGATTAATTTCTTTATTGCATTTTTGTCTAATGTGCTATATTGCAGATAGATTGCATATTATAACTCTAATCTAGTTTATTCTTAAATACTTTCCATATCATATCATTCTTTTAGAGGCATATTATGTAAACTAAATTTCAAAATTTTCATTCTGGAAGCTTGTTTTTATAAATAGATTATTATATTACAAACAATTCTAACTAGTTAATATTTTCATTTTAAGGTAAAACAATTTCAATTTTTATATTATTAATTATTACCAAACAAAATATCAAATAACATGCCCAGTTTAAATGTAATATCACATTAAGAACATGCATCATTCTTATTTAGAACCAGCTATCATAAGCATAAGTAATTAATAGATACTAGATAGTAATTCTAACAAAATCTCCAAATTAGTTTGAAACTTGAAAGTGGAACATATATATATATATATATATATATATATGTTCCATATTTATAGACAAGTCTATTGCTATATATATATATATATATATATATATAGCAATAGACTTGTCTGCCAATTTACTTGTTGTTACATTGTAAAATTTACTATTTATTTATGCTTTTAACAGATGACTTTAAAGTCGTGATTAAAAGAATTACTTAATGTCATTGTGAAGCATAATCTGACAAAGTCATGTAATATCTATTATAGTATATATCTTATTTTTCTAAATAGCCAAAAGTACTTATAAATAGATTATAAATTAGATGTCTAAATTATATAGTTGCTGAATTAATGTCAGACTGATATAGCAATTAGAATGTTCAAGATTATCAAATCACTGGTCTGATTAATATATTGTGGCAGTTGGATGTAGATGTAGGATCTATATATCTCTTATTGACAAAGATAAATAATCAGAAATATTCTCTATATTTGGTTGTTCTTTTATCTAATACAATAGATTACTCAAACTTATAATAAATGGCTCTAGAGTAGAGTAATGAATTGGATTACTGCTTTTAGTACTCTACTCAATTAGCTATTTACTCTGTTTAATTGAAGATTGTTTTCATTATGCATTATGTTGTTTATATATTTTATATCTAGAATTTTCTACTTATGAATTTTTTTTTTTAGTAAATACATTTCATTAAATTGCTTCAATGTCTTTTGGGGTTTGGAGCAATAATAGAGTAACAGACTTTAGAATTCCATGTCATAGATAAACAGCTTCAATTCTAGCACTTTTAGTCCTTAAAGTTATCATGAATTGCTAAGTAATAAACATTTTAGTGATTATAATATCTGAGTACAATTTTGGGGCAAATGTTTATATACTTCACTGTCATTAATGTGGCTCCTAGGGTTTCCATCCATTTCTAGATTAATAATTTTATTTGTATTGTGCATAATTCAACAATACATATTTTGTTTCACTTTCTCCTTTTTTCATCATAAACTTTTTATGTCCTTATATCATTTAAATATTAAATGTTTTGTATATTTATTTTAACATAATAATAAAAAAATACCAATTAAGTTTTCTGCCCTAATATTTTTAGCTACCAAAATGTACCTCTAAAAACTGTTACAAACTTCATGTCAAGAGATTTAGAGTGAATTTTTTTTCCATATCTTTTTTCTTATTTACTACAAACAAAAGCTTTTTATTTTTTCCTAGAAAAAAAAAACTCATTTGATGGCAAATTAAAAACATGGCATTCAGATGCATTTAAAAAACATTAAATGTAGATTTGCATTAATTTATTTTACCTTAATGTTTTTATTATTTTTTTAATGGTAGTATTCACAATTAAATAAAACTTTTATATTTCTGATTCATGCTAAAACAAGAAAGTTTGATATTAATGAAATGTTATAATTTCTTTTTAATTTTGTGTGGCTAATAAAAGTTTTCAAATTGTAAGGGACCAGAATAGTACACATTCTGCCAATGCTAATATTCTCATCCTGACATACTAACTACTTTTGTTAATTTTCAGAAAAAAATGTATATTTTTTTTAGATAAACTTTCTCTGTAATAAATAAATATGTTTTTTTTTCATTCACAGCTAAATTTTTTGCATAGTTTTATACCATTTTAGTATAACTGTCTTGAGATATAAATATTCCTGATTCAAAGCCAAATTTATTGCTCTTAATACTGCAATTTTACTATTCATTTATTTTAGATGATTTTTTAATAAAATTTAATGATATTCTAATGTTAATAATTACATTATGCACTTATCTTTGAATAACCAAATATATATTATAGATTGATGTCTTCATCTCCATATTATTCATGTAGACTTTGACTATTTGTTATCACCTGCTCCTAGCCAATTATTATTACACTGGTGAATTTCTTAGCCTACAAATTAAATCCTTAAATTTCTGAGTTAGTTTCAATTTATATATATATATATATATATATATATATATATATATATATATATATATATATATATATATATATATATATATATATATATATATTGATCAAAGTTTTAAGACCTTGTTTTAAAAATAATAATACAAAACAGACCACTAATCAGATGATGAGCAAAGTATTTTCAATCATGAGACATAATAATTAACCACATAATAATAAAGAAATCTGTTATAATATTTATCTAAGTCTATTGCTTTAAGTTTGAATGCTAGTTATAACTCGAATAGAGAACCCTAATGTCTAGGAAATCAAATGATATTAATTGATTAAAGTTAAGTACACTACTATTTAGAGAATCACAAGATTTTTTGTTATAATTCATATTTGTCATATACATACATATTATGTAACAGAGGATTGTGATTAAGGGAGTACATAGGATAACAATTAGTAAAATGTTTGGTTTCTTGACACATTCTTAACACTATTTGTTTAACATCTTAATCAGAAAGTTACACTCTTAATTGGACTTCAGGAGTTTAACGAAATTCATAATGCTTTTTATATGCATTATTAAAAATACAAACATTGAGAGTAACTTTTCATATACTGGCAATTTAATATAGTACAATATTGGATGTCATAAAACATCTGTCAGTTTGAGCGTACTATTAATACACATTATAAATTTGTTTGTACTGTAATTATATAAAATAATGAATTATACAGAGACTGGCTTGTACTGAGTAGCGCTACTGTAGGGAGAGTTTTGTCTCTGTGTAAACAGCTTGTGTAAGCATAATGAATGGTGATCATGTGGTGTTTGGTGGCTTAATAATGAATTGTGCATGTTTAATGTGTAAAACAAAGTAGAAATGCTGAAAGAAAAGTGTTGAAAACAATGTCTTCCTTTTAATTTATTCCGTTGTATAATGTGTAAGTATGTGTATACAATTGTGTGTGTATTGATATTTATGTATTAGCAGTTAAATTGTTCGTTTTTTTAAGCTAGAAACAATATTTTAAATCAATTATATTATAATAAAGATTATTTATCTTCAAACTTTGTTAAGTGATTAAAAATAATAACAAATTAATTTGATTAGTAAAATGAAAACTTTATATTATTATTCTCGTTTGTGATAGTAAAGAACAGATAGTTGTAAAATTGACTAGCAGAACAGTTGAGCATTATAGATTGCTTACTCTCCTGGACTTCTGCCTTAGAATTAAGTCGCTACAGGAAGCAAAGTTAACATGTTTTGGAAAGAAAATGTATTGGTCATATTAACAGACAATCAATTTAACTGACAACCTGCTGAAAAGACTGATTTACAAATGTAAAATTTCTTTATTAGCTATTGTTTAAAAAAATCTTGTAAAAATGTTTATATACATGTGCGATAATGTATAGGCTTAAGATCATTTTCGGGTAGTCAACCTATTATCAACATAGCTAGTTAGCCAATTATTGATTGCTAAGTGGATATGTAGTAATTTTTAACTATAAAATTAAAAAAAATATTAATATCTTCTTCAGCCAGAGGCGGATTTAGCTAAAAAGATAGATTTCTCGAGACCCACATCAGGAGAAAAGGGAGTCTCCAAAATTTAAAATATATTATTTAAATATTATTTTAAGACTTTAATAATTATATTTATAAACATACTTTAATGACAAGTTTATAACCGTGACGCATTTGCGCATAACTTCATTTTATATATTTCAATTAGCATATTAACAGCAAATATTTCATATGCAGTATTATATCTTTATTCATTTAATTTGTGATGTGATTTTGCAGTTTTTCACACCATTAGTTAAACGTATTTTAATATCAATATAAATCTCATTCAAGTCAAAATAGTGTGAAGTAGTCTGATTTCTCCTACACAAGAACCATATAATGTATGCTGTATATTTTGAGTGAAGTAAATAGAAATTGGTATATATACATAATTATTGAATTATAATTGTTTTTAATTAGCTTTTCAAGAATTGTAAATGCAGAAAAGTTGAAAATGTTTTAAAATAATGAAAGTTGATACAACTTTTATATTTAAAACTCGTGTAGTACTATGTTAGGCAAAAACTATCATTTGCCAGTTGATATAAATATATTCATCCTATTATCCAACATAGTTGTGCAAAGCTTTGCCCCATCAGTGTAAACGTCATGCACTCAATAAAGTCATTATACATTTATCCATTCTTTCAGTTACTTTTTTCTGATTTAAAACAAAAATAAAGAGTAAAATATATAATAGTTAATGTAATATGTATGTGAACTCTATCTAAATTTAATCCTTAAAAAAAACATAAAAATTAAAAAATGTTATCTTAATTTGAAAGGCAACACTACAAATTAAGAGTGCAAAAACTGTGAACAAATCCTACTATCCAACATCAAAAATCCTACTTTAGGCTAGCTATTTTGAAATATGGATTTTAATATATTTATATATTTGTTTCACTGAGAGCTGGGCAGAATTTCATAACCATGTTACCATTAAATACTATGATTATTTTCATATATATATATATATATATATATATATGTTTGTGATATCATTTTTAATACAGTAATTTTTGTACATAGGAGTATATTAAAAATATAAAAAGATTTATGTTTTGTATATAATTATCTTTAAGGAAGTTATGCATGAACAGAAAGTAAAAAGATTGACCAATAGAAATTTTGAGTTATGAATGTTCATATTGGAATGGCTTTTTTTAAGTTTAGATAGGTTCTTTAAAGATAAAATCTATCATTGTTACTAATTGTAATACCAACACAACATTATCCGATTTTTTTCTACTTGCTATAGTATTATAAACAAGAGCAGATTTCTCCTTTCTGGTGTAGTTTTGAATGTTAAGTCCTCATTGATATAAATAAAAACTTAGATCTGGAGTTGGAATAAATCATGCTACCATCTGATAACTGTTAATAATTCAAGCTTACAATAGATGGTGCTAGAGTAGAAGAACTAGGGAAATCTGCTCTCAGAAACAATTTAAAATAGTTTTGAATAAATTAATATTAGCCAATCATAGAATAAAATTAAAAGATTGAAACTACCTGTTACTATTTATTATTTTAAATAATATTCTTAACATGTAAAAATTACAGAAACTCATTATTCTTTCAACCATACATAATATATTGAATCTGATTGGAGAATGGAAAAATATTTTGGAGGTGATGTTCAAAAATGAAATTTGATGAGATGATTTGTAATTGTGTGTATTGTTTCTGGAAGAAGTGTGAGAGAAAGCCAACAAAAGGACAACCTAAAATAGAATATATAAATATAGTTAATGGAAAATGTTATTATAACTTTATAAAGATCTGATGATAGAGAGAAGACTGAATATCTATTTTATTCACCAACCTATAATTTGAGGAGAGGAAGAAATCGCAATAAATTATCTCATTGTGATTGGTAACCTATATTTAAATAAAGCAATAAGCCTAGAATAATGATGACATAAATAATGATGACATAAGTCAATTATTTTATATAGCACAATGTTTTTTTACAAACTGTAATATTTAAACAGCATTAAACTGTTGCACATGCACTTTGGATTTTAACTATAAAATGAATGAATACAAACACTTCAAACACATGATAAAGTCTTTGGAAAAGATAGAATGGCCATTCTATCTTTTCCAAAGACTTTATCATGTGTTTGAAGTGTTTGTATTCATTCATTTTATAGTTAAAGTCCAAAGCGCATGTGCAACAGTTTAATGCTGTTTAAATATTACAATGATGACATAAGGAAACATAACTATTATGGGTATTTAAAACATAATGAATGAAAGTGACTAGAACATATGAAATTTAAATCAATGGTATTGTTCACACAGTTCATTCTAATCAGTTCATAAGGCAAACTTATTGCTACTCATATTAATAACTTTATAAAACAACATTTTAACAAACATATAAAATTATACTAAAGAATGACTAAATAACATATATATTAATCAAAAACGCCTATCTTCTAAGTGCTTATCACAATAATGCAACAGTTTCCAGTATCACTGCCATTAATATAATGAATAAAAATGAATCACTATCATTCTTTTGCCCAGTGCTTATATAGTTGTTCAGATTAGATAATAGCATTTGCAAGCATGAAATTTAAATCCACAGAGATGTTCATGTAGACTCATTTAAACAGCTTATAATCTTATTTACAAAGACATCTTGATGAATTAGTAATTTCCCTGACAAGTTCATAACTTGGTTTTGAATTGGGGCTATTTAAACTTAAAGTCTTAACAAGTTTTCGAATTTTTAAAAAAAAAATTGATTTATTGTCAACTCAGGTAACAATTCAACATTAGTCAGCAAATGAGGATCTAGCTATTCTTAGCTAGGGGTTTAAATTAAAGATCAACAAACATTCAAATCCTTTTTATGTAGTAATTGTCAAGTTCTTTAAATAATACATTTTCCTTTACTAATTTTTATGAAGGATTTTTGAGGTGACCTTTGAACTGCAGTGAGCCATATAATTTTTTACTGCATATATTAAATTTTTGGAAATATATATTATTAAAGATTAATTAAGTATAAAATGTTATTTTAAAATAATAATTTTACTTCTCAGGATAAATTTAATAACGCTTTTTGAAATATTACCCGTAAATACAGAATCAGTATTAATGAAATGTTACAAATAATATCGAAATGATTAATAATGTGAAAAGGTTAGGTTAAACTTTTTAATCAATTTTTTGAAAAATGAAAGTTTGTCATCAATAGAGTAGATCAATATTTTTTTCTTATAAAGAAAACGTCAATAAAATATCACATTGCAAGTGATTAGGAAAAATTATTATATTGGTCATATATTAAAAAGGATTTGAACACAGACTTTTAAACATCCTTCAGTATCTTCTCCATCTTATATAACCAATACGCATGTAAATAAGATAAATAATCTCCAATATTTCATGCTGAACCAGTACTCATCAGTTGGTCCAGATCATCATCTTCCACACACATATATAATCAATATTCGGTTTATATATAGATAGCAAATCTTAATATATATGTGTGGGAGATGATGATCTGGACCAATTGATGAGTGGACATGACATGTATATTGGAGATCATTTATTTTATTCACATGTGCATTGGTATGTTATTGGTTACATAAGATGGAAATGATAGCTGAAGGAAGCTTAAAAGTCTATATTCAAATCCCCCTTAATTACATCTTAAAAGTGCATTTTTACAAATATACTAGTATTGATTTATTGGTCATATATTAATAAATTACTACATAAACATATTTTATTAATTTACCATATATAATATATATGATATTTAATAAATTATACATATGTGATCA
Source organism: Epiperipatus broadwayi (assembly GCA_028023455.1). Lineage (NCBI taxonomy): Eukaryota > Metazoa > Onychophora > Udeonychophora > Euonychophora > Peripatidae > Epiperipatus > Epiperipatus broadwayi. The sequence continues at coordinate 3,098,940 of JAQFVV010000068.1, read as the reverse complement.
TATTTTTCTTATATATATATATATGAAAAACAAATAAATTCCTAACCGCATCCTGTTTTTGCCGCTTGCAATCGATAGAAACGTTTTGCATAAACACTTGAGAGTCGTGTTTTAGTCAGTTTCATACTCTATCTCCCACTGAGGATAGCAAACCAGCTTGAAATCAGCTGATCTGGGAGTGAGCAAATGAAAGAGGTAGTTAATTTCTGACTCTTTTTTCGTTTATGTAAAACAAATCTTACACTTGTTCGGCGGTTTTGGTATAGCGCCATCTTTTGGACATAAATAACAAGTGATAGCAGGTTACGTGATTAACTTGTTTTGTTTTTTCATAAATGTACCTTTAGGTTTTCTTGCAATGATATATATTGCAGAGACTTTATTATATGGTGATTCTGAACTGAGATCAGACCCATATAAATATCTAGCTTGCTAGGCTGGTTTGAAGACTTTACCGGTCTGAAAAATTCACCTGCAATCTGATAGAAACGTTTTGCATAAACACTTGAGAGTCAGTGTTTTAGATCTAGTTTCTATACTCTATCTCCCACTGAGGATAGCAAACCAGCTTGAAATCAGCTGATCTGGGAGTGAGCAAATGAAAGAGGTAGTTAATTTCTGACTCTTTTTCGTTTATGTAAAACAAATCTTACACTTGTTCGGCGGTTTTGGTATAGCGCCATCTTTTGGACATAAATAACAAGTGATAGCAGGTTACGTGATTAACTTGTATTTGTTTTTCATAAATGTACCTTTAGAGTTTTCTTGCAATGATATATATTGCAGAGACTTTTATTATATGGTGATTCTGAACTGAGATCAGACCCATATAAATATCTAGCTTGCTAGGCTGGGTTTGAAGCTTTTCCGGTCTGAAAAATTCACGCTTGCAATCTGATAGAAACGTTTTGCATAAACACTTGAGAGTCAGTGTTTTAGATCTAGTTTCTATACTCTATCTCCCACTGAGGATAGCAAACCAGCTTGAAATCAGCTGATCTGGGAGTGAGCAAATGAAAGAGGTAGTTAATTTCTGACTCTTTTTTCGTTTATGTAAAACAAATCTTACACTTGTTCGGCAGTTTTGGTATAGCGCCATCTTTTGGACATAAATAACAAGTGATAGCAGGTTACGTGATTAACTTGTATTTGTTTTTCATAAATGTACCTTTAGAGTTTTCTTGCAATGATATATATTGCAGAGACTTTTATTATATGGTAGATTCGGAACTGAGATCACGAGCCATATAAATGTGCTCTCGCGATCTAGGCTGGGTTTGAAGACTTTACCGGTCTGAAAAATTCACGCTTGCAATCTGATAGAAACGTTTTGCATAAACACTTGAGAGTCAGTGTTTTAGATCTAGTTTCTATACTCTATCTCCCACTGAGGATAGCAAACCAGCTTGAAATCAGCTGATCTGGGAGTGAGCAAATGAAAGAGGTAGTTAATTTCTGACTCTTTTTTCGTTTATGTAAAACAAATCTTACACTTGTTCGGCGGTTTTGGTATAGCGCCATCTTTTGGACATAAATAACAAGTGATAGCAGGTTACGTGATTAACTTGTATTTGTTTTTTCATAAATGTACCTTTAGAGTTTTCTTGCAATGATATATATTGCAGAGACTTTTATTATATAGTGATTCTGAACTGAGATCAGACCCATATAAATATCTAGCTTGCTAGGCTGGGTTTGAAGACTTTACCGGTCTGAAAAATTCACGCTTGCAATCTGATAGAAACGTTTTGCATAAACACTTGAGAGTCAGTGTTTTAGATCTAGTTTCTATACTCTATCTCCCACTGAGGATAGCAAACCAGCTTGAAATCAGCTGATCTGGGAGTGAGCAAATGAAAGAGGTAGTTAATTTCTGACTCTTTTTTCGTTTATGTAAAACAAATCTTACACTTGTTCGGCGGTTTTGGTATAGCGCCATCTTTTGGACATAAATAACAAGTGATAGCAGGTTACGTGATTAACTTGTATTTGTTTTTTCATAAATGTACCTTTAGAGTTTTCTTGCAATGATATATATTGCAGAGACTTTTATTATATGGTGATTCTGAACTGAGATCAGACCCATATAAATATCTAGCTTTCTAGGCTGGGTTTGAAGACTTTACCGGTCTGAAAAATTCACGCTTGCAATCTGATAGAAACGTTTTGCATAAACACTTGAGAGTCAGTGTTTTAGATCTAGTTTCTATACTCTATCTCCCACTGAGGATAGCAAACCAGCTTGAAATCAGCTGATCTGGGAGTGAGCAAATGAAAGAGGTAGTTAATTTCTGACGCTTTTTCGTTTATGTAAAACAAATCTTACACTTGTTCAGCGGTTTTGGTATAGCGCCATCTTTTGGACATAAATAACAAGTGATAGCAGGTTACGTGATTAACTTGTATTTGTTTTTTCATAAATGTACCTTTAGGAGTTTTCTTGCAATGATATATATTGCAGAGACTTTTATTATATGGTGATTCTGAACTGAGATCAGACCCATATAAATATCTAGCTTGCTAGGCTGGGTTTGAAGACTTTACCGGTCTGAAAAATTCACGCTTGCAATCTGATAGAAACGTTTTGCATAAACACTTGAGAGTCAGTGTTTTAGATCTAGTTTCTATACTCTATCTCCCACTGAGGATAGCAAACCAGCTTGAAATCAGCTGATCTGGGAGTGAGCAAATGAAAGAGGTAGTTAATTTCTGACTCTTTTTTCGTTTATGTAAAACAAATCTTACACTTGTTCGGCGGTTTTGGTATAGCGCCATCTTTTGGACATATATATATATATATATATATATATATATATATATATATATATAATGTTAGAATGAAATTTCAGTGGGAATGTGTCTATTATCAATTAGGTAGCATAAGTCATTCAAACAGTTCAGCAACATCTACTTGAATGTCGAAAAACATGATTAAATTTGAATTTTTCTAAAAAACATTTAATCATTCAACTAGATGATGGAAGTATTCCAAAAATGTAACTTCAAATATTAATTAAATCTTTAAATGTACTTTCATTTCAGAATATCCTTTTCCAAAAACAAATATTAGAATAACAATACTTTAAATCACCAAACGTCACATGATCACCATTTCAGATCAAAGGATCCTCACTGATGAAGGCCACAAGCCAGAAACTAGTCTAGGGATATTGGATGAGTAGGCACTAGATAGGGATTTTATGCACAAGCCTTCTGGCATCCATTGATTACTCTCACTTGCACTGAGTGGTACTACTGTATGGAGAGTTTTGCTTGTTTTAATAACAATACTTTAATGCATTAAATGCACTGAAGGAAATAATTTAAATTTATTTGGGCACCACATTTAATTAAATACTATTAGATTTTGAATTCATCACTGGGTCTGCATCATTAATAAACCATAAAACTTTCACTTTTCATTTTCTATCATTATATTTACTGCAAACTATCTTTATATCCTTGAAGTTAAAAATGTGATCATAAATTCTTTAATGATCCTAAAACATGAGATACATAATTTTTATTGTATCTATTATATAGAAATATATGTTGCTATATTTTGGCATTAAATATTTGGCTGTGATTACCCATAGATAACATGAAGAAAGCCTGAATCTTGACATTTGATTATATATACAAATTGTTTGTGTATATTTAAATCAATTAATAAAAATTTTGAAAATGTTGCTCCAAGCAAGAAGCATTTATATTAATTTACTAAATGATAACAGTTGAATATATTTAAGACATAGTTTTAGTAATTCCTGCATTAAAAATAAAACAGCTTAGTCAAGCATTGGTAGTCGAGAGTTCAGCATGGCTGCCTTACAAGCAGTTGTCCCAGGTTAGCGGGTTCACTTCCTGGCCGATGCTATGACATATAAGAAAAATAAAACAGCTAATTTCAAATCCATGTTTCAGTAAATAACCTCAATCCTTCATGCCCATATATATATATTATAACCTCAATCCTTCATGCCCATATATATATATTACTCACCAGACTTCACAAATACCAAGTAAAGAGAATACTTATGCACCCCTCCCCTACTTTTGTTTTATTATCTAGTTAAGAATTTTTAGATAATAGTATCATCAATAGTATTCTGTCCCATGGACAGGTCCATGGATTAGTCACATCAATTCATCCATTTTTTTCCATTTCATTTCTTTCATTACTCAGCTCTTCAACTCCACATAACTTTCCCCTTCCCTTATATCAACCAACAATGCCAATATTTTTCATCTTTTCTTCTTCACATGCCATTCCCTCCAAAACATCTTTCACTAACCTTTAATTCTTAATATATTTCCAATCCAGTTTCTCTTTCCCTTTTTGATTTTCTTAATCAATCTTTTTTCATTTACTGCTTTCAAAACTTTTTGATTTGTTATTTTATTTATCCAAATGATTTTTTTCATTCTTCTTCATTTCCACATTCCTAATTTTTTTTACTCATTCTCTACGTTTCACAACCATATAATAGTAAACTCCATTCATAGCGTTTAATTAATATTTTTCTTAATTCTTTCTTCAAAGATCCACAAAATATTTTTTTTTCTTAATAGACATTCATAACTGACTTGTAATAAAATCTTTTAAAAGTGATAGTATTATTTATATAAAAATGTAATATACTTATTTTCATTTTTTTTATTAAAAATAAGTACATTATATTTAATGGTATATTTATTTCTCTGCCAGTCTTAATATACATGTGTAATTATTGGTAATCTCTTCTGGTTAGTTTATTATAACAAGGCTTATTGCTGAAATATATTTATAAACTAAAAAGGCAATAGACTTTTTAAGCAATCACTTTTACATTCAGTTCTTTTTTAATCAACGTTGTTTTGTTTTTTTTTTGTCATTTAATGGTACTCAAAAGATTAAAGAATTACAGCAAAAATAAATAAAACGTTTCGTATTTATTTAATTTGCGTCAATTATTAGAGCTTTAAGTAATATAAAATCAGTAATAAATTATCTGAACATAAATTTGCTGATTTTAATTTATTAATAAGTATGTGTTTGCTTTTAATGAATCAGAATGTTAAAATATTACTTTTGTAAAGAAGATTCTTGACATTAACTGGAACAGCAGTATCTCAAAATTGCTTAACTTTCCCAGGAAGAGACTTTACTGTCACTGTTCAACATGCAATTGATTAAAATGCCACCTGAAGACAGCCAAATACCATGGGTATGTCAAAGAGCTTTAAATTCATTTGGAAAATGTCAAGGCATTTATCAAAAAATATATTCCATCTTACTAATAGATTCATGACTCTATTATAACATTTTTTAAGCTTTTAACTTTTTAAATAACATATATATATATATGGTAAAAAGAATAGCTCACTAATAAAAAAAAAAAGATTTCAAAGAGAAGCTAATAAATAAATAGAATTATTCACCAGGCTTACCAACTGTAAAATTGTGATGGTATTTTTTTTTTCCATTGAAGATATATTATTATATTCGAGAATGGCTGGATATCGATTTAATAACTATTTATACTGGCTATGGATCAACTGGCTGAAAACAAATTTCAAGGCTGCTTTTAACCTGAAAAACTTTTGATTTTTATCTGATATGGTTGTATATCCGGATATGGCAATAACTCATGGCTACATTGATTACTACTTATATCTTAATAATAATAATAATAATAATAATAATAATAATAATAATAATAATAATAATAATAATAATAATAATAATAATAATAATAATAATAATAATGATGATGATGATGATGATGATGATGATGATGATTATGCTACACACATAATTAGTTAATTAATAGACATTTAATCCTACTTTTAGTTACTTTTGAAAAATAATGAAAATTAAGAAACTATAGAACATTTTAAATAAACATGAAAAAAGTTTCATTTTTTGATTTTTAGTTTGAAATAAAATCAATTATGCAAAATAGTTATAGTCTTTCAGAGTTTAGTATATAGAGTGGATGGATCAAAATATGCAAAAAAATATTAAAACTTCTATTACAGATTCCCATAATTTATATTCTGGAAATTGTTCCATTAAACTTTCTTTAATTAACAAACAAAAATATTGTAGGCTTACATTCATTAAAAACTAATTGTAGTCATATATTTTTCAAAATCCTAGTGTGCTCTGTGATTTAGTACAGGTGTCCAGTGATGAATTTGAAAGCTAAAGTTTGATGGATTGCAATTCATCTCTGTTACTTCTACCCAAATGTCATATGGCCTTCCAAAGGACAAACCATTTATTGACTTTATGCATCCAATGTGACTATAGTATCTTATATCTTTAATGAAAAAATGGTTAATATACTACCCATTAGCAAGTTAAGCAAAAACTCATCCACATCTATACCCTTGATCTAAATTTATATTACAGCTGAGTAAAACTTGAACTTTTTTTAGGTTCCAATTAATCCAAACTTTTTCAGATATCTGACTCATAGCTAGCCTACCTAATGATTTATTATGAATCAACAAACAAGTATCTAACTATCAGCATCAACAACAATATTAAATTTACTATAAAAGTAGAAAATAATAAACAGCTTCCATTCTTAGATGTTTTAATTGAAAGAAAAAAAAGATGGTTCTTTATCCTATGGTATATATAGAAAACAAACACAGACTAAAAGATATATACATTTTTCTTGTCATCACCATCCAACACAATTATTTTCAGTGGCAAAAACCTTGTTAGATAGAACTAAGATACTTTCTGATGACTGTCATTTTCATCAAGATGCCTATGCTAATAAAATAAAGTTTATTCATAATGGTTTTAATCATAGAATTATTAATAGGGCTTTTTTTATATAATAAGAAAAAAGATTTTGATCCTTCAAAAATTAAGACTGTTCTCTATATATAAAGGGAGTAACTGATAAAATTGATAATGTTTTAAAAAACAAATAATATCCCCACAATTATACTGCATTTAAAAAAAATAATATATTCATGCCCTGAAGATAAAATACCACTGAATTATCATGGTATATGTGAAAACCCATGTAGAATTTGTTTGCATTCATATATTGGACAGATCAATTGTTGAATAAACATAAGAAATTGAAAAACTCATTTTGGCAATTAAAGAAAAATCTAATTCATCAGCCATTTATTCTCACATTAAATTAACTAACCACAACATCAATTTTAATAAATCAAAAATTCAACAATATGACAAGAGACTGCTAAGTGAAGCTATAGAGATTTTTAAAAGGCCTAAGAACATAGATGAAAAGAAAAAATTAAAGAAAATTAACAATATTTGGAAAAAAACTATTGGAGGACAAAATATTGTTTAAAACTTCTCAACCAATAGAATTTGAGAATGGGAAAAAAATAACAAAAAAAAATAATTTTAAATCTCACCATGCACATTCTTATGACTTGAGAAAGAAAAATCCCCAAGGAAAGTCCTTGTTATTGTACTAAAATTCAGCTATTTAGCTCCTGGGAAAGTTAATAATATTGAGATGTTAAAAAAGACAATGAAAAATGATTTTTAAATTAAATTATGAAATGAAGGGCAAATTGGTTAATGTAAAATAATCTTCTTAAACATAAATGGAAGAGATAAGCTATTAGGAAAGTAAATTAATAGCAAGACGGAGTTTTGTTATTGTGAACCTGTGACTTTTGACAAATAGCTGGTATTAATCAAAGATAACTTAATTGTTTGTGTAATGCATAAAATTTAATGGAAAAGTAATATAAAAATGATTTGTAAACAAATTTTAAAAAAACAAACATTATTGTTGAATTTGTCTGAAAATTTTTGAGAATTGTAATTTAATAGTATTTTTATTATTTTGAATTATTTCCATCATCTAATGACAATTGGTAAAGGTTTTTGGAAAAATTCAAACTTCATTTCAATTTTCCAAATGCATTCAACTGTTAATAATAGTATAGAGCATTCAGCACAATAATATTATTAGTTAAAGTATCATATTAAGTTCAACATTTATGAAGCTAAAAATCCCAGGCTTTGTTCTCATACTAGTACTATTACTGGTCTCACCACTAATATCTGAAAAAGAGAGAAGAATAATACCATTTGAAGTATTGTGGAATATACACATCTATGTAATATTTTTAACATGTTTAGCAATTAATATTAGTAAATGGAAATAATTCAAAACATAATAATTACAATGTTGTGAGATTGTATCATTGATGTTGTTATATATATATATATATATATATATATATATATATATATATTGTGACCTTCTGGTTTGGCACCAGAAGTATTATTTGTAATTGTGTACTATTATATCAGTAACATTTGATATCTTATTTTTAAAAAAATGAAATAACGTGAAATTTTTAAATTTTTTTAGTAAAGACTTAAAACTATGCTTAAAAGTACTTATAGATGTAATTTGAAAATTATTAGATGTGTAGTATCTTACTTTAGGGTATAATTAATGATAGGATATGGGGTGGTTTGTCACAAAAGTGGTCAGTTCAGTTAAGGTTGATTCTAATTGGTTTTATTTGTTTACAGAACAGTTTTAAGAGTTGTTTGAGTGATTCTCTAGTTCATTTGCTTTACATATTTTAATCTATAGTATAAACAGTGAAGTATGTTTAACTCATCATCATTAAAATTGTTGTTTCAGTCACATCAGTTTAATATCTATAGTACATTGTAAATATTCATTTATGTCTGTATCATTATCCAACTTCATTTTTCATTCATATGCTTCGTGAAACCATCAAATATCATATCTCATATCCAAATATTTAATTTTACCATTACTGGTTTAAAAACCAGTTTAATTACTTTTTAAATAAATTGATGGATCACTGGACTGGTGAATTATTGGGCAACATATATGGTGTAAAAATATTTTATTTGTTAAAATAATTATTAATTTTATTCTATTATTTTAAGAATACAGAATATTTAATTCTTAGTTCAATTTAATATTTAATATTTTTTATTTAAAAGACAAAATATTTTTTTTTGTTTGTCTCTATTTTTTTTTCTACAAGAAAATTTCTTGCATAAATTAAGTTTTAGTTTCTGTCTGATGACCTTTGAACTTTCAAATGATTTTAGATTGGAAGAATAAATGCTGGGTAATAATTTTTTTTCTTGAGAGGTATAAAAAGGGTTAAATATAATTCTAAAGGACTACAAAAGAAAAGAACTTACCAAGAAGACTACCAAAGAAAACTACTAAACTCTGCTGATAGAATTTCAAAGTATTATTTAAGCAAAGCTTGATAGTGCAGTTTTATTAAAGGCTTATTCTTCCAAGAAAAAAAAGTCAAATTGAAAGTTTAAAGGTCAAAAAGTTTCAGGATCATGTTCGCGTGAACAACCTAAAGGTACATTGATTTTATTCTTAATTGACAGTTCAGAATTCTCAATTATTATTTTAAATGCATGAGTGTATTTACATTATAATGTATTGAAAATTAATTAGTAATATGAGGAATGGAATGGAAGTACATAATTATATATTAAAATCATTTTATTTACATTTTATTCCTACTTGTGAAGAAGACAAAAGAATGTTTGTTTATTTTACAAAATTATTAGTTTCAATTTTAAATTATAATATTAACGGAACAACTGCAACATGTGCATGTCTTCATTATGTCAGAAAAACATGCGGACTCTTATTAAGTTTCTTAAGAACTCTCTATAATAGATTTTGTGCTAGTTATAAAAAAATGCATAGGAATCATTTATTTTATTATCATTTTATTAAAATACTTGTCTGACTATTTATAATTTTCTTCTTGCATATTGGAAAATAAGGCTAAATATATAATTCAACTAAGTATTTAATTATTTTTCCTAACGACTATGAGAAATGGTTTTAGAAAATGATTAAACTAAATATGACTTTTATTGCATTAATTGTCCTCTTGTTTGCAATGGAATTTCTTATACATAATATTGCCAACCAGCCCTCAGAAAGTTAAATAAATGTTATCAGTTCAAATAATTGTATACGTTTTCTGAATGGCTCTGAAAAAAAGAAAATAAACATGAAATAAATACTTAATACATTTTATGAATGAAATATGAATTATTACTGCTTTTATGTAACATTGATAGCAATTTCATTAGCTCAGCTAAAGAACATTGAATGTACTATATTGGAATCAAAATAATATTGTTTTGTTTTCCTGCAGGAACATGTTTTATGTATTCGTCAATATTTATATTTGTGTACTAATAATAATTATTATTTAAGAGATGACGAAGGGATGTCATTATAAACTATCAACAAACTTTTCATTTTATAACCAAGAAAGAAGAAAGAAAAAGAGAACTTTATTTATTTATTATTTAATAATATTTAGACAAATAGTGATAGTTTAAGAAATGTTTTATTATTTTTATTATATATGTATTATTATTCTTCGAGAACGTCACATTAAAGGCATAATAAGAAGAAAATATTATGCTATGTAATTTGTTTTATTAGTTTAATATAAAATTCATCATGTGTTAGATTATAACATACATGCATGATAAGAGTTGGAGGCATCCATGTAATGTTAATAGGGGAAATAGCTCTTCTTTAAAAGAAGCATATTATATAGGTTATTATATTATATCTATGAATTTTTCAACAGATTTAAAGAATAATTATTTTCAATAATTTTTAACCTGGGATATAAAACTTTATTATTTGTCTAAGCCAAATTTTTGCTTTAAATGTGTGCTAATGTAAATGCACTATAAAAAAATATTATTTTGTCTTGCTTTGCCAACAGAAATTATTGCCTTGTTTTCCAATTGTTATTAGTATGTTACCAAGTCCTAAATAATATGTTATCAGATATAAAATATTTATTCCTTATTGCTTTACAATTAATAATTGATATTTTGACAGTAGCTCTTTGCTTACTGGGATTTGAATGGTCTGTGTATTATTATGCTTGTATATGTGTGTCCATTATTAAACTTAGCTATAATCGTATGTTAATTGCAAGTACAAATGATATAAAATCTACCGGTTTTGGAGGAAGAGGATGTACAATTGTTTTGAAGGATTAGAGATTTATTTAAGTGAGAATTATTGTTCTTTATTATGCTTGAATGGAAAAGTATTTTTGTGTCTATATGTAGTAAAGTTAGCAATGTTTTAAAGTGTTTATGGTATCAAGTAGTCTCTCCCCTTTTGTTATTTGAATTTTTGACATGGGTAGATTGCCTAGTGTATGGCATGGGATTGAGTAATCTCTTCCCTTTTGTTATTTGAATATTTGATATGGTAGATTGCCTAGTGTAGTATATGGGATTGAGTAATCTCTTTTTTTCTGTGTATTGAAGTATTTTGATAGGAGTAGATTGAATTCTCCAGTTTTGATATTTGATATTATGAATTAAAGTATATGAAGTTATATATATTGTCTACCTGATCAGTTGGTGAAGAGATTTATTCCCACCAGTTTAGTTAGTCTCAGAAGTAGACTGGGGAATTGTTATGTTGATATTTATCTGATTTGAATTGTAAAAATCTTTTATCCCCATGTGTTTATTGAATGGTTTTTTCAGCTTATACTATAGCCAAGTACCAGATAATTTATTGATAAAAAGAAGAATAAAGGCAGAATAGATTTTCTTACAAAACAGCTGTATTAAAGTTAGTGATTAAAGCTTGATTGTCCATTGCCTTCATCCGTATTATGATTATATTGTAACTTCATAAGCAAACCAATTAGATTGATTAGTATTAATTATTTATTCTTTGACACACATCATAATACAGACTCATGCATAAAGTGTTAATTTGAAAGATATAGAAAAATCCACCAGTAATATATAACTTTAATTATCATTTTAAAACATTTTGTGAGTGATCATTTAAATTTCATATCATTAATTTTTATCATTCAATCATCATTTGATTAAGTAAGTAAGCAAAGATAAAACATAGTTAATGAATAGAATTATTTATTTCTATTTTGGCAAAATAAAACCATAGTTATTTAATAGAATACTTTATTTCAATGTTGCAAAGGCAAAATATATTTAATCAATGGAATTATTTATTTCATTTTGAAAGATATAGTTTGATAAAAATATATTTAATTAATGGAGTTATTTATTTCATTTTGCAAGATATAGTTTAATAAGAATGTATTTAATTAATGGAATTATTCATTTCATTTTGCAAGATATAATTTGGTAAGAATATATTTAATTAATGGAGCTATTTATTTCATTTTGAAAAACATAGTTTGACATTATTCTTAGGTTTCAAACCCCTTTACTTTAGTTATAGTTAAGGCGCATTTGAAGTAAAATGCAAAATCTTAATTTTATTTTATAGTGTAATTAAAATATTTAACCCATGTTGTTTGTCATAGATGTATTAGGTTAATTGACAACTGAGTGTTATAAAACAAAATTTTGAATATAAAATAAATTTTGTAGTTGATTACTAAAAGTTTAAGGTTATATTTTTTCAGTTCTATAAGTTTATCAGAAGTAACTGATAACTAGAAAACTATTTTTTTAGTAAAATATATGAATTTTATTTTTGTTCATTATTTAATGTTAAAAATATAAGGTGTTTCACAAATTTTTCAGTATGTTTTGATAGATAAAATGTGTTAAATTTGAAATTTAAGAGATCATATTGTGTTACTTGTTTTTATGTAAACTTTAACCAGTGATGCTAAATACATGTAAAATTTGTACTTATACCAATGAGAAAGAGATTAAATGTTTGCTAAACTATTTTCTTATTTTGTTAATAAATATTTTATTATTCAAAATTGTATTTAGAATTCTTCTTTGACATTCATTCGTGTTTCATATTTCCACACATGCTCACACATTTATTTTATTTAATGTGATATAATTGTATTTTCATTTAATTATGATAAACCTCCAGATATGATAATATTGATTTCCTTGATCCAAACACTGTATGAGATGCCAATTATTTACTGAGTTTCTAAAAGGGGTTTATTATTTAGTAATTGTTTAGATGATGAATTAAAATCAAAATGTGCCCGATTTCTTTCATTATCTAACTGCCATTATTTAGTTAGGGTATTGCTTAGTTTATATTATTATTTTCCTAATATTAAATAATAGTTATTGAGAGATAGAGATTTTAGATTAAGCCATGCCATAAGTTAATTCCCTGAGATCTTCAATATTTAATTCAGATTAAATAATAAATTCAGTTAATTAGATTAGATTAGTGTATAATTAAAAATTTAGTAATGATAGGTTTAGTTTAAGTTCAGATCCAACTTGTTATACATTATAGTTTCTAAATATTATATTTTCTTTATTAGTTTAAATTTTCTAATATGGTAGAGGTTGTTCAATGCATGTGGATGATGGGAGGAGGTGGAGTATAGATCATAATTAGTTAATTTTAGATGGTAGAATTTTACCAATATAAATCTTATTTATTTAGAATTTGATAGATGTTTTATTTCCTATTAATTATAATATTTTCTCCCACATCTAATGTACATTTTACACCTCATAGACCTCTGTATCCCTCAACTGAGCTAGGCTAAGGTGAAACTTTAATTAAGTGCCTCATAAGTAAATTTAGGATAAAGTCAGATTAATAGTTTATTCTATGATCCATAGAATTGGTGCCTCCAGGTATTTGTTAGTGATGGTGTACAGTGTGAGGGGTTACAATATATATATATATATATATATATATATATATATATATATATATATATATATATATATATATATATATATATATATATATATATATTGTGACCTTCTGGTTTGGCACCAGAAATAGTCATTGTAGTAGTGTGGTAGTATATCAGTAATATCTGATATAATCCTCTTAAAAAAAAAAAGAAATAATGTGAAATTTTTAAAAAAATTTTATTTTGACTTAAAACTGTAATCAAAAGTAAGTGTAGGTGTAATTAAAAGATTTCTTAAATGTTTAGTATCTTGTTTTGGAGTATAATCAATGATAGAATAAGGGAGTAGCTTATTATATGCATAATCAGTACAATCTGAGTTGATACTTACTTGTTTTATTTGCTCATAAAGCAATATTCAGTTTTGTTAGAATGATTTTTTAGTCCATTTGTTTTGTACATTTTAATTTATAGCATAAACAGTAAAATATGTTTCACTCATCATCATTCACATTGTCATTTCAGTCAGTATAGTATAATACCTATAGCATATTACTACTGAATATTCATGCATTATCCAACTTCATTTTTCATTCATATGTTTCATTAAACCATTAAATATCCCACATCACATTCAAATATTTAATTTTAGCAATAGTAGTATTAAAAAACTGACTTAATTACATTTTAAATAAATTAATGAATTATGGACTGGTGGATATGATAAATACTGTAAAATATTTTATTTATTAAAACAATTGTCATCAGTTTTACTCTACTGCTTTAAAAATATTTAATTATTAGTTCAATATTTTTTTTCTCATTTACTTAAAAGACGAAATAATTTTTTTTCACCTCTATTTTTTTTTTACTGTCTCAAGTTTTTGCATAATTAAGTAAGTTTGCAAGTGAGAGGAGTGATTGACAATCTTTTTCTGGTGATGTAATGTTGTCGTAAACAATTGGAAGAGAACAATGTGAGGTAATGATTATTAAAAAAATCTATAAAAGGAATACTTATTACTTTTAAGAGGGGCAGTCGATTATTATTACTTTTGAAGAGGGCAGTCAATTATTAATTTTTTTACGAGGGCAATTATAGCTAACCAAGGACAGCTATAACTAAGTTTATTTAGCAAAGTTTAAAAGTGAAATTGTTTTTCCTCTTCCAGAGTTCAAGTTGAAAATTTAAATATATTATTTGTTTGCGAAATGTGTACTTAAAAACCACTAAAAGATATGTCAATTTTGCTCCAGCTGATCATTTAAATTTTCTCAACGTTATGCTAAAGTACATACATGTAAGTCTTATATTCTATTATTCAAGATAAATTATTATTATTTAAAAAATGGGAATGTTTGATAGGACTGTAAAATTGTTTTATTTAAATTTAAAATTAACAGGAAAGGATAAAAGAATGTTTGTTTATTTTATAACAATTAAGTTTTAAAGTTTTAATCATACTATGAAGGGAATAACTGCTACATGCATCATTTATGTGTGAGAAAGATGTGAACTGTCATTGAACATTTTCAGAACTTCAATAAATAGATTTCATGCTAAATATAAAGAAAATTCAAAAATATACACAAGAATTATATAATTTTATTGATACATTTATTGGAATAGTAGATGTTTATTTCCACTTTTACCTATTGAAGGAGATAAAAATTAAGTGTTCAAAAGAAATGAACAATTGATATTTACCTGTTTCCTAATACTAACAAATGAAATAAATTATAAAAAGGGTAAACTTATATGTTTCCACTTATTGAAGGCATTTTAAAATTTTATGAATGAATAGGAAATATTACCTTATACGTCTTAAAGTGTGCAGTGCCTAATTAATGTTTCCTAATAGACAGCGTTAACAGGAATTCATAGCAAACTGCTAGAACATTGAACCTGTTATTCTAAATTAAAAATAATATTGTTTCTTTTCTCCTGCAAGAATGTTCTGTTTTGTGTTAATATTTGTCTTGTGCAGTATAATTATTTTCCTTATCTATTTGGAGACATGACAAAGAAAGTCATGTAAAAACTATTGATAAACTTTTGTTTTGTTTAAAAAGAAGAAAAAAGAAAGGAACTTTATTATTATTATTTAATAGCATATTAGATAGTATTAGTTAAGAAATGTTTTATTATTACATGTATTGTTGTATTTTTCTTCAAGAACATCTCATAGATAGCATAATGAAAGAATACATTATGTTGGTAATTTATATTATTGTTATTATTTTAAGATAAATTTGGTCATGTGTTAAGCATGTTATAATCAATGGAAGAATCCATTTATAGACCAATAGGGGTCAATAAGTATTTTTTTTTAAAAAAAAGAGTTCATTATATTAAATCTTACCGTATATATTTCCTTTTTATAAATTAGAATACCATTATTTTCAAGAATTATTTCATCTATAATATACAATTTTATTTATTTAGGTTCAATTTAACTACAGATTTGTGCCAATATCAATGCATTATATTATAAAAAAATTATTTGTCTTGCTTTGTCCGTAGTAATTAATATTTTATTCTCCAACTGTTCTTTGAACATTACCAAGTCCTAAATATTGTCAGATATGAGATATTTATTCTTTATTAATTCTAGCAGTAATAATTAATATTTTAACAGTAATTCTTTGCTTACTGTGATTTTTTAATGATCTGTATATCATATGCTTATATGTGTGTGTGTCTATTATTAAACTTATTTATGATTATATATAATTGCAAGTAAAAATGATTATAAATCAATCGGATTCGGAAGACATAGATGATCAATCATTTTGAAGAATTAGAAAGTTATTTAAGAGAGAATTATTATTTCTTTGTTATGCATTTTTGTGGCTATATGCTATAAAGTTCACAATGTTTATAATATTTTATGGGATTGAGTCAGTGTATTTGTTAGTTGAATATTTAATATGGGTAGTTTTCCCAGTGCAGTATAGTGTAGTGTATGGAATTGAATATTTCTTTTTTTATACATGTATTGGAGTATTTTTATAGGAGTGGATTGAATCCTCCTTTTATATTTGATATAATGTATTAAATGTGTATGAAGCTAGAGATGTTATCTTCCTGATTTTCATTTGGTGATGAGTTATTCCAACAGTTATTTAGTCTTAAAGATAGTCTTGGAAGTTATTGTTGTATTTACCTGATTTGAATTAAAGAAATATTTTATCCCATGTGTGTATTGGATGTTTTCCAGCTTATGCTATAGCCTAGTGTTTGATAGTTTATGGATAAAAAAGAATAAAAGGAAAGTATAGTGTCTTATAAAACAGCTGTATTGTAGTTAATAAATAAAGATTGATTGATCTTCGCTTTCATCCGTATTATGATTATATTGAAATATCATTGATTAACATTATTTATTTATTTTCTTTGACACACAGATAATACAGATTCATGCACAGATTGTTTATTTTGAGATATAAAAAAATTCATTATTAATGTATAACTTTACTTATCATTTAAAAACATTTGTAGTAATCATTTAAGCTTCATCTCATTGATTTTTTATCATTTAATCATAATTTGCATAAATAATCAAGCAAAGATAGAACATAGTTAATGAATACAAGGATTTACTTTATTTTGGAAAAGCAGAACCTAGTTATTCAATAGAATACTTTACTTCAAAATTACAAAGAAAAATACATTTAATTAATAGAAGTATTTATTTTCTTTGGTAAGATAGTCCAGTATTATTTCTAGTTTAAATCCCCTTATTGTAATTTTAGTTAAGATACTTTTAAAGTAACAATGCAAAATCTTAATTTGTTCAGTGTAATTAGAATATTAATCTATGTTGTTGTCATTGGTAAATGAATGTTATCCAGCAAAATGCTGAGTATAAGATAATTTAGTAATCAGTTACTAAAAGTGTAAGGTCATATTTATTTTTTTTTATTATTTTTGTATAAGTCTATCAGAAATCACTGATAGCTAAAAAGCCATTTCTTTATAGCAAATGATAGGGACTTATTTAGTTCATTTAATGTTTAAAATAAAAATGTTTTACCAATCTATCAAAATGTTCTGATGAATGAAATATAGTAGATGTAAAAAGTTAACGAATCATGTTGTATTATATCTTCTTGTATAATCTGTACTCAATGATATTAAATCCCTTTGGAATTTGTGTTCATACCAATAAAAGAAAAGTAAATGTTGATTTAACTATTTTCTATTTGATTAATAAATATTTTGTTATCTAAATTTGTATTTAGAGTTTCTTCTTTAGCATTCATTCGTGTTTCACACTTCCACACATGCTTATACATTTATTTTATTTAATGTAACATAATTGTATTTTATTTAATTATAATAAATCTCTAGATATGATGATATTGATTTCCTTGATTCAAACACTATATGAGATGCCAATTACCTACTGATCATTTTTAAAAGGGTTTTGTTATTTAATTTTTGTTTAGATGATGAATTGAAATCAAAATGTGCCCGATTTCTTTCATTATCTAACTGCAAGTATCTAATTAGGGTATTGTTTGGTTTATAATATTATTTTCATAGTGTTAAATAATAATTTGAGGTATAGAAATGTTAGATCAAGCCATACCATAAGTTAATTCCCTGAGATCTTCAATATATAATTTAGATTAGATAATAAATTCATTTAGCCAGATTAGATTAGTGAGTAATTAAAATTTAGTAATGATAAGTTTAGTTTGAGTTTAGATCTAGTGAATTATACATTACAATTTCTAAAATATTATTTTATTTTATTTTAGTTATTAGTTTAATTGTATAATATAGTAGAGGTTGTTCAGTGCATATGGATGATGGGAGGAGGTGAAATATAGAGTATTATTAGTTAATTTTAGCTGGTAGAATTTTACCAATTTAATTTTGTCTAGCATAGAACTTAATAGATGTTTATTCCTATTAGTAATAATATTTTCTCCCACATCTAATGTACATTGTACACCTCATACACCTCTGTATCCCTCAACTGAGTTAGTTTTAGGTGAAAGCTTTAATTAAGAGCCTCATGAATAGATTTAGGTAAAGTTAAATAAATATTTTATTCTATGATCCATAGAATTGGCACCCCCAGGTAATTGTTAGTGTTAGTGATAGGTGTGAGGGGTTACAATATATATATATATATATATGATAAACAAAAATGCAAGTTAAAAAACTTGCTAACGCTTGTATTTATGTCCACAGATGGCGTCCTACCAAGACTGCCAATCAAGCGTATGTTTTGTTTACATAAACGTCAGAGTAGTTAGTATTCACTATCTCTAACTATAATTCCACTTTCAGATCATGATTTCAAGCTATTTGCTATCGTCAGTGAAAGACAGGAATAAAGAAACTAGATCTGAATACAAACTCTGAGCGTTTATGAAACAATTTCTATTCAGCTTGCAAGCGTGAATTTTTTAGACACGTAATGTCTTCAAAGACAGGAATAAAGAAACTAGATCTGAATACAAACTCTGAGCATTTATGAAACAATTTCTATTCAGCTTGCAAGCGTGAATTTTTTAGACACGTAATGTCTTCAAACTCAGTTTGAATTTTTTAGACACGTAATGTCTTCAAACTCAGTTTGAAGACATTACGTGTCTAAAAAATTCACGCTTGCAAGCTGAATAGAAATTGTTTCATAAACGCTCAGAGTTTGTATTCAGATCTAGTTTCTTTATTCCTGTCTTTAACTGACGATAGCAAATAGCTTGAAATCATGATCTGAAAGTGGAATTATAGTTAGAGATAGTGAATACTAACTACTCTGACGTTTATGTAAACAAAACATACGCTTGATTGGCAGTCTTGGTAGAACGCCATCTGTGGATATATATATATATATAAGTGAAAAGGATAATGAGGATTTAAATGTCTAGAGAGAGTTCTTTAAGAATACATAAAAAATAATGTTTAGCATTAAACTTTTAAGATTATTTTTTATTCATCTAAATAATTTAAAAGCAAATTGAGTGCCAAGCAGAAATTCAGCACTTAAAGAAATCTTAATAGTTAAGATGACCCCAAGAATCTCTTATATAAAGACTAAAAAAAATACAGACTAAATTGTGATCAAATATAAACATTGAACCAGATATCAATTTTTAAGAATTATAAACCAGACAGGCAGCTCTCTGGGTTCTTGGGTCTAATTCAAAATATTTTTATTATTATTTGACATTGAAATGATGCATCATAAATTTGTTGTAAGGAAAAAGTGACTCTAATAAATCTAGGTCAGATTATTTTATAATTTTTAAAGATTCTGATACTTTGAATAAATTTTATTTGTTGTTGATTCTAAAAATGAACAATTTAATTTTTGATTATTCATAAAATTTGCAACAATTGTTGAACTCTTGAAGGTAAGGCCATAATTATATAATATTTATGATATTTAATCATCAGATGTGATGTGATGATAAATAAAGTGACTTCTTAAATGAAGTGAGAAGTTTTTAAGTATAGGATATATGACCATAAAACCCAGTTAAAGAAGCTTAATTCTTTCCTTCAAGCCCATTATGATAAATTCCTCTATTTTTTACTTCTTACAATTCACTTATTTTTTTAGATGTTCTTATCTCATTTTAATAAAATCTTTTTAAATTTTACTATCCTATGCAAAAATAATCATAAAATTTCAACCTCTTCAATTTTCTTTATATTTAATTTTTTTCCTCTTTCCATACAATTTATCTTGATCACTTTTTAACACTCTACATTCTAAAAATAAATGTTTGATATTATATTTTTCATCTCCAAAAATATTTCGTCTGCAATCCCAATACTTATATCCTTTTCTCCACCTTTCCCCTATTGCACCCAAAAATGTAAGCTCTTTTTAATATATCATCATATATCTTTTCACATTCTATGTAAATATATAACTTTATGATTTATTTGGCAATAAGTAATAGTTTCCTTTTGTGATTCTATTAAATCCTAAATAAATTTAGATTTTATGCATTACAATCAATATTTATATCAAATAATGTGAATTAAATATCATATAGTTATAAACATTAGACATACAAAAATTAGCATTTTACATATAAAAAATACAATCATAGATATTTTAAATTTTTTCATTGAACTTACAATGGTTCTATTAACTAGAGTAGTATTAATTTAATCGTTTAAAAAACTATAGAAAATTAATATCTAATATAGCTTAAATTTTAGAAGACATTAAAAGTAAAGTAAAAAACGTGTAAATGTATTGGAATTTAATAAAACTCTCAGGAATTGAAACAAGTAAACATTTTATAGAATTAAAAACATTGCTGATATTCTTCTACACATTCAAATTGGAAAAAAATCTTAAAGCAAATTTTAGTTACATAAATAAGAGTTTAAAAGAAAAACATGGAAGTTTTTTTTTTTCATTGCAGTTCTATTTATAACAATAGTGAGTAATCAAATGGCATTACTGATATAGCTCTAATATTCACTAACTCAGAATATGTTCTGGCTTATGGCCTTTACTAGAAAAAAGATTGAGCTAAATGTATCTTACATCATTGTATTCTTTTTATAACTATTTTATATTATTAAGTTTCAACTTTAATCACCTTCAAGGTTTTATACCCAAGCCAAATATTTTAGTATAAATATTTAAATCTGGTATTACAAGAGTGATTATATAATTTAGTGACCTCAATTTTTTATTATCTGATAGTGTTTTTCATTAATTAGCTAGAGTTGTGTCTACTATTAAGACATCACATGCTTTTTTTCATTTATATTAGTCTATATTTTAAAATCAGTTCTTCTGTAATAATGTTTTATATTTATTGTAAGCTTTAATAATCAATGGATATTGGAATAATAGTTCTGTGATTATATCTACATTCCAAATTGGACAAACATATTATAATTGTGCATGGTTCCAAGAGAAGAAAACAGCTTTCACTCTAGATAAATGTTCAATATTTCTACATTTGTGTCCATCTTGGATAAGCTTTAGTTATCAATAAATAATAGATTATAGAACTTAAGAAATCCTTATTCAATGCTTTATTATCTAAATCAATGAGAAACTTTTGGATTCTTGAACAGTGCACTTTAAACTTTTGGATCTAATATATTTTTTGTCTAAAAGCACGGTTCAAGAATCTAAAGCTTTTCATTGATGAAAACCATAAATTAGAAACTAGGGTCAAAATATTTGACTAGCACAGCACTTAATAAGAAATTATTAAGCACTACCATCTGATACCTATTGTTTACTAAAGCTTATAGTAGATGCATAAATGTAGTGAGGCTGAAAGGAATTGTTATTAGATAGTATAAATATATAAAAATCAAACATGTTTTGCTGATCATGTGATGTGTTAGATGTATGCTAAATACAAGGGAAGAAAGTCATATATGTCTTGTTTATGTATACTATTCTATTTATAGTGTGATAACAATTAACACAAAATCAAAATCACTAAAATATAGTTATTGGCCTAAAGCCAAGTTGAAATAATTATACAAATAAGTTTTGTTGAATGCAAAGTCTTTTGATGTTTTTAAATTTCTAGTCACTGGCTTGATGAAAGAAATTATAACCATGTATTTTAAATACATTGTCCAAATTTTCACTGGTAATTTCTATAATCCAGAAACTAGTGTGGAATTGAGAATATAATAGTGTTTCAAGCAATTTCTTTGATGAATCAAAGTTATAATAAATGATTCTAGAAGGTAGGTAAGAAGTATTTCTAAAAATATATAGTTTAAATGTAGTTATAAAAAATACTATTGTTTATTTATAGTGCTTGCTGAAATTTGAAATAAATTTTAATATGTGGTGTAATGTCAAATGTAGAAAATTTTTTTGGTTTGATTTTAATAGTGAATATGCTAAATTGGACTGCACTGGAGTATGTTGCTATGACAACATATAATTATTGGAAAAAGAAATGTTTATTATTAATTGTAATTTGTAAAAATTGTGAATTGATTTTATTCATTTTTAAAATAAATGCGTAAATAATAAAGTTTATAGTATTAATGAAATATTATTTTTGTTATTATGTATATTTTTGTTACTGCATTCACAATAGTATATTACAAATAATATACCTAATTGTTTAATGTCTCCAGTATATTTGTTGTTTTTATTTGTATAATATTATATTTGAAAGATAAATGGAAAAAGTTTATTTTCATTGTAGTATAAAAGAATGTGATCTCAATTGTTTAGTTCATGTTGATTGGAGGAATCTTATTTGTTTCGTAAAAACTTAAATGTTTGTTACATATAATAATTATTAAAAAATTATTTGTCATTGTTATTGTTTAATGATATTTTTATTTATGGGATGCTGGCTAGAAATGACCAAAGAGTTAATTCAGAATATTGTTATAGTTTCTTTTACATCAATGAAAAAGTTTATAAATGGAACAAAGCAGATTAAACATTCTCTCTTGTATCTTGGCTTCAATGGAAATGAATCTAAGTTCCTTCTTATGATTTTATTTAATTTTAAAAGTATCTTATTATGAAATGGATATAATAATGGGATGAAAGCCATAGTATTCATCTATTCAATGGACAAATTTGTGAGATGTGACAATTTATTGAAAATACGAAAATTATTCCTTAGCTTTTCAAAAACATTGGAATGTTTCTTTCCTTTAAAAATGGATATTACATGCTTTATAATGATTAAATCTAAAAGCTTACAACATAAAATGTACATAAAGATTATGTTCATCTACTGATATAATTTTATAAGCTTGATGGATTATTTATCGACAAGATAGAAATTGGTTCAATATCCATAGTACCCTCATGGATCACTTGTAATGTTTTATGAATTAATTACTTGATAAATGAAAAGATATATATCTTGAATCACTATGTATATAAATTAGTGTTTTTACACTTATATATAGATCAAATATCTGCTATATAAAAAGATAATTTGGATATATAGTAAATATTGGAATGAATAAAATGTCCTTCAAATTTTATAGCTTTTCATGATATTTATACCTTCTCTGGAATAATGAGATATCACTAGATCATAATTCAAGAAGTAGACATTAGGACTATAATACTATTTGGGGAATATGGTATTTGAAGACAATTACTCAGGTCATTTGTTATTATATATGTATTATTATTATTATTATTATTATTATTATTATTATTATTATTATTATTATTATTATTATTATTATTATTATTATTATTATTATTATTATTATTATTATTATTATTATTATTATTATTATTATTATTAGTTTATAACTGTAAAATGGATAGGATATAAATGGTAGCATAATTGAAATTAAGTAGAGATTTAATTTAAGTACTTGAAATATAAGAGTTATATTTTTTTAAATTCAAATTTATATTTCATAACTTAATAATTATAAATCTTCTTGTTCTTTGATTGTGAATTAATCACAAGTATTTATTTTTATTTTATTCTTTTACAATAATCTGACTGAACAGATAGATTAATCTTCAGGATATTTTTATTTCCATTAACTTATATATATATATATATATATATATATAATATATATATATATATCGTATATATATATATATTGTAACCGGTTGGGTTACATGGTACACCCATAATAATATAGTGTGTGTATATATATATGGAAAATAAAGGAAAAGTAGAAATAAACATAGAATAAATTTTTGTAGATATTTTTTTATACTTTCTAAAATAAAATAATAACAAAGGGTTAAATAACTCTGGGTTTAAAATAAAATTTCATTATGAAATTAATGTTTTAAAAAAGGTCTTAATAAATATAAATATTGTATTGTTATTATTATTATTATTATTCTGATTGTGAAATGTAAAAACACAATACTTGTTTTTGAAATTTTTTTAATTAATTAAAACATATATGTTTTTAAAGGGATTAGAGAGCTAAAAATAAAAACTTTGTTTTCAATGAAGGTGTTATTATCACCTCAGATAATTTTATAAAGAGGGCTGATAACAAACTAGCTTCAGTCTGGATAATGATTTTGAAGAGAGCAGTCTGATTAATAGTTTTTTGTAAGAAGGGCCAGCTGAAGAGTTGGTGGCAATATTTTGTTGCAACTTGATGAAGGCAGCAGTTGGTTTTAGCTGACCATATAGTTGGCAGAACATTAGATTGGGAAGCTGCCAATATTTCCTTCGCAGGAGTTTGAAATTCACATGGAGAAAATGACCCACTTCTTTGTGCTGAAATTCATAGCCTTAAACAGAGAGGATAGTTGCTTGTCTAAAATTTATTAAATCAAAACAGCTGCTTGCCTGGAATAATCCTAGACAGAAAAAAACAACTACAAATCAAGATTTTACATGGATTGCATACTTTTACCTGATGATGAAAACAAACATGGATTATATTTTTCTAATGGACCAAAAGAACCAGCTAGCTAAACAAATAATTATATAGATGCTGACTATCTAAAGGCAGAGAAGAACAGATAAAAATATATACAGCTGTGGTGAGTAAAGTTATATATGATGACAAACTTTTAAATAATTTCTTTAGTAAAATTACATTTTGAAAGTGATGCATGAATTTGTACTTTTTATGTTTATGGTGGGTGTATGGTTGAGCAGGGCTGTGTGGAAGCAATGTGTTTATGGTGCTCCGAAGTATATGCTCAGCACTGTCTAGACCTAGATATTGAGCTCCCAGGGTAGTCCAGCAGTGTATATGTAGGCCTCATGAATAGACCTTGGTCTCATGAATAGACCTTTTTCTAAAGCCCCTAAGACTCACAAGAGATGAGCAGGGCTGGCTCAGTGCCTGATATTTTTTTTCTGGATACTATTTCTTGTGGATGATCTGTCTAGGTACTTAGAGGGGCAATGCTTAAAAATGAGATATTTTCTCGTGACATCATGGGGCATTGTGTACTTGATCCATGCTTGACTATCTACTTATCATGGTATGAAGAGCTGCACTTCATGTATTCACTTTTCCTCTCTCACCTTGCCTATTTCATCAGCATTAACTAATCAAGCAGAAAGACATTTAGAAATTTATATTTTCTTAATTCTATAAAACGATTGTATATTTTGTTTATTAAAAAAAAAGACATTTTAAATCAATCAACAATCCAATCATCTGTTAAAAATTTGATAGTACTTGTTTCAAGAAAAAGACTATTCAGCAAAGAGAATAAAATTGCTAGAATAATCTGTAATAATTTTATTATGATAAATACTAATGTTATGTAGATAAATTAATATATCACACGTCTGTGCAAATTATATATATATATTTATATATGCGTTTCAGTAAACCTACTATGTAAATGTATTTCATTTAACTGAAACTTTAATCATTTATTATATTTATATATAATTTAAGATTTGGTTAATTATTTTGCAGCAAATCAAATAGGTTATTTCACACATGCACACTCATATATGTAAAATTTTAATATAAATATTTTTTTATTAAATGTCAATTTATTATTTTTCGTGCGTCTGTGCACATATATATATATATATGTAAACCATAGTAATAATATGAATCGTGATTTTGTAAATTAATGTAACAATTTAAATGTTGAATAGTAATTATTTTAATCTCAATGTGATCATTTGAAATTCTGTATTATAATCAAAATCAGAAAATTCACGCACATATTTGTGCGTATATATGTCAATTGTATTGTAAATAATGCGTGTCAGATAGACACTTATGTGTAAAATTTTGATCATTTTTCTAAATTAAATGTTAATTCAAAGAATGTTTACTTTGTATCAAGCCACATGCCTGTGTGCTGAATGGGTTTGAATAAACCTAATTTATTAATCATGTAACTCAATGAATACTTTACAAAATCAGAACCCTTAACCTATAAGACCTTAAATATAATTTATTTTTATTATTTTATTGTTATTAATAAACTTATTTTATTGTTAAAATTGTATTCCATCATCTCTTGTTCACATACAGTAATATAGCCCATGTTCTCTGAGCTAGATTTCGGACATGGATAAATGGGGATGTGTTTAGTGCTTTGGGCATCCAGAGATGATCAACCATCATCCTGGTTGATGCAAAAGAGGATACTCTATAAAGCCTATGCACTATTATATTTTATTTTAGTTCAGTCTTGTTAAAAATTTAAGTTTATAGTTGGCCAATACAAGTGGCCTGAGCATTGATGATGATCAGCATGTTTAATATCCCAGCATTATTATTTCGATTTTTCTGATTATTGTGTATTCTAATGGATGGTCACTAAGCTGTCGCATCCAAGTTATGGTTAAATAATTGCCCAAGCTGGCAAAGGCTCAATAGTTAGCCTGGTCTAACAAAGACCCATTTTCAATCCAGCCACAAGATGGTCTGTTGATTTTATTCTGATTTATTGTACTAATTTGTTTATTCCCATCAATGATGATGATGGATGGTTATTTCTCTTGAGTACTCATACTTACTTTTATTTATAATGCTAGTTGATAATAATTATGATTTAGTTGCTCTTCTGAGTTAGCTACTGATCTCTCAATGTTCAGAGTTCTTTAATCTCATACTCTTATATCTTTAAAAATTTACTTCAGATACTTTTGTAAATTATTGACTATTTGGTTTTGTATTGAATTGGGGTGGATGATGATTTACCATCACCTCATGTTTATGTCTTTTACTTCGACTTTGATTTCCTGATACCCCCATCTCGTTACAATATATATATATATATATATATATATAATATCAAAACTACCCCAAATCTAAAATTAAACCAGACCAGAATAAAAATAATATTAAAACACAACCTAAGGTTTCACTGCTACAAGCAGACTTCTCAAGTGTAAAGAAATAATAAA
Organism: Epiperipatus broadwayi; assembly: GCA_028023455.1. Lineage (NCBI taxonomy): Eukaryota > Metazoa > Onychophora > Udeonychophora > Euonychophora > Peripatidae > Epiperipatus > Epiperipatus broadwayi. The sequence goes on along the minus strand of JAQFVV010000068.1, from coordinate 3,071,484 downwards.
AAAAACACAACTTATATATACTATTAAAAACTACCCACAAATCCATTCACTTCCCATCCACCCTTAATATTAAAAGAACTCTTAAATAAGTTAATTGCTTCAGAATCATAAATTTTCAATAATAAAGACTCTTTAATTCTTCTTTTGATTTCATTTCTCTCAAAGAAGACAACCTTAGCTTCATCAAAATCAATAGTGTGGCCTGTATCTTTTTCATGGACATACAAAGCAGAACTAAGATATCTATTTTTAACTCTACTTTTATGAACCTTTACTCTTTCATTTAAACTCAAACTACTCTGACCTATGTAAACCTTCTTACAAAATAAACAAGGAATAAAATATACCACACCAGGAATAGTCTTTCTATCAAAAACTTCCTTTGTATTATTCAATAAATTATTCAATGTAACACCCCTTTTCCAAGCAATTTTCTTATTTCCAAACAATTTACTATTTCTACACACAATTTTATAAGAAGACAATTTAAATGGCAAAGAAATAAAATCATATTTTTCTTTAACCTTTACATCCTTACAAATATTACTATTAAATAAAATACTTTTAACAAATTTATCAGAGTATCCAACACTTAAATAATCTTTATAAAATTGATATTTCTGAAACAAAGCTACCCCCCTAGAATTATTTAATTTAATATTCCTATGACAATAATTCCTTAAAGCAGCTACTTTATGAGATACAGACTGATAGCTATCAGGTTTAATTATAGATCTTAATTCTTTACTTTTAACTAAATGACTGCACAATAAACAATTAGTTTCTATATTTCTAATCACCAAAAGATCTAAAAATTTTAACTTACCAAAATCTAACCCCCCTCCTTCTAACACAAATTTTATAGAAGGATCAAAACAATTAAACTCATTTACAAATTCCTTCAATTTACCATTCTCAACAACAAATAAACAATCATCAACATATCTGACAAATAAGTTTTTGATAGAAAGACTATTCCTGGTGTGGTATATTTTATTCCTTGTTTATTTTGTAAGAAGGTTTACATAGGTCAGAGTAGTTTGAGTTTAAATGAAAGAGTAAAGGTTCATAAAAGTAGAGTTAAAAATAGATATCTTAGTTCTGCTTTGTATGTCCATGAAAAAGATACAGGCCACACTATTGATTTTGATGAAGCTAAGGTTGTCTTCTTTGAGAGAAATGAAATCAAAAGAAGAATTAAAGAGTCTTTATTATTGAAAATTTATGATTCTGAAGCAATTAACTTATTTAAGAGTTCTTTTAATATTAAGGGTGGATGGGAAGTGAATGGATTTGTGGGTAGTTTTTAATAGTATATATAAGTTGTGTTTTTTTATTATTTCTTTACACTTGAGAAGTCTGCTTGTAGCAGTGAAACCTTAGGTTGTGTTTTAATATTATTTTTATTCTGGTCTGGTTTAATTTTAGATTTGGGGTAGTTTTGATTTTATATTGACTAGTTTAGCTTTATGCTTGTAATGTTTATATATATATATATATATATATATTTCCATAAAGCTTTCTACCATTACATATATATATATATATATATATATATATATATATATTGTAATGGTAGAAAGCTTTAAGATTCGCATATACTGACCACTGAGGTGCCACTAGTCTGAAAATCAGAGCTAGACATTTATTTTATGGGTGGACAGGATATGCGAACCTGAATGTGCCGGACTAAACTCAGGGAGCAACAAGATATCTTAAATATTGTTTATACAGTTGAGAATAAAAGCACAAAGACAAACATCAGCCAAATAAATTTAAACAATTTATTAATTTTATTAAAAGTTGGACAATAGAGTAAAGACATCTAGCCACGAATACAAAAGTGACTTATATTAATATACGCATATTTACCAGAGAGTGCACAAAAGTACGACAAACATGAAGGTGTTAAACATTTTGGCAGCAAAATTCCCTCACCTGAAATATAAGAAGTGATTAGGATATTATCTTCTTGCTGGCCAGTTGTAAAATTACAAAAACAAACAACAACTCTAGCTTCCTGAATCAGAGATAATAAAACAGTTACTGTCCCATCGAAAATCAACAAAACCAGTGTGGATGTTCGAGCAGTAGCATTTTAACTACTGTCATTAAAATGCCGCAGGACTTCTGTGCATAATACTACATTCAAAGTAAACATGGTTGATCTCACATACAAGACAGCAAAAGATATTTGATTATGATCTTACATAATCCAGAAAGAAATGACTACTTTCAGACAACCTGAAGAAATAACTTGACAAATAGCCAGCAAAAAGATTTTGTTGTTTGCACAAAAAGTGCAAATGAAACATGCTTAAAGATTCTTTATTTTACAACTAAGGGCAGGTGAATAAATAAAGACTATGAAAACTGCCAATGCATTTTGTAATAGTTAATGAAATAATCAGGTATATATTAAACATATAAAATACAATCTCCTAATGCACCCCCTGATAAACGAAAATTGCAAACAAACTTGGAATCTTAAAACTAAGATTTCAAGACACACTTTAAATACTAGAAAAGATAATACAGATAATAAATAATTAATACAACCTTATAACATACTTATCATTAGATTGAGTGGAGATTTAATTAAACACAATTTATTTACCCTGGCTAGAATAGGAAAAAGTTTAGCTTATGGTAAGGCAGAATTCTAATCATTTTGTGACGAGTGTGCACTTTTGATAATAGTTCATCTTTCAGGTGATTTCTCTTAATGACAAAGCCAAGTGTTGAGGCAAATTTGGGGATCCAGCTTAAGTTAGAGCTTTATGGCATCAAGAAAGAACAGTCTAGAGCCTGAGGCTCATCCTTATTTGAATTAGCACTTCATCTTAAGGTTTCCAATGCGAATAGCAGCATTTGTTGACATCATGAAAGCAAATTTCAAAAATCTCTTAAATGTTCAAACTGCAATTAATAAGTTGAACTAAGCATTTTAAAAAACAGCTTCTTGCTCCTCTCCTAACAAGCAACCTTCTCTTAATCTCTAGAATAATAGCAACTACCTCCTTTCTGGTGAGCTATAGTTACCTCGCTACATTTCCCACAAAAAACCTTCCTTATTGACAAATTCTATACCTCAGTCAGGGCAAATATTAATTTCCCACTCAATCCAATTTAGCAATTCCAACCAGGGGTTATTGTATCTAAAATAACAAATACAAAACTAAATCTCCACTTTTAGACTTTTAGAATTAACTTTAAAAATGATTAAAAATAAAAGCAGCAGGAATATATAATTAGCAAGCTTGCCTGTTTTTAATCAAATTGATTAAAACAGGCAGTGAAAGTAAAGTATTTTTAAATCAATTTTATAAACAAAGTAGTGAAAATAAACTATTTTAAATATAAATCAATTCTATAAAAAAATTAAAATGCCTATTTAAATTTAACTGAGTATATGTTTTAATACAAGTATTTTTTTATTAAATAATAATAAGCAATATTAACATTAGTAATAAAACCATTGAATCAGAAATCAATCTGGTTCTATATATATATATATATGAAGATTAAGAAGATTCTTGACTCTTAGATTCTAAAAAGTGTATATGTATCACAGCATGTCTGTGTTACATAAATGTACTTTGTAGTCTTAGCATTTTGTAGGTGACGTTTGATATATAATCAATCATTTATTTAATTTTAAAGAATTAATATCAATTGAAAATCTATTGCTTAAGTATAATTGGATCATATGTATATATTTTAAATGTTTATTTGTCATATATATATATATATATATTTCATTTTAATTTACATCTATTTGTTAATAAATTTTGAATTAATTTAAAAGAAGTAAACTTGCTTGGCTTCCATTTAATTTTACAATGCAAATGTATTGGTTAATGGTACTTGATATGTTATTCACTAACTGTTTTATATCATATAACTCATTAGAAGCAGTTATAAAAATAATTTGAAAATCAAAATACAGGATAGATAAGAAAGTATGATTACATATCCAGATCAAGTATAGATTTTTACAATAATAAATTAACTGATTTGACATTTTCAAATATTTAATAAATAATTAGAAGCTTATTATAATTATTTTATTATTAACAACTAATAAATATATTAAGATAGAAATTATATATGAATTGATTTGATGATTGATAAATATACAAATATGATAATTATTAAATTAAGGTTATTTCAATTAGATATTTATATATTTTATTTTAAACTATTATTGATTACAGTGTATACTATGTTAAACACTATTCAGCCATGAAGATCATAATCTTATTCAGTTATAGAGCTGGTAATAATAATATATTTTATTCTGTTACAGATTAGAGTGATTTGCTTTAATTGTATTTATAGTTTATTAATGTGGATCATAAATTAAGTTTAAATATTAAATTTTATATTAATATTTGATTATAATAAACACTAACAAACTTTCACATGCTTTGACAGTTGTAGTCTAAAGTTCTAATAATTTAGCTTTATTAAACTGAAGAGTAGTTGGATATGAGTGGTCAATTGCATTGGAGTGAGCATCAAATAGGAAACTATCATTTATTTTATATATTGTTATGATTGGATATTGAAAATCTTAAGGTTATTTAATAGAACAATTTTATTTTAATGTACTTTAAGTTGATGAAAATAGAAATATATGTTAAGTAGTTAATAAGAATATATTGATATTAATGGAATAGTATAGCTGAGTTAGTATGACATCTCATTTTATTTAATTGTAATTAGAAATCAATTACTGAGTTATATATTTTATTAGATGTCATTGATATTATAAACTTGTAGAAGATTATGAGATTATTATTTCATCCATCCATGAATTATCTTGTTTAAATAGAAATAGTGTCTGATTTTTGATACAAATTTGTATTATTATAACCAGTGTGTTGATTCATGAGGAATATTAAAATGTATCTGTGTTATTCTTTGTCATTATTTATTTTATATTATAAGTGGATTACATAATAGGCATAGATCATTGTTTATAAGATAATGATATTTGGTTTTATTTCTTTATCTTTAATCTATTGCAAATAATGCTTATATTTTAGGATAGCTTGAAGTAATGTTTTTATTTGTTTTCTATCTATTTTAAATGCTATTGAAATCTTTAAAGTTACAACAAAGATTATTATTATTGTTTTATTAACTTAGGTATTAGATTGTTATTCATTGATTGACATTCATTTTAGCTTAGTTTATTATTTTCATTTTGTTACAAATGATGCTACAATTCACAGGTATTAATAAATTAGGATTGTTCTTCCTTGGTTTATATTGTTACAAATGACATTCAACTCCAGAGTATATTTTTATTCAGTTGCAAATGGTAACCCACGATTGGGCTATATTTTTATTCAGATTATATTAAAGTTTATATCGTCATTGTAGTTATTCTGTTACAAATGGTTCTCAAATCTTTGAGGCATTAAAAGCAGAACACAACCCTCATTTTTATTTTGTTACAAATGTATTTAATTTCAGGGCACATATTTATTCTGTTACTATATATATATATATATATATATATATATAGTATGGCAGAATATATATATATATATATATATATATATTGTGCCATTACAATTTGGTCACTAGCCAAATTTATAGTAATGTGCATGTAGAAAAGGTAAACCAAAAATCATCATCACATTTTTATATAACCATGAAAGAAGCTGTAGGGCATCCAAGTTCAAACCCTACCATATCCAGTTTTAAAAAGCTTTAGACAGAAAGAGAATGGGACAGCAATTATATGCTTTACTTGTTTGTGTGTTAATAAATCTCAAAAAGAGCAGTACACATATTTAATATTTAAATTTTCTGTTAAAAAGCAAAGTTATAATGCATACGTATAGGCAATGTATGTGTAAACTATTTAATTGTTTTATATTTCAAATATTCAACATTTTAACTTTCTTTAAAACTAACCTATGCTTGATCAATTTTAATGTCTTATTCTATGCTTCTATTTTGCTTTTCTTTAATTATAAGTGGGATTTAAAAGTTACAGATTTAATTAAATAATTGGGTTATAATTACTAAGCTAGCAATTATATTATTTAATGTTAGTTTATGAATGATTTGAAAGAATGAAGGATGTGTGTACATTACATACAGAAATTTACATTTACTAAATATTGAAAGAAAAGGAAGGATTAAATCTGTCAAATTATTTTTTTTTGTACAATTTTATGTTAAAAGAGGAAATTGTTTAATCAGATATCGATCTTTGTAGCAATTTTTTTTTTTTTTTTTATTGTTTGTTACTTTGGGAGCTTAATTTGGGTGGAACTCTAATTTTGAAAGTGTCTTATCTTAAGATCTAAAGAAGGAAGCTCAAAGATTTGAAATGTTACCTGGATGTTAAAAAAAAAGAGAGAAAAGAAAGGAAATAAGGATTAAGTCTATTTTTTTTAAAGCAAAAGTGTCTGGAAAAAGGATTAAACTTTTCAGTTGAAAAATAATTTAGTTGAAAATAAATTAGAGATCTAATTAAAATGAATTTGTCCAAAAATAGCAAGTGACGCTATCTCTGATTGGTTAAGTTAGCTAAAAATTGGATATAAAAAGTGTCTGGAATTATTATTTTGTTTTTTTATGATTCAGATTATTAAACTATCAAATTGAATGTTGAAAATATAAGAAATGGCTGGCTAGAAAAATTATATGTATGTCCCATTTTTTGCTGACCATCTGGAGGAAGCTGCACATCACATAGGAAAGAAAAGATGTTGTGTCTAAAATAATATTCTACACTTTTCAACTGACCAGAGAAATAAGATGTTTTTAATAGAAGGAAGAAAGCATTCACCTGCATTTAAAGAAGATGAATTAATCTACTGATAAATATTAATCATCAAGTCCAATTAATTGTTACAACAACTGATTTTAAACTCAAGAAAATTTATAAATGTGAAACAACTGCTGTATTTCATCCACATGCTTGACAGGAAGAGAAGAAAAATTAATATAATGATTTCCAAATTATCCACTAAAGCAAATAACCTCAATAGAGTCATCATCATCAAGTAGTTATACACCTCAAGAAAGAGATTGTTCCACGTAAAATGGAAATGGTAGCTGCAGAAATATAGACATTATACAAGACAAGTTTGAACCCTTGGAAATTCGCCACAAACAAAAGATCGGTGATATGACTTTTATATCTATTTTCTTTATGATATCAGTCTTAATAAACATTTTAGCAATAAAGTGATATATTTTATTTAAAGAACTTTTAAAGACTATTCAGATCGATTAAAAACAAGAATGTCTTACTAATAATAACTTTGAGCTTCATAAATTATCTTGAATGTATCAAAATTATATGTTTATTAATTTTACAGTTATGAAATATGAATATGTAAAACAATTTTTTTTATGGTGTTATGATTTTAGTTTTAACTAATATATTATTATTATTTTGGTTTTAAATAATATTTTGTTATTATGGGATAAAACATGCACATACACAATGATATTTTTATATGTGTATAATTGCGAATGAATGTGAAATAATAGGTGGTGTTAAAATATTGAATTATTTTGTCTTGAGAAAGTATAGATTTCAGCGCTTGGAAGGGAGGGGGAGATAATGATTTAAAACTCTTTTCTAAAACTTGCTCTTTCAGTTCTACTAACATTTTTTTTTTACATTCTATTTACATGTTAGATTTATAAAGTATGTGTGCTAATGAGCAGATAATATTTTTTTTTAAAAAAAAATACTTTTCTCATGGAGTGAAAATCATGGTCAATGTGACGTCCAACTTAATACAAATACATTTGAAGGGAAAGGGGGAAGAACTTAAAATTAATCTGAGGATTGTTGTATAATCAATTATTATTATTATTATTCATGTCAATTTTCATATTTATCTAGAAATTTTTCTGTATATGTTAGAAATGTAGTAATAAATATTAGTTTGTTTTATTAAACGAGGCGTATATATTTCATTAAGTGTAGTCTTTGTTAAGTGTGATTATTCATCATCATCAATGGTTGAATATTAGTTATTTAAGATATAAGTAAATATGCTAAAATTAAGCAATAATTATGAATTTCTTTTTAAAATTTAGTTTTATGTTTAGGCTTAGTCCTAGAGCTGTAGTTGAAACCCTTGTCATTATTGTTATTATTATCATCATCATCATCGTCATCAACGTTTTAATTAATGAGCTGTTTAACTGTTTAAAGGCCATAAATAAATATTGATTTTATAATATTTAGTGATTTCTTAGTATTATTATAACCACATCCCGTCATCTATTTCATGCAAGGATGAGTGAATTGCCATCCTAAATTAGTTATATATAATCTGAGCTAGTAAACTTATAAAAAATTGAAACACATTTGTTATGCTAAGATCTGAGAAATGATTTATGTCTAATATACTCCACTTTGGTTTATAGATGTTTTACTTTTACCTAAATATTAGTGCTTATAGTGATATGGCTCAAAAAGCAAAATCTCCCATTTTATTAGAAATAAAGTACCAAGAAGGGATTCAAACCTGGTACATGTGAAAGGTTATCAGATATAACCGTGTCTAGATTCAGATAATCTAGTGGCGCCCTGCTAGACCATATTCACTTAGTATTCGTTTAAACATGCACTTAACATCAAACCAAGAAATGAAAGTGGATAAAACCTACTGTCTGTATACCTGAGTTATAATACTTGTTATTAATAATTTGCTTATAATTCTTGATATTTGGATCTTGAGAAATCCAACTTTATTTTGAATATTATGATCTTATATATATTGTAGACAACTCAGATATGGTAATAATATTTCTTTGGACACAATCTTTAATTATGTTACAATATATATATATATATATATATAATAAGAATATCATTATATATAATATATATATGTTACATATATATATATATATATCGAATAAGAATATCATTATATATATATATATTAATTCTAATATTTTCACGGATAAAAGATGTCATATTATTATTACTATTTGTGGGATATTCCATGTAGTGAAAAAGCTAAATGCTGATGTTTCAGTACAATATCAAGTAGGACGCTCTGAGGAAGGTACTTGATATTGTACTGAAATGTCAGCATTTAGCTTTTTCACTACACGGAATATCCCGCAAATAGTAATAATAATATGACATATATATATATTAAATAGTTTGAATTTATTTTGAGGAAGTATAGTCTACAATTACTTGAATAAACTAATCTAAGATAAAAAGATAAAAGGAAATATAAAAAAAATGCTTAAAGTGTATAGCCTGAAATCTGAAAATAATAATAATAAAAAAGAATTTAGTTGAATATATGTAATATTACATATTAATAGAAATTATTCAAGAAAAATAAAATACTTGGATTGACACAAGATGGAGCGTGTAAAACCAAGAATTATTGAAATTGACAAAAATATTAATAAAAAAATTTGAGAAGCTTGTAGATTTTTTTGAATGATTCATTGTTTTTACTGATAAAATATGGTATTAATAAACAACTATAAAAATTAATTAGTTTTAAACAAAAAAATGATAGGATTCTACAAGCTCTTCCACTTTAAAGTCTTTTCAAAGTTTAAACCAATGAGATTTTTTTTATTTTTAATAGAAAAAACTTTGAGTGTTTTTATTGATACATAACTGAATGTTATCATAGAATGAAAAGTTGATTATAGAATTTTTAATGGTAATCATCAATAATTATAATTACTTCTTTCTTCTGCCCTAACGCTATATAGTGTGAGAATGGATTATAATGCATAACAGACAGTATGTACATCCAATTAAATTCACAGACTTGTTTCTAGCTATTAGCAGTTATCATTATGAAGCATTAAATTGTATTGACACATTCTGTGTTTATCATTGATGAAGGCTAATATCAAAAACTGTCTAAGAAAATAATTGTTATTGTCATCTAGTTTCAAAGGATTATTCATGCTTACAATAGATGTCATGGAATATCATTATTTTTTGGGGGAAGCAAAAATATTTTTGGAGATTTCCTCTAATAGGTTGCTTTCATTCATATACTAGTGCTATTAGAAACTCAGCATGATTTTAAAATACCAAGAAGCACAATTATTTTTGATTTTATATCAAGAGTATAAGCATGCCATATTATTACTTTTGCAAATTTGGTCAAGATATTTAATATAAATAATTAAATTGTTTGTGGCAAACTCTGATTGTCAGCAAAGTCTATTTATATAATAGTATGCAAGAAAATGCTGTCACAAGTAATAGAAAGAATAAGGTATTAGAAACTATAACATTAAACAAAGATGCTTAGTAATACCATTTTCATTTTCCAATTTTATGACAACTTTATGAAGTACCTATTAAGATGCATTATATATTTATTATTAATGTTTTTGCTTTGAGATGACTAAAATAAAAACAATGATTTTCATCTTGTAGCATCTAGAATTATTATTTGATAATGATTGTGTTATTATTTCCAATTCAAAAGATGTTGCTCAAACTATTCTTAACAACATTAATGCAACTTATAAAAAAATTTATTTAATAAGTTAAAAAGAAACTGTATTAAGCTATGGAAAAATAAAATAAACATTTTATTTGTGTGATTATCAGCTTGAGAATATAAAATAAGTTAAATATAAGTTTATTGAGTAGAAAGGTAGATTTAGATATTAAGCTGCAAAACTGACTTTGAAGTTTAAAAAAATAGTATTCTATCATTGTTATATTACTGTTTCAAATTAGTTTTATTTTGAGTGAGAAATGGACTGCCTATCACTATAATATAAAGTTATATAGAAAAAATTATTTTAAGCATACTTATGCTAAGAACAAAGCTAATCTGCATTGCCAATTAACTTCAGGTGAATTTATTATTGTAAAGTCTCATCTTTGATGAATTTGGTATATGAAATGAATGTATAACTTTAAACTTCATGAAAAAAATATTTAATGGTAAAATTAAGCATAATTTTTCTGAAAAAAAGTATGCCTGATTTATGTTATACCTTTGATTTCAAATACATTTTAAGAAGAAACTTTATTGACTGACCTCATTGAAAGGATACCATTTTGTATAAATAGAGAGTATAACTGTGCAAGATAGTAAAGTCATTCAACAGAAAAGATTATACCAGAAAATTACAAGTAGATGTTGGTTCAGCATTTGATATATGTATCTATGTACTTTTTGAATTCATTTGTAATAATTCACTGCAAATCCTATCTTTTTTTTCACTTTCTTTTTGTTTATTTATTTCTGGAGTTATATTGATTCTAATTCCATAATGTTTTATTTTGTATACCAGTAGAAACATAAAATTTAAAAAAATTACATTATGTTGCATGTATAAATTATTTTTTTATATATCATTGTAATATAATAATAGTCAATATAATTTAAGAGCTTTGCGTTGTAATGCTTCACACTTTAAGCTGTATGCTCTTAAGTTAAAATTTGAGTCTTATAAGACTTAAGTATTTTTAAGATAGTTGGAATTTTTTTTTGAAATTTTAAAATTTATATAATTATCCTATAGCTAAATCGTTTATCCATTCTGTCAATGATCAGTAAATGAGTGTCTAGATAATTTTATCTGGAACGTTGACAGTCTGAACTGCCTCGTTAGACTAAATGAGTGATTATGTAGTAACCTCAAATTGATAGCATGATTATAATTATATTTTCATTATAGACTAAATTGCAATAAATATGATTATCTTTAACATCATCCAGTTCAAAAATTATATAATTTTGATAGGATTTCAAAATTCATACATTATTGAATTGTTTTTAAGCAACTTTGAGTCAAATTTGATAGTAAGATATAGTACAGTTAAAATAATATATTTGAAGTTTTTTTTCATTTGCAAAAATCTATAATCCTTGTGTAATATATATATATGTATGTATGTATGTATATATATATATATTGTAATAGCTTTAAAAGTTTTTATTTAAATATTTATAACATTTAAAATAAATATACATATATAAAGTTTTGTTTCAAAATATTAGTTTGAGACATTAGTTCAGTAGATATTATATTTAAAATGTTTCATTTTCCTGCTTCAGTTAAAGGTTAATAGTTTATTTTAGAAGAATGCTTTTGTCAGTGCTAGTCAGCATTGAAAATATTAAAATTGGAAAAATACAACCACACTTTTATTCCATTAGAAAAATAGCAATAGTGTTTAAAGGATGTGACAGTAAATCCGTCATATGAGTGTTTTCAAGCTAGAGAAGTGTTGATAAGTCTGGATGGGTAAGCGAGAATTAAATGGCTTAAACTTGATGGTACTGACACCAAGATTTTTATAATTTAATACCTTTAGCAGATTTTATTCTTAATGCTCTGCAAAAGAGAGGAGTGAGGAAGAGAATAAATACTAAAATGTATTATTCAATGTTAGACTTTTTTTTTTATAATCCATCTCAAGATTTTATTATAACCTCTTATATACAATACATATTATTTGTAATATTTCTTTAACTACTATACTTATAAATAATTAAAGACCTTATAGTGTAAAGATAGGGTTTGTTTCTATTAAACATATGACCAGGATATGGAATATTAAATGGGAAAAAAAGCTAGATCGGAATCTATAAAATACAAATCTAGGTTCCATTTAGTATCTCTTTTTTTCTTCAGATAGTCGATGATAAATATCCACCAAACTATCTTACATTAGTTGGTAAATGGGTTAATATCTATTTTTAAATAAAGATTAAACAAGAATGGAAAATCACTCAAATCTTTACCATCATGGCAATTAGCAAATCTGAGAACATCTTGTCTTTGTTTTACCATGAGAGACTATTTGAAAGGCTTTTGTTTCTCTCTCTCTCTCTCTCTCTCTCTCTCTCTCTCTATATATATATATATATATATATATATATATATATATATATATATATATATATATATATATATATATATATATATATATATATATAACAACAAAAGCCATTACTAATAAATTACCTATTGAAACAGAGATAAAAAATAAATAATCCCTCATGAAAAATCATGTGTCTGTCCAAAATTTTATGGACTCCCAAAAATTCACAAACCCTTCTTTGTCTAATAGTAAGTGTAATAGTATCACCAAGTCATATTTTAGCTAGATATTTATCTGATTTCATTAAACCATCAATCCCATCTATTAAATCATATATTAAAAAGTCTTTCCACTTTATTTCTGTTTTAAAAAATTTTAAATGTAATTCTAATTATATTCTGGTCAGTTTTGACCTCCTGCCTTTGTTTATAAACATTCCACTTGATGAAGCTTTAAATGTAATTTCACAATGCAGCTATTTACCAAACCATATTATTGCTTTGATTAAACATTGTCTCTTGAACACATATTTTGTATACAATGGACAACATTACAGACAAGTTTATGATACTCATATGGGGTCACATATCTCAAGAGTAATAGCTGATTTATTCATGGAAAATATAGAAACTCATGCTTTAGAATCATCATCTTTAAAACCTCTCATTTGGCACAGATACATAAATGACACTTTTGTCATAAGGCAACATGAGAAAAATAAATTAGATGATTTTTTTCTCACATTTAAATAATATGCATCCTTATATTAAATTTACAATGGAGACAGAGTCTGATGGAAAACTCCTTTTCTTGTTGTTCTAGTCACCAGGACACCAAATAGTTTATCATTTTTCATTTACAGAAAGAATACACACATGGACAGATAGTTACATTTACATTCTCATCATTACCCAACTCAGATAGTTTCCATAACCAAAACTCTTAAATAAGGCAACTTTTCAGATAAGTCACATCTGAAAGAATAAATAAATCATATTAGTAGTGTTTTATTAGCAAAGAGTTATAATTATAAATTTATTAAAAAAATCTTATTTCAAGCCCAAAATGGACAAAATAGGGGGAAAAGATGATAAATCAGCTGTAAAAATTTGTGTTGCATATGTAAAATAACTACAGACAGTACTGGATGTATATTAAAATACTATAATATAAATACAGTATTTTCTACTCATCAAAAGATCAGCAATATAATAACAAAGCCTAAGGATTTAATCCTTCTTGAATCTCATGGAATTTATTAAATCTCATGTGAAAATTGTAAAGCTTTTTTCATAGTATGAATAATCATCATCTCAGTGTTAGTAGAAATGAACATGCTAATGCAGTTAAAAACACTCATCAGCAGCAGCACCCTTACTCTATACTATTGATTCAGGTCATAAAATTGATTTTTCTAGTACCAGGATCATATCCAGATGTGATAATACCTACCAGTGTAAAATCAGAGAAACCCTTGAGATACTTATAAGGCCAGATTGTATCAATAAGCAAGATGATTCATGCAAACTTTCTCCTAATTGGAAATATTTTTTTAAAAAACATTCTTAATTTAACATTTTTCTATTGGTGGAACTTTAACATTTTTTTTTTCAAATAAGTGACTGTAGCACTCCTACAACCATCTTTCTATCTTTCATCACCCAGTAGATGACTTGTGTGATCAAGTCAAAATGATTTTTAACTCAGATGAACCCATAAAATATATATATATATATATATATATATATATATATATATATATATATATATATATATATATATATATATATATATATATATATATATATAAAATTGGTATAGATAGTTAGGTAGAATTGGAAAAGTAGTTATATTAAAAAAATTTAAATTTAGGTTATTTTCTAGTATATAATTTAGATGTTATAGATAGTAATAATTCAAACACAGTAGATAAAAGCTTATAAAGATATATTAGATAGTTTGAACTTATTTAAGAATGAATTAAATATAAAATCATACAATAAATTATATAAAATATAGTATTAATTTTAATTTATTATAGTTTTAAAATTCTACAGATAGAATAGCTTAATTACAGTCATAAATATTTTATATTATAGGTTTAAAGTAATTATTTTTGTTTAAAATATTATTTAAAAGATAAGTTAATAAAATATTAGTTTAAAGTGCACAGAAAGTATCACATGGTTAGATGATTGTGTGAATACATGTGCTTTCAGAAAGTTAGGGAAAGAAAACATTGATTTTAGCTTGTTAACAAAAATTTGATACATAATAAAGTATAGCAAATATTAAGTCTAGAGATAATATTAGAAAAGTAATAATTAAAATTATTATTATTTTATTTAGGTGTAGTATTTTATTTTTAAAATTAATTTTATGTTATTAAAATATTAAAAATTGTTTAAATAGAAATATTTATTTTTTTAGATAAAAATATTTAATATTCAAGGTATTAAATAATTTGATAATATTTAATATTGATGACTCATAGTTTTAAAACTTAATTTTAAAAAAATCATATGATGTGGTTATGTAAATTAGCAGATTTGTACAAACAGTATTGACCAATAAAATCATTGGATTAAGACCAATATAAAAAGAAAGGTTAAAGCCAGTCTAGGCAGATTTATCATAGATTCTCAGATTTAAATTCAGAATAAGACAGTGATTTAAATTTTAAAGTGAATTTAGTTTGAAATTTATAACTATATTTTTTTATTGTGACAATAGTAACTGCTTTTAAATTATTATTATTATTTTACTTAAAAGTGTTTTTAATATAATTGAAATAACTACTTAATTAATGAATCACAAAACACCAAAATTCCCTATCAGTTTGTCTGATTGAAACTTAGTTTAGGACCTCAATAATTCTATGAAATGTGATAGTGGCTACTTAAATATTGAAGAAATAAATATCAAATATGAAGAAAAATACTTCAACAAATCTGGAGAGAATTTATGTAAGAACTTTGTAATTTTTATAAATAATATGTTTGGAATGAGTGACCATTTATGTGAAATGACTATCATATTGCAAAGCAGCTAATTTATTAAAGTTAAATAAGAGGAATTGGATATTTATTAAAAATCTTTATTGTAATATCAAATTTGAAGGAAAGAAAAGGAAATTAAGACTCTGTATCTATGTTTTAAAACTGAACTTAAAATGTTTTATGGTATGATAAATGTCTGTTTTGTTATAATTGATAGTAATAACTCACATTTGATTTGTCTTTAAAGAAATCAAAATGGACTTATTTTTTAAGAATGATGTATTTAAAGACAAATTGAAAAAGATGATTTTTGAATGTCTTTTATACTTTCAAAAGATTATATTTTATCATAATTTATCTGGAAATAATGAACTCTAATATGGTTTTTTTTTAAAGATTAAAAATATTATCAGTTAATAAATGTTGAATGATATAGCTATTTTTACTTGTAAAAGAAAATTATTTAGTGAAAAAATATATGCTTAAAAGGGTAAAAAAATTGTAAACTTTTAAAGAAAGAAATATTTAGTTTAATTCATGAACTATATGTCTGCTCGTAAATGTGCTAAATAATTAATTTATATTGTATATGTCAGCTACTAATGATTTTGACTGATGGAAATGCAAATATTACTTATATCATATTTACTGCAATATATTTGCTATACACAATGGCTGAAATGTATATAAAAAATATTTTCATAAATGGGTCTTGAATTATTTTAAGAAGATTTTATATGCCTAAATAAATGCCAGAAAAAAAAAACTGGAATGAACAATTATTGCTTCCTGATGATTAATATTCTTCTTGAATTTTTACTGGATTTATTATTACTATTTGTACATTTCTTGATGTGGTGCCAAGATAAAAATATGATTTGTGCACAATGTCCAACTGTAACTAGACAATGGGGTAAGATTCCTGACAAGCATTTAGCATATGAGCAGGAGGGAAAAAATATTTTTGTAACTTGAAAACTTTATTATTATTATTATTATTATTATTATTATTATTATTATTATTATTATTATTATTATTATTATTATTATTATTATTATTATTATTATTATTATTATTATTATTATTATTATTATTATTATTATTATTATTATTATTATTATTATTATTATTATTATTATTATTATTATTATTATCATTATTATTATTATTATTATTAAATATTAAGTTTAACATTAGTATTTTAAATCATTACAATTTTTTATTTTAAAACTAACTTGTTGTTATTATATATAATTTTTAAATAGATTAAGTTTATTATTGTTTTTTTTTTTAAAAAAAAAAAAGCTTATTCATAAAGCAATTTTTTGAACAAGGCAAATTTCAATTGTAATTGTTTTTGTTTTTCTTGAATGTATGATTTAAGAAGTGGATTGCCATGAATGGTCTTATTAATATAATGAGATCATTGGTAATTTTTATTGTTATTTAGATTATATTTTGCTTAATAATTTTGTTTTTCTTTTATTTAAGAAAAGATATATCCTAAATAGTATTTTAAGATTAATATTTTACATTGCTTGAATTTAATATTAAACAAGGTAATGAACCATTGATAAAATTATTATACATATTTTATAAAAGAATTGGTAAATGTGGACAAATGTTTGAAAACATCCAAAGAATATGCATACATTATATAAGATCATTAAATTATTAAGGTGTTATTTTTATGAATGTTATCTGTTGAAATACAGAAAAAGATATAATATTGATAGCTAAATTATAGCATAACAAATAAATACAATGCATAGTACTGATATATGTTTATCAAGATCATTTGTGCATGAAAATTTAAAAAAAACTTCTTGAAATGAATTTAGTTCTTTATTGTTTCTTTAATATTGTGTTTTGGAAGTTAATTTATAATTCTGGTTGTATATTTTTATGATGTTAAATGAGTTATTTAGTTTGGAAGATATAGGATGGTGGTTGGGATGTAATAATATTCATAAGAAATCCTAGGTGTTAGGGATATGTTGAAAACTGTTGTATGTGAATTATATTTCCATATTTTAAAGTTATTCAAATATAGGCCTGTATATCTTTTTCCATGGACAGTTGTATTACCTCATCATTAATAAATGCTATAATAGAGCCATGACTTGAATCTTAGGTGCCCAGTGAATATGGACCTACTCTCATGATTTGCACTGTATCAATAATGATATTATTTTACTCCTTGGGTCATTCTTGTTATTATTCCATACCATATACTTTAATCACTATCTATTACCATGGGTATCATCATAAAAGATAGTTTTATAAGTTGGTAGTGTTTGATGTTGAGATATTTGATGATTGTTGTAGTAATAACCTAAGAGAGAAATAATTGATACTCATACGAATAGTAGAGATCACTTAGCTCAAACAGATGTATATTCAAATCAGAATGAAAGTATAAATTGTGAAAATGATTTTGAATGATATAATGAATGTAAGAGTATAAAACAAAAAGTAATACAAATGTCAAGCAATATAATTTATGGATAATTCTTTTAAATTTTGTTATAAATAATTTTAAAATCATTTCATTTACAAAAGTTTATGAAATTATTTATTAAATATTTTGCATAATAGTTAATTTTATAGACGGAGATATTCATATTTTTTATTTAAAATTTTCTGATATTCAAATATCAGGATATTTTGCTAAATTACAAAGAAAGTAATAATCTTTCTTTAAAGATTTTATTTGTTAGACTTTATTAAGAGATGTATTTTAAAATATAAACTTATATTGATGTGTTTACATCGTAGTAAATATATTTTATAGTAGAATAAGTACAATATTAAGTTTTTTTAAGGAATTGGGAAATTTATTATAACTGTTCCCAATACAAATAATAGTATACTATTTTACTGAATGAAGATTACATATTATCTTTACTGTTGTAAGTTTCATTTTATTTTTATCTTTGAAATGGCTGGAGTGAAAACTATTCTTATTTTATTTTTTGTATTTATTGATAAGATTTATTGTAAATATTTTTTTATGTTAAATAATGTTAATTTTTATTTTACCCTTGTAAATATATTTTTTATATTATGTTATAAATTTATTGTTAATTTGTAAATAAATTTGTTAATTGTTTTGAATCTTACCTTAGTCAGGTTGTGATTTATCTGCATGTTGCTTATTTGGTTTTTTATTCTACATGCATGATTCACAGAAATTAATAATTTGAAATATTATTTATTTGGTACATGATCCTTAAAGATTACTTAGATATTATTTATATTATATTTGATTGATTAACAAAGTATATTGTTATTCAAACAGGCAAAACTCACTGTAGGTATTGCCACACACAGCAAGATAGAGTAATCAATGGATGCCAGAAGGCTTGTGCATAAAATCCCCATCTAGTGCCTACTTATCCAATACCCCCAGACTAGTTTCTGGCTTGTGGCCTTCATCAGTGAGGAGCCTCGGATCTGAGAGCACTGCACCTAGATCTTAAGAGTGAGTTTTGCCTGTTTGAATAACAGTTATAAGCAAGCAACAGAAATGGTGATCATGTAAAGTATATTGTTATTATCATAAAAGATATGAACATTTGGTAATTATTTTTAAACTGATACAACACCAATGAGAAATACTTGATATTGCCACAATATTAGAATACATTATATTTTTTAAGAATGCCACATTAAACAAAGACAGATTGTACAATTCTTACTTAAAATCCTATTATATTATATATTTTTATTATTAAATTTTAATTATTAAGTAGATTTAATGTTGAGAGTCATTAAGTTATTTTAGTTGCTTACTGTTATATTTATTTTGTAAGAGTAGTTAGATGCCATGCAAAATCCCTCTCCATATTTGACTACAAAGTGTTAATTAATTAATTCATTTGGTTATTAATTTGTTAGAAATGAATCTGAGATTATTATTATTATTATTTTGGAAAATTTATTGAAAGATGGTGAGTAAAGTTTTTGGTTAATATTTTATTAAAGGAGTTTTAAGTTATTAATTTATTGTTATTTCTGTAATAAATTTATAAATCATATTTTAGAATTATTATATGTGTGTTTTAAAGATATGAGAGTATTACATGATAGTTTTTTATGTGAATTTGATAGAGTAATATTTTTATGTCATTGGGAGTGTATCTTTTGGGATGTATTCTCAATGTTTAACCCAGGATACCTTATTGAACGTCTCATGTAGAAAGTTTCATAATTATATTTGTTATTTTGATAGAACCTTATTTGTTTATAATCTTGAACAAGTTATAAATTAAATTTATTATTGAAATAAATAGATTGACTATTATAATAGGAACCCTAATTATTTATTGTAAATTAGTTTCATTATATTTAATCTATTAAATTTCTTACAGTTAATTATTAAAAATATTGTTTTATTAGATATTGTACCTTAGTAGTGTATCTTGAGCTAGTCAAAACAATATTATTTTAATAGTCATTGCTTATATAACTTAACTGTAATACTTTATTGATATCTCAGCCGGATTCTCTTTTGTTCAGTAGTTTTTCCTTTAAGGAAAGAGTACAATATATATATATATATATATATATATTTATATTATATATTTACAATATATATATATATATATATATATATATATATATATATATATATCATTTCAGATAATCAATTTTCAAACTTTAAATTGTCCATAATAATGTTTTCTTTGCAAAATATATAATATGGATCAAATAAATAAATTTTATTTAAAATTAAGTTACCTATTATCAATTTTGTGTGAATTTGTTGTGCAAGTTCACTGGATAATGATTACTATTTAAGTAATCGATAGTACATCCATATAAGTTCCATATTATTAATGTTTAATTTTTTATCATTATTATAATTTAAAAACATTATATATGCACAAAAAATGCCTATTCAAATGTATGGCTCTGTGTCAGTATTATACCAGAAAATTTATTTCTTCATAATAAAACTATATACATATATTTCCAATAATTAATATTAATTAATACATTGAGATTATTATTTAAACTATTGGTTCATTAATAAAATGAAATGCTCAATCCAAAGCACAGGACAAAACTTTTAAGAGAAAATAATGGCTCATTTTTTCTCTATACCTCATTTTTATATAGAGATTTATCTGAAGCATTTAGGAAAGCAAGATTTAATTTTTAAATCAATTGTATTACTTTTTAAAGCTATTTCTTAACTGATCTAAAAAGTTGTGTATTGTGATTTAAATTGAGAGCATTTCATTTATTTAGTATCATTCTGCCTTTTCATGATTTTTGGCATCACATAAGTCAGTGGAAGGTAATTACTTCCATTACAATTAATAAACCAGTAGTTTGAGTATTAATCTCAATGATTTACATAATATTAATTATATTTAGAAGATAATAAACCTTCATCAATAATCATGTACATAATATTAAATCAACAATGTTAAAAATGAGGATATTTTTATTTCAACCACAAGATAAAAACTTTGAGAAAATAAGAATGGTATCATATTTTCAAACCTAAATGCACTTATATAGGCCAATCTTAAAATGAAAATGTGAATATATTAAATTATTCATTTTACATTCATTTCTTTTGATAATCTTATTAACCCATATGAAATATTATAATTTATTTCATGTTAATATTAGATGTTAAACTATGTAATGATTAATGAATTTTACTAATGCAGTGTCAGATTGTAATTCTATTTAGAAGTTTAATAAACCTTCTTCACTAGTGCCATGCTTGATATAAAATCAATGATGTTAAATATGAGTATAATTTCATTCCAGACACAAGATAAAAACCTTAAAAAACAACCATCTTACTTTCAAGCCTAAATGCATTTAAATAGGCCAATTTTAAGTGTTTTGAAATGAGAGTTTGAATACATTAAATTATTCGCTTTACATCCATTTCTTTTGGTAATCTTATTAAAACATAAGAAATATTATAATTTACTTTATGCTAATAGTAAATGTTATTACACTATGTAGTAATTAGTGAATTCTACTAGCACTATATATTGTAATTCTATTTAAAAGATAATAAACCTTCCTTACTAGCATCATACATAATATTAAACCAACAATATTAAATGCAAGAATAATCTCATTCCAGCCACAAGATAAAGACAGAAAATAAAAATGACTGTTTTAATTTCAAACCTAAATGCACTTATATGGGTCATTATTAATTGTCTTGAAATGAGAGTGTGAATATATAAATCATTTACTTTAAATCCATTTCTTTTGATAATCTTATTAACACATATAAAACATTACAATTTACCCCATGCTAACATTAGAAAATGTTAAACTATGCAAATTTTTTAGTGCAGTGGCAGATTGTAATTTATTATCTTATAAATATAATTACAATCTGTCACTGTGCTAGTTAAATTTATTGATTATTAAAGAATTGGATATAAAGTGAATGATTTAATCTATTCATGTTCTTGTTTCAAGATACTTATGATTGGTTTATATGACTGCATTCAAGTTTGAAAATAAGATGGTCATTCTTATTTTCTCAAAATCTTTACTTGTTGGCTGAAATGAGAACATCCTCATATTTAACATCCATTAGTTTAATATTATATATGGCACTATTTGAAGAAGATTTGTTATCTTCTAAATAGAATTACAATCTAACACTGAGCTAGTAAATTTCATTGATTATTACATAAAATATTAATTACTAGAAATATCTTATATTTACATATTTCACTTTTCATGTCAGTATTAACAATATGTAAATTAAAATATATCACAAATTTCAATTAAAATAATATTAATCAATTCAAAAAATAGTTTTAATAAGTAATATAATTGATTAAACAATTCATATTTTTCCCCAAAGTGCTTCAGATAAACCTCTATATTAGAAAATGAGATAAAGAGAAAAGGTGGTCCAATATTTCTCTAAAAAAATTTGTCTAGAACATTGAATTGAGTGTATTTTATTTACTTAATGAATCAATAGTTTGAGAATTAATCTCAATCTATTACATAATATTAATTATTGGAAATATCTTACATTTACATATTTCACTTATTGAGTCATTATTGAGAATATGTAAATTGAAAAATATTTCAAATGTCAATTAAAAATAATACCAATCAATTTAAAAAATAGTTTTAAAAAGTAATATAATTTTAAAATTCAAGATCTCTTTCCAAAGTTGGTCAGACAATTCTTTTTACAAGAAAATGGGGTAAAGAGATAAAATGGCCCATTCTTTTCTTTTACAAAATATTACATATGTATATATTTTCAATTTTTTTTTTCAATGTGTCCTTTATCTCAAAAAGAATCTACCTTTGCAACCATTTATCAGTTCAGAGAGTTTAATCATTCTTTCTTATTTACTCTTTTTGCATGTCATAACCCCTTCACTTTTCAAAAGAGCATAAATCATAACACACACACACACACATATATATATATATATATATATATATATATATATATATATATATCCCAATCACACTGTCCTCAAACATATAATCAAAGATATTTGAAAAATAAAAATGATTCCTATAATGTGCATTTTATACTAAACTAGCACTCTTCACTGACCCAAATCAAATCTCATATAAGTTTCAATATTTGTTCAGTACATCTCAATACTAAATAATTACTGTTTGATTTATAAATGGCAAACTTTCTGCACTCACACATGTTATACCAATCACTTTAAATAAAAAAATAATTATTACAAATCACTTATTAAACTAGAGATTATCTTTAACTCAGACATAGAACTTAAGCCCCAGTTAAAGAATAATATATTTATTTTTATAGAAATATTAAAATCTTAATTTATATAAGATAGTTCATTAATTTTAACTATATCACTCTCATATGAGGTAAATCAGATTTCTATCCATTATTAACACATTGTGGAAGAGACAACAATAATTCCACTTTAGATATATATTTTTAAATGTTTTGGTCTTTATCAGTGCATCCCTGATGTCAAAACTATATGACCACTACTCTTCAGAACAGAATACCAGACCTCTTACTAAACATGCATTTCAGAACATTCACTTATCGAATGAGCATAAAAATAAATACGCGGAGTATATTTATAATTTTCATTCTCTCACGCATTTCTAAAATATGTGGACAAAGACATCTGAAAAAGACAATTGCCCCTTAAGATGGACATTTCATGTTGAGTCACAATTCACCAATTGGCTCAGATCCTAATCTCTTATAGATTAATAAGTATAATTTGATTTATGTCAAAATTTTTGCTTTCACTAGTAATATTGGATGGTTGTGATAAGTTATAATTGAGATAAGAAATGTACTATTAAATACCAAAAAACTATAGATAGATAGATAGATAGATAGATAGATAGATAGATAGATAGATAGATAGATAGATAGATAGATAGATAGATAGATAGATAGATAGATAGATAGATAGATAGATAGATAGATAGATAGATAGATAGATAGATAGATAGACAGACAGGTAGGTAGATAGATAGATAGATAGATAGATAGATAGATAGATAGATAGATAGATAGATAGATAGATAGATAGATAGATAGATAGATAGATAGATAGATAGATAGATAGGTAGGTAGGTAGGTAGGTAGGTAGGTAGGTAGGTAGGTAGGTAGGTAGGTAGGTAGGTAGGTAGGTAGGTAGGTAGGTAGGTAGGTAGGTAGGTAGGTAGATAGATAGATAGATAGATAGATAGATAGATAGATAGATAGATAGATAGATAGATAGATAGATAGATAGATAGATAGATAGATAGATAGATAGATAGATAGATAGATAGATAGATAGATAGATAGATAGATAGATAGATAGATAGATAGATAGATAGATAGATAGATAGATAGATAGATAGATAGATAGATAGATACATAGATAGATAGATAGATAGATAGATAGATAGATAGATAGATAGATAGATAGATAGATAGATAGATAGATAGATAGATAGATAGATAGATAGATAGATAGATAGATAGATAGATAGATAGATAGATAGATAGATAGATAGATAGATAGATAGATAGATAGATAGATAGATAGATAGATAGATAGATAGATAGATAGATAGATAGATAGATAGATAGAATGAGCCAGTCTCTACCTGGCAGGAGAGTGTGTAGTGAAAGTTATCAAATTTTTAACATAGGTATACTGCTGTAAAACAGATCTATTATTTTTAATTGAAACTTAAAATTTTATTTCTGGGTTAAGAATAATTTCTTGTTTAATAAATGAATAATAATAACAAGTATTGTACTAGTGTCAAATGTTTTAAGTGTGAAACGTTTGACAATTATAAATCAAACCATAATCATTTGATAATAATAAATATTAAACAAATTATAAAGATAATTGTAAAAAATTGTGATCTGGGCATCATTTATGTGTTTATATAATTTTGTACATATGTTATTTTTTCTAGTAAATAATTAAAAAATATTTTGATTCAAGTAACTTACGTCTACATAACAATAATGAAGCAGGTTTTTCTGGATAGAAATTTTCATATAGTTTCTTATGAAATTTGAATAATGTAGGATAGCTCCTTTATAATCTAAAATTTTTTATAGGTTTCTATGTACACATCATTAATACAAAATTAGAATGGTCACTTACTAATAAAAAATGTTCACGTTGATTTTAATTTTCCTTATTTTCTGTTTTAGAATTTTGTTTATTAAATCTTGTGGGATCAATATTTGTCAATTCTATAACAGGATTTCTAGTTTCAAATGATAGCACCTTTTTGTTGTAATGTATTCAAGTTACAAATAATTAGTTCCAATGTAGATTTTGCATAGTTCATGGTGGTGCCAAGCTTTTAGCCACTGAATGCTATTTACACTATTTTAGTATTTAGTTCCAATTAATTTTTCTACAGAAGCATATATATATATCATGACCTCACTTGTTTGTTTTTTTAAGATCTTAGAAAACTGAATTTTTTTCTTTACAATTATTTTATTAACTAAATTCTTTTCTTGGAGTATAAACTAGAAATTATTGTTTTATATATTCATCAAAAGTACATTATTTTCTCCCACAAATAATTCAAAATATAGCTATAGAAAAAATATATAATACATAACATATTTTAAACTTTTTTGCTCTTCGTTTTTTTCTATTAAGCTTAAAATATATAAGCTTTATTTTTTTAAGTCTATTTTCTAATTAATCTGCTTAATTTTTTTACATTGTCTTCTTTTTATGTAATGTAATATTCTTTTCATTCATTCAAACATTCACTCTTACAATCATGAACTTAAACATATTTAAAAAATTATTTTAAATCTTTTATCTAATAATAACAAACTTAGCTTATTACAGTATTTTTTCTCATGAAATATTAATTATTTTATAGAATTTTTTATAGTATTTTAAAGCGCCTTTTCTTACACTTTCTCAGAACTATTAATAACAAACTCCTTGCATGTGTGAGATCATATGGTTAATCATAAAACTGATATGAAATATTTATTTCAATATATATATATATGTTAATTCTAATGTTTTCACGGATAAAAGATGTCATATTATTATTACTATTTGCGGGATATTCCGTGTAGTGAAAAAGCTAAATGCTGACGTTTCAGTACAATATCAAGTACCTTCCTCAGAGCTGAGGAAGGTACTTGATATTGTACTGAAACGTCAGCATTTAGCTTTTTCACTACACGGAATATCCCGCAAATAGTAATAATAATATGACATATATATATATGATGAATCATTGTGATGTGATGCAATTAAGGCGATCATGACATTGATAAGAAACTAAAAAAATTTGAAAAACAACCTTTAACACAAGTGATCTGATAAATATAATAATATTAGAATTAAAGAATGCTAAATATGTAACATTTTGGAATAATCACCTCTCCAAAGCATCCATAGTAAATTGAATTCAATACCTTATAATATCAAAACCTATCTACAAAGCAAATGAAAATAGATGTATTTATGCTTATGATCCATGATCATATAGCAAATAAGATTTATTAATTTTTTTATTATCGCTTCTACACTTTAATGCAACCTTTTTTATTATAACTCCTTTATTTTTCTTACAGTTTTCATCAGAGCCACAACACTTAAACACATAATCATATCACCATTATTTTGTATACATATTAGTATACATAAGAGAAGCAACGATATAAAATTAAAGTTTAAAATGATTATGAATGCTAATATAAAATTTGTATATTAATATGTATATAAAATAATGGTTATATGATCATTTGTTTATATGTTGTAGCTCTAATGAAAACCAGAAGTCAAAACTGTAAGCGAAATAAAAGAGTTATAAAAAAAGATTGCATTAAAGTGTATAAGAGGAGATGATAAAAAAATTTAATATGTATGAATATATGAAGAAAAATAATAAAAAAAGTAAAGGAGATATAAAAAAAATAAATCAGATTTACACTATGACAATTATAAAAGCAAACATTTAATTCGTGAAAATGTTAACACAGCCCCATTTAAATTTAATAATATATTCTAGTTTATGATTAATAAATTATGGATTTCAGAGAATAATGTTAATACTTTTATTTTTTTATATCTATAAAAAAACAGTTTATAGCAAACTGAACCAACAATTTATTACTATTTAATAAACATAGAATTGCTCACCAATCTGCAATTAATAAGTCTGGTGAATAATGCATTCTCTTTCACTATTTCTCTTTGAGGAAATTTTTTATAGATCTTTGCTATTTAAAGGCAGATACCTTTTATTTTATCTTGAACTTAGAAGAATAGAATTAGATTCTGGATATCTGCTATAGAGAGACTTTCAAAACAATTACAGTACTATCATTTTATTTATTCACAACAAGCTAATAATACTAACATTTATTCTTACAAGTAGAAAATACTGAAAGCTTTAATTATAACCTTAATCTTTTCTGTTTAGAATTCTTGTCAAAGGCAATTATCACCTATTGCAATTATATTTAATGTTTTTAACATTTCTTTCCTGTTTTAAATAATAATAGTATTGCATTTAATTTATTACATTTTAGTGATGAAGTTATCGTAATATTTATATAAGTTATTATATCATTTTATTTATATGCGACAAACTAGTTTTAATTGCGAGTCCATCATTCCTCCACTATAGTAAATCATATATTTTAACCTAAATATATATATATATTCACACCTGCATTTACAGATAAAACATTTGCTACATAAATTGCACTTTTACGTATGTGTGTACTTATGTCTTCACATGTGCAGATAAAATATTTTCAACTTTCATGAACTTATTGATTTTATTTGAAACACAGATCTTTTGTTGTTTTTAATTGCTTATTGTAAGAATGACTTTATTAGAATATCTTAGTAAATCCACCTGATGAGAGTAATTTAGAAGCAACACTTTGACACTTTCTGAACAGGAACAAGTTGATAATTGAAATTATAGACTATTGTAGGATTTGCAGCTAGTAGGTGGGATGTAGTAAATAGCGTTGCAAATCATTCTTATGTAGTTTTAAAGTTTAGAAGAAAATTAAAAAACTTTACTTTATTTTATTACTAGTATTACAATTAATCTTTTTGCTAATTTTACTGTGGTTTTTTTAGTGTGTGTGGTTGTTTGAAAAAAGCTGATTAAATAATTTAAATCAACCACACATATATTGAGAGTGTTGATATATATATATAATAAGATGCTATTTATATTAGTGCCACACACATTATACATAAAAAATTAAAATGTACATAGTATTTAATGTGGTGAAATCCATAATATATATATGTGTGTGTGTGTGTGTGCTTTGCGCAAGCGCTCAACTTTAATAATTGTATAATATTATTTATTTTATTTACTGTTATCAGTTTCATTATTTGTGCGCAAAGCACATATATATATATTATGGATTTTGTATGCTAATGAAGTAAATCTTTAACTATTTTAATATGGTGAAATATTTTTTAAGCGAAAGATTTTAAATAAGTTTATTGAGAAAGTGAGAGGTTGTTAAAAATATATTGTAATGCAGAGCAATTTTTCAAAATATTTGAGTAATGTATAAAATTTCAGATTATACTTGCTGGTTTACTTTTCAGATAAATTAGAATAGTCTGTGGTAGTTATGTCATTCACTTACTACTTCTTTAGTTTGAATATTTTTGGTAAGAATTTTTTGAGAACATTAGGCATACATTTTAAATGGATGGTCCATAGCCTTTAACAAAGTAGCATTAAATCATCAGTCAAGAAATGCATATGAAGCTTTTTTTAGCTAGAGAATAAAACAAATATATAATACCCTCGGGATTTATCAATAAATCACGTGGTGAGTAATGATTTCTTCACAAATCTGATAGTTATTGCCACACTTCCTTCATTTTATTTTATTTAGAGAGATGCTACAGAAACTATTGTCTTAAAATAGTGCATTAAGCACTGTTTCAAGTAATATTATTTAATGTCTAGAGTTAAATTTAATTCATTATCTTGTAATGTTAATGTGTAATTGTAAAAAAGATTAAAATAAATTTATTTTCATATGATGCCCAATTTATATTTCGTAATCAGATTTTGGCACTGATAACCAGCAGAACAAATTCCCAGTTGATATCCATGCTTAAACAGTATTATTCATTGCAGCAGTAATTTGTGAATATAAATTAATGCCACATTGAATAAATGTGATTATATATCTGCTAATTTATTAAAATTTTACTGTTATAGTAATCATTGTCAAAATCTGCTTCTCATATATAATTTTCAGGCTGCTGTTTATAACAGTTTATAATGGATTTATTTTCCACTGCTTTGTAGTTAGATGTTATACTATGAAATTTTACTACTATTGGTATTTTTCAAATTCATCTGTCTAAAACTTTAGAAAAGAGAACTAAGCAAATCTTAAAATTGTTTCCATCTTCCTTATCACATCACTCTCATATGAGATGGTGACAATTGCATTCAGTCTTGTCATTTTTAATACAGTAATTGTAGCATTACAATAAATATTGTAACTGATAAATGACTATCTCCACTTTATATGAGAGTAGTATATTGAGGAAAATGCAGACAACTTCAATTTCTGTTTGGTTATTTATTTACTTTATCTAAAAACTTACATGAACAATTTATAAGTTAATGAGAAAACTCTTTTTGCCTTAGGTATTGGTAACTACTAATAAATGATAACTTCTTAGTAACATCAAAAGTTAAAAGTTATCTCTCTTTACATGGATAAACATTTATTTTTAGCGCTGTTTCTAATTGTAATAAATTTAATCAGCCATTTAAGCTATTGTGTGCTTTTTCACGAGTGTTAAATAATAATAAATGAGTACTTCCGCTTACAACACAAGATATAGTATTTAGGAAAGAATAAAATGAATCCACTTATTCAATCCAACCCAAATGCTTATATATGGGCAAATCTTAACAATTCATAAAAATATTTAATTCAGCATATATTACTTTTGTTGATCTATTTTTAGAATATAGAACTCCTTGAGTTTATTCAAATATTAATATAAACTTTTTCCTTCTACATGTAAAGAATTTTTAAGTATTGACTCCAAGACAAATATTAGTGAAGAATAAAAAAAAATTGTATAGGTTTTCTAGTTTCTGCATGGTAATAAGGCAATTAGTATTTTTGCATTAATTATTTTAGCCCCTAGGTAAGAATAATTAAATACTAATTTATCATTTAATATTAAAAGTTATAGTTAGAATGGGAAAAAAATTAAATTTTACCTTTCATTGATTGAACCTTAATTTTAAAAAATTACAAAGAGATTCATTAAACTATTATTTTGTGGGAATTCTTATATTTTTAAATAAGCAAAATCATTTAAAATACAGAACCAAAAAAATAAAAAGAAAAGAAAACAACAACAAAAAGTTAAAAGTGAGCTTTATGATAAGTATAGTGACCAATCCATAATTCACAAATCCTTATTTTATATATTCATTCTTTAGTCTATTTATTTATCATCTCTTTTTTATATTATTTTAACTCATGCAGTAAAGTGTTTTCTGTGATATATGCAACTTAGTTACAATTGTTTCAACCATGCACTTAAATTTATTCAGTTTTTGTGTTTCTGCTGGTACATGTTTGCAGCTATCACATGCATTCTCATTAAATATATATTCATATTGATAGTACATAAGAATGGAAGTCAACTCTAAGCCATATAAAACTTGAAAATATTTTTAATATTTAATCATGTTTATGATTACCTTTTTCAGGTAGAATGTCCATAACAATTCCACTTGATCATCTAATATTGATCAGTAAATGAGTATCTAACTATTTTAGCTAAAAAATAAAATAAATCCTTAAAACTCTTATCACTGAGTGATTAATAAGACTAGTGAGTAAAGTCAATAAATGTTTATCAATTTTACAATTATTTTATAACTTTTCCTTAAACATGAATATGTATATTCATAAATTTCTAAAATCAGTTCATGCAAACTTTTATGTGTGTGAGTGTGTATATATATGAAAGTATTTATATTACAGTTTAATATACATTTATATATTTTCATTTTGGAAAGAGGGGTATTAATGCATCGTCATCTCATCCCCACCATATCATTTTTCATAAGTGTAGAGATTCAATGTTAAATATTTCTAGATCACTTGAAAAATGAAAGGTCAATGGAATGCATGCATAGTGAGATAAAATGTTATGACTTTTTTCATTGATGAATGGTTATGATAAGATGAAGATAAGATGCCCTGATAAAAATTACAATATTGAAAATATATCTAAACAATTTCCTGTTCTAAAAAAATGCACTATCTTCAATATTATCAAATATTATACCCCTAATAATATTTTATTTCTAATATTTTAGCCTTTAAAATTTTATTGTTGATATTTTAACAGATAATTAATATATTAAATGTCTCAGCAAAATATATATGTATAACATAATATTTAATGAGGACTTATACAACAAGCTAAAGCTCTCAGTCTGATCATCTATTCAAAAGATAAATAAGATATAATCATATAGAACTATCAGCATTATTAGACAACAATGTGATTATAATATCTTTCTCACTCTAAAATAAATAATAAAGATAATAAACGTTTTTGGCTTAATTAGTTAAGACTGTAGTGGATATCTTTCCTCTACAGACATATGTTTATAATAATAACATAATCAATGAATATTTATCTTTGGCAAAATATATATATTGAAAGTACAGTTGTGAGTTGCAATGTTAGAATTTACTAATTATAAGATTGTAATTATAAATTTTATTAATTATAAGATTGTTTGAGATTTAGTGCTATTAAACATCATTACAATATATGTAAATAGATACAAAAATAACCACTTTTCGTAAGCCATTATTAAACAGCACCCATACATCAATAAACAGTAATAAAAATAGATGGTCCTTTATTCTTTAAGTTTTGATATGAACTTTCATTAAAATTTCTGGAAATAGGAAGTAGTGTGGTATCCATACACTATCCAGATTTTTAAATATGGTGCATATCATTTTAAATTTATATTTATATATTGTAGAACAAATAATTCATCTTATTTTAATGGCCTATAATATTAATACTAACTTAATTTTAAAAATGTAAATAATAAATATTTATTTAGATACATCAAAACTTAAAGCATAAATTTCTGCCTATTCTTTATTAACATTTATAACATATGAATGTTACTTATTAATGGCTCATGGAAATTGAATATTTTCATTTAATTTGCGTATATATGCATTGGGCTATGTGGGTTTTTTAAATACATTTATAAAATTAATTTGGTGTTAATATTGCAAAACATCAAAAGCAATATGAATTTATTCTGTAATATATAAATATAATTTCAATATGATTTGTATTTAAACCCTGGCTAATGTATAAATATCATATTTTTTTCCAGCAATGTCAGTGAATGTTCATTTAAATGTATGAAATCTTAAAAAAAATATGTGCCTGCCTATTCTTTCTTAACATTTATTGACATATGTACTGTTTATTAAAGGCTTAGAGAAATAGTCCCTTTCATTTAATGTATATATATATTATTTAAATATATTAATTAATAATGAAACATATATATATATATATATATATATATATATGTAAATATATATATATAACAATTAATAATGAAACATAAAATTTGGGGGTAAAAAGCAGATAAGAAGTTAAACCTTAAAAATCATTATTCTATTAGCTTAATTTTTCAGTAATAAAAATTAAAATGGAAACCAGCCAATACATTATATTGAAGTATAGCTAAATATCTGAAGTAGCAATCCTAAGCCTGATTTGCAGCAGAAACTTTTATTAAATTTTGCGTGGCCAGGATTTGAATTTAAATTATAAGTATAAAATATTTAATATGCTCTACTAAACAGTCACATTATTTATTATATATATAATTTGTAAAAAGATTTGATTTGAATAAAGTAAAATGTGAAAAATTAATCAATGTTTATCACTTTGAAATTGGTAAGTATTTTGAGCAATGTATTCTCTTTGACAGTTCTTCAAGAAACTGTTTGAAACTTTTGCCCTGTGGTGATATTTTAAAAGATATTTTACTTATTCCTATATGTATAAAATACATGTACAATCACACAAATATTCCCTGAATTACCAACTTTTTAAATATTTACAATTCGTCCTTTACCGTTGTACCCTCACTTCCCCGAAATATATAATTATAATCACTTGATCTAGCTCAGATAAATAACTATGTTTATCTAAATGTATCTAAATTAATAACAACTATATTTTTAAGAATATCAATGATTAAATTAACTTAATTAATAAATAATAATATAGTTCTGGTTTATAAAATGAAATAAATGAATATCTAATCAAATCATGAGACTATGAAGTGAGTTTACAAGTGGTAGAGCGAATATATTAAGACAATCTCCCACTGGATATCACATTAATGGCATAAGAATACTATCCTTATTCCTATTACTTAAATACCACATTTATAGTACTCCTACGTCTTGAATCAAAACTAATTAATAAAATTATCTTTAACAAATTAGTTTAAATATCTTTCTCAAAACTAATTTAACTCAAATTATCTCAGGTTCTCTTAAAATAATGATAAATTAATTATAACTTTTGTAATCAAGTATGATAAGGGATTTAATACCATTCCTAACTACAATTTAATAATACTAATAATAACAAATAGTAATACTAATCTTTAATCTATAATTCACTCTCCTATCTTTTTATTTACAATGTTATTCTTGTATATCTCATAATAAAATTGTAATATAATTCTCTATTATCCATATGGCATCTTAAATAAATATATTTAGTATGATATTATAATCTGAGAATATGTGGCAATCATTACTAAGATAATTTAATGTAAATCTTTGGTAATTATTCCATGACCATCATAATAATACAATAAGTAAAACTTCTTAAATAAAATATATCAATAAAATAGTATAACTCTTAAATAAAAATTTTATTTATGATGTGCAAATATTATGTCTTCATTATAATTATCTGTGATTATGTAATTGTGATGTGAAGAAATTGTGTCAACACCAAGACTTATAAAACAATTTAACAATTTTATTAGCAAACTTAACAATAAAATTATTTATATTATTTACATTCTGATAGAATTCTATTTATTCCTATTCAGGTACTTCTCCAATATAAATTAAATGACTTAAAAGATAAGATACAGAACATTTCTTCAATAAAATATTTCTTATTTTTTAAAATATCACTATATAACTTTTTTATTACAATTATTCGATATTATTAATTTATAGGTTTTAAATAAAAAAAATATAGGTAATACTTTTACTATGAACTTATCCTTGTTATTTACTTTAAAAATTATTTATTATTCTGTATAGTCATTCTGCAATAATATTCATGTGAACAACCTTAATTCATAGCATACCATCAAACTAAGCTACTTACTAATTATTACTTTAAACTTTAAATATCATGTATGGATTAGTGTGTTGTTATAAAATTATTTTTGTAAAACTTATGACTACTTTCATTCATTCAACACGATTCAGTTTATTACCTTTAATCATAAATAAAAATATGCATTATAAATATGTCTTTTTAAAAAATTCTTAATAATTAAGTAATATCATTATAAATTCTTTTAAATTATCAACCATTTATTTTCTAAAAAAAATAAATATCATTTTTAACTATAAAAGTTTTATGATTCTTTCACTGATGAAATTATGTTTTTATAATTTTTTACACTTATTATAATCTAAGCAACATAACTTATCTTATCCAATTTAACAATTCTCTATTTCCAAACTTATTTATTATTTCCAAATTTTAAAACAACCATCTTTTACAATGTAATCCAATAAATTTCAATAACACATAAACTAGTAGGCATATGGGGTAAACTATAACTTCAACTTAACATCTTTATCAACTAACCATCATGGGCACAGTGTACATGAACTGAGGTATAACTTATTTGTTTAATAACCTCTTCTACCAAGTATAATGTCCAGGCTATTCATTCAGCACTATGGCACATTAAGCTTTAACACATAGAAAAATAAACACTGCCATGAATATAAACAAGATATAGGGCTATGTTAGCTATACTTGTATAAACATCAATATAGTATATTCTTCTTCCCATATAAATAAACCCTACATACAATATTCTCCTGGTCTTATATAACCTAATACTAAGATATTAGCATTTAAAATTCACCAATTTACATCGCTAAATTCATCTTCTCATTTCTATAATAACAAATAAATTCATTTTTAGAATAACAGTCTAACTAACTAATAAGACAAGATTATTTCATTCTTTAATAGTTCTCAAACTTTAGCACAAACAATCAGAATCAGTGTCATATTTTTAACACTTTAAATTATTCAACAAAACATCCAATTCAGTTTTAATAGAATCATATACTTATATTTCTTTTATGTTTAAATATCTTTACGATATCATTAAAATTATGCATATTCTTAAATAACTAAACAAATGATAAATTATGTGTAGGTGTGTGTTTTATATACGCATCCATCCGTACAAAATAACAAACACATTTTAAAACTATTAATAATTTACATTATTACCATAAGTAATTTCTGTTGGCAATTACTTAGTGATGTCATCTGGAGTACGATCTAAATAAACATTTTTTTTTTTTTACAATAAAATTTAATTACTAAGTTAGTAAATAATTTAATCACATTCATATCGGCTTTTTCAAACCAAATTGTGCAAACGCTTTTTGCGAGTGTTAAATAATAAATGAATACCCTCTGACCCATACAAGATATAGAATTTATGCAGCAATAAAAGGAATCCTCTTATTACTATGACTCAAATATTTATATACAAGCAAATCTGAAGTACTGGCACAGAAGGTGTGACTATAGAACAGTCACTTTGAATTACTATATATAACTTATGAATGAATGACGCCGATGAAATTTACTAGAATTTACTGAACGTCATTCCAACTGAAATTAATCATATATATATAAATCAGCATTTATATATAGTAATTCAAAGTGACTGTTTTATAGTCACACCTTCTGTGCCAGTACTTCAGATTTGCTCATATATAAATATTTGAGTTGTAGTAATAAGAGGATTCCTTTTATTGCTGCATAAATTCTATATCTTGTATGGGTCAGAGGGTATTCATTTATTATTTAACACTCGCAAAAAGTGTCTGCACAATTTGGTTTGAAAAAGCCGATATGAATGTGATTACAATTGTATACAGACGCTATAAAAAATAAATGCTGATTTAAATAATTTAATGTTTTCTGTTTCTACGCTATATTTATACTATGAATAAATATCACTATAATTGTGTTAGTAAAAATTAATTCTAAAACCATATTTACAATAATTTTATTAGAATTTCTTACGAAGAAATGTTCTTTTCTTGATAAGAAGTTCATTACAGGAAGTATCTTTTCTCCTGGTAAAAAACATTAATACACACTTTTGATGTCAATAATTATGCATGCTCCGGTTCTTAACATTGTAATAAGACTTACACTAATATAACTAATATTTTTCTTATCTCCAAAACTTTAAAATCTTTAACATGTATTGTTAGGTAAATATCTAATTTTAAATACTCTTCGTCAAGGTAATTTTCCAAATTCTTGTAACTTTTCCATATTTACTGAGGTTTAATATCTTCTGATATAACCAATACTTCTCCCAATATTTTCAAATAACATTATTTTCCCAAATAATTTAAATAATTTTTTGTATGTCCCGCATACCTTAATGACTGACTTGTAATATTTTTTTAAATATGATATAAGTCACCTACTTGCAAATGATCTTATATTTTCTAGGAAAAATTCAATTTTAAAATATTTCCAATATTTCTTCAGAAAGAAATATCTCCACGTTCTAAAATAATTGTTCGGTCATATTTAAAAGTTTTTTTTTTCTTTAAAAGTATTTTTCCATTGTGTTTTAAATAAATTTTCTTTATAAAATATATTATCTCATTCAACTTTATATCTTTTAATGAAAATGATTTTATATATATATTTTTTTTTTCCATGACGTTCTTTTTATGAAATTTAGTCGTAAATCAATATGACTTATCAACATAGGCAAAATTATATACTTTATACGATAATAATATTTGAATACCTCCAATAAATTTTTTATATTTAGTGATAACTTCTTCATGTTTAAGTTGATGACAAATTGAACAAAGCAGGTTGGCAAAGTAAGGAATAATTTAATTTTTTAGCAAAACCTTTCTATATCCCACGAGCTTATAATAATAGACTACTGTACTTTTACAAAAATTGAATTTAAATAAAATGGATTATTACACTACTAAATACTTTACCGAAATTGTAGAAAATATTAATGATGTTATAATAGTATGTCGGTAGAATGAGATAACAGCTCAATAATCGTCTGCCAAAATGTAAACAGCTCTTAAATACTCCAGCTGATTCCAATTTTGATTGGTCCATTAAACAATCCTGGCCTCAAATTATCCGGGACCACGAACATTGGTTTAAAGTTAAAGTTAATAATAATTTACTAAATATTTATTTTTATTATATTATTCAATTCTTACTTAATTTTCACATTTTATTTTCACTTACTAAAGACTCTAAAATAATTTTTAAAAATCACATTTCAATATTTATTACCATTTCTACCTTTATTTTGAACTTAACGTATTTATTTTCAACAAAAAACATAAATCTGATTTTATTTATTATATTCACTTTTAAAATCCAATTTAACATTTATAACAGATAATATTATTCTATTTTCGAACACAGGTGTGCGTCACGTGATTTACAAAACTAAATAAGGCACTAATAATTTAAAGACTAAAATAATAATTTAATTTATAAAATGTTACATAATCACTATTATAGCACAATTTTAAAATAATTATTTTAATATTATAAAACCAAAAAATTACACTTTTCTCCCACATTATTATTTTTTAATCAAATGATTTTAAAAATATAGCCATTAAATACAATTATTATTACTAAATCTATTCGTTTAACTTTAAAGCATTACTTTTAAAATTTACCCTAATTATTATTTATAAGACTTATTAAATCAGTATTTATTATGGCCAGTTCTCCCAACCATACAATCTTATAATGATTTTTAGTTAACTGTTTTCTTACAAATACCAACCCAATACTATACATCACTTATTTTACTTGCCTTAACTAAATTATTCAAAAATTATTAACACACAACATACATCATCTCCTACCCAACTTCAAAATTTAAATTTTTTCAGTAAATTATTAGAAATAATCCATTCTAACCTAAACAAAAGGGTACAATATATAATTTTAAACAGAAGAAAATCAATCCTTTATATGTGCTCTACACTGTCACTGTTGTTTTTGTTGGAGGTAATGAAACTCTAAACCCAAGGCACAAGATAGAGACACTAAAAAGATAAGCATGGTTGTATTATATTTGTAACTAAATTCAATTATGTAGATCAATCTTAAATATAGGGTATTTGAATCCAGATTGTCAAGCTCCCCTCAGCTATCCAATCGCATAACCACTGACATATGAAAAAGATAAATGATCTCCAATATAAGTATTTTATGCTAAACCAACACTCATCAGTTCATCCAGATAACAATCTCATATATATGTATATATATTGTACCCTCACTAACTGGAAATATAATGATAAGCAAAACAGACTAGCTCAGATAAAATGGTTATGCTTGGCTAAAATACATATAATCAATAATACAGATATCCTATGATACTGTCTACTATTAAACTAGCTCTAACTGATTAATAAATAATAAATAGTTTAGTTTTATAAAATTAAATAAATAAAATATTAATAAATCATGAGACAATAAAGTGAATTACAAGCAGAAAAAAATTACATTGAGCAAATATCCCACAGGATGCAATCTCAATGGCATAAGAATACTATCTCTCCTTATTATTTCAAATAATAATAAATTCATAGCATTTTTACAACTTTAAAATAACAACAATCAATTTAATATAATATTGCTAAATAAATTCCAGTCTCATTATTAAAATTATAATAATCTCAGGTTCTTAAAAATAACTCTAATCAATTTATAATCTTCTGTAGTCAAGTCTGATCAGGTATTTTGTATCATCCTCAACTACACCTAAATAATAATAATAATAATAAATCATGCTTTCACACTTCCAATGTAAAGCTATATCTAAAAGATGGTCTTAGTGACTCATTTGCATATAATTTGCATATCAGATTTATTTATATGATTTCAAAGAAAGGATCATAACTGGCTATGAATATGAGAAGTACATCTTCTTGAAAGTGCTTAGCCATTAAATTTAATTTTCAATTTGTTATTATAGCTTTAAGTTGGAAGTGTGAAAGCATGATTTAATATTATTATATTGGACAAACGTAAAGTATAAATATACAGGTTATTACTTAATATTCTAAATAATAATAATAATAATAATATTAATAACAAATAATAATAATAATAATCTTCAATGAATAACTATAAATCTTATCTACTGGTCAATGTTATGGTAACTATCAATGATAATAATAATAAATAATATAATATTTTAGCTTTCATGTGGCATCTTAAATAAAATATATGGAATAATCTGATAATCTGAGAATATGTGGCAATGAATAACATTATAATTATATGCAATAAATTATATAATTATGACCATAATAATAATAATAATAATAATAATAATAATAATAATAATAATAATAATAATAATAATAATAATAAATACTACTACTACTACCCCTACTGCTACTGCTGCTGCTGCTACTACCCATGCACGAGTATGCTCTGATCATCGTGAATGAATGTCTAATTTCTATCATTTATTAATCATATTTTTACTGAAGTTGAACCCTCAAAATTGTGACTTACTTCTGAATAAGACAAAGGCAAGTACTTTTATATAAATATTGTGTGTGTCTTGATTAAACATCTTTAATTAATTCACTTTTGCTGTTGGCGGCAAGCAATCATATTAACATGGCTGCCACTAGTCCAAAGCCATGTGGAGAAATTCCACCCACATATGCTGACATTACTAAATCGCTAGCTAAAGATAAAGTTTCAAATAAAAATGCTTTCTTTTTTAATAAGAACTTGGATTCAAATCCGAGATTTAGAAAAACAACAACAGCGAATATAGCAGAACTAGATTTAAATGCCACTTCAAATGAAGAAAACCAAGTAAGCTCTTAATTATGTGGATGGAAGATCAACTGCAGAACATCTCGGAGAAATTCAATGAAACTGTGCCAAAAGGTCTGTTTGTTTCCTTTAAATGATTCTTTACAGAACAGTCTGTCATTCTAGCAATTACTGATCTCAACTGCTCTTTATATAAATTCCCTAAGGAATTATTATATGAAGCTCTTATCTGCAACAACTTATGGGATAGTATTTTGCGAATAGCGGATCATCCCAATTCTCAATATCTCATACTGGAATTCTTTAACACAGAGCAAAGAAATCTTTTTTTTAAAAAAATCAAAACCCTCGGCAATTACACGCTTATAATAATAAATCAGAATAGACAGAATGTAATTTCGGGCATCTTGAAAAATGCTTTTTTAAATTATACTGTCAACGATTTTAAAAGATTAATTGAACCATTTGGAACAGTGATACAATTCCAACCAATTTACTTGAAAGATACCCCTGTCCCCATCTATAGCAATAACTATGAGTACAAAGTGAAATTGCATAATAATGTAGAACCGCTAAACATACCTATGCAAATCACTGATCACGAAGCAACCCTACTTCTGATTATACGTGGATTAAAACCTCAATGCTTCTAGTGTGGCCAAAGAGGTCATTTGGCAAACAGCTGTATTAATATATGATGCAAATGCTGTAATAAGATAAACACACACACCGAGATGCCCTGAGAATAAAACACAAGACAATGCAAGCTGTGAAACAGATAAGCAAGAAACAAATGATTTACTTATTAACTTTGAAAGTAAATTAGAAACAGAAAAACCACCTAAAGTCGAAATGGATAATGACATACTAAAAGACTCAGAAAATCTAACTACAACTGTCATAAATAAAACATCCACCTATATTATGGATGGAATAGTACAAAGTTACATAAAAAATAAAAAACCCATGCATATCATGGATGAAATAGTGCCAAGCTCATCACAAATAAGTACAAGCAATACCACAGAAAAAAGAAAACTGGGTCAGCCTCCACGCAAGAAGCATGTATCAAAAAAAGGGACTCAATCACAGGATTCTAGTGAAGAAGAAGAAATTGTCAACTTACATATACAACATAAAAAAGTAAAAATTGCCAACTTAAACCTTGACAATGAGATTGCAAATATCTTAGAAAATGATGTAGTAAATGAAGCCACCAAAACCACACCCTGCTCAATTCTTGATGAGGGCCTAAACTCAGTCTCCAAAAACACACCATGTTCAATTTCTCCTGAGATGCAGAGTCAGCATGATTTGTCAGAGTTTGGGTCTTTTGCTAATGACACAGATTATGGTCAAGAGATGGAGGGTGAGTAGTGTGCATGACCACTTTGCTTTTGACATAGTATTGATTTCAATTTTTTATAAATTAATATGAAAGTAAAAATTGGTGCTTTTAATGTAAGGGGTTTAAACTCTGTGGCAAAAGTCATGGACCTCTCAAAATGGCTTAGTATTACTCAACCCCAAGTACTTGGTTTGCTTGAAACAAAAATATATGACAGATCAAGTATAGAACCATCAGACTATTTACATAATCATGG
Organism: Epiperipatus broadwayi; assembly: GCA_028023455.1. Taxonomy (NCBI): domain Eukaryota; kingdom Metazoa; phylum Onychophora; class Udeonychophora; order Euonychophora; family Peripatidae; genus Epiperipatus; species Epiperipatus broadwayi. The sequence continues at coordinate 3,029,332 of JAQFVV010000068.1, read as the reverse complement.
TTTCTCTATTTTCTCAAAGACATCCATTACACCATCAGCAGGCATGGGTGCAATTATCAATAAAACATGTCCATTCAAATCATTTAGAATACTTTATATGGACTCTCATATAATGATCATCACATTAAATCATCAAGCCATGGTTCTAAACATAGTTTTTGTATATATACCTCCAGGGCCAACAATAGCAAATAGGCTAGTATTGACAATTAACTCCCTCCTTGCATCATCATCATATCCATGTTTATTATTAGGGGACTTCAACATGTCTTATGGTCAATTTGTTAAGAAATGGCTTCACAGACTCACAATTCCACTGATGAGTGGAGAAGGATGTCTGCCAAATAATACAGTATCCTTTAACAATGGTAGACATTCTTCACTGATTGACTTGGTCTTCTACTCTCCTATGTTACATCATATGATTAAAATATCTTTCAATAACTCAACACTATCAGAACACCTAGCATTATTTGTCACCATAAACATTGACTTGTCATATAAAACACAATTATCAACTAATAAAACAATTTGAATATATCTGGCAAGTCGAACCACAGAATTTCTGTTTTCTGAAATCTACATAGCAATCTTCAAAATAATGAAGCTAGACCTAGATCCTCCACAAACATGGATTACTTTTGTCAACATTGTCTCTCACACAATTAACCATATTACATGGATTTCTTCCCCACCTACAAAATTGCTAGTATTAGCCGATGAGCTGCACAAGAGAATTATTCACTCTACATCGAAGGCTGATGAATACCCTAGAATTGCTGCTCTGAGAAAAGCTTATTTTTCCACATGCAAAACACTCACAGAATATTTGTCTATTAAAAAAAGAAAAATATATCTAAACAAACTTCATACATGGTCAAGAAAATACATTCACTGGGCATTGGGTTAACCCCCAAAAATTAGAGTCCCTAGTGCACTTAAAACACAAAATGAGGTGGTATCTGGTAATAAAATTCTTAACTCATTGTATCTACATTATAAAAATGCCTTTCAAGGTAGTGAAAGATTTCATCCAAAGCCACATTGTTTTGGAATTCCAGAAGATGATATTTTATTTGTTCCAGAAGAATTCATTAAGAAAATTGCAGATATACCTGACTCTTGTCACCCTGGAATACATGGCATACCTAAATTTGTGTATGCTCATCTTGGACACTTTACTGCAAAATACTTGTCAAGACTGGCAAATTTTTTATCAAAAGAACTATATCTCTTTGAAGGCCTATATCCCATACTACTAGTCCCATTTCACAAAAAACCAGAAAAAATCTTGACTGTCAAAAACATACGGCCCATATCTATGAGCCCCCTTGGAATCAAAATCCTTGAATCTGTAATAAAAGACAAAATTGAACCGCATATTCTACCAATGATCTCAAGATGGCAGTTTGCAAAAAAAGGATCATCTACCGGACAAGCTGCGATCCTATTCAAAACAATTATTGATGACGTTAGAAACAGGAAGAAACATAGTCCAATAGCTGTTCAATTAGACATTAAAGCTGCCTTTGACACAGTTCCAATTGGAAAACTTATTGATGTATTGATAGATACACCAATTCCTAGATCAATACTATACATCATTACCAACCTCTTGATTAATAGAGAAATACACCTTACAATGAATGGAAAGTACTCACCTTCCTTCAACCCTTACTGCTCCATTCCACAAGGATCTCCATTAAGTGCCATCTTATTCACAACATATATAAACTCACTCTTGAACAAAATTGAAAAAAGCATACCTGGCATATACATTTTGAGTATAAATACTAACATACCATGCTTAGCCTTCATGGATGATATCACGGTTTTCCAGTCAAATAAAAAATATCTACCAATACTGTTGCAAATTTTACTGGAAGAATACTCAAGGGAGTATAGACTTGAATTCAATGCTGATAAATCATGTGCATGGAAAATTTTTAATGGACAGCCTATCCAGCATCCTTTCTTTAAAGGAAAGCCTACCCCTTTTTTGGGATTCCCATTCCATCTGAGTAATGCAGCAATGCAAGTAAAAATCCAGAATATGCTCAAAATAAAAATTGAAAATATAACAAGCTCACTCAAGAAAACTTATCTCTCAGTTTACACAAAAGTATCACTATACAACATGCTAATCACTACAAGAATTATATACTATACTCCAATAGTTATATATGCAAAAGCCTTTCTCACATTATATCTACTCAATGCTCAGAAAACTTTTATGGGGTCAACATCATTTCCATCTCAATCAGAAAACTTCAGTGCCAACTTATACATAATGGGATGGGACTTCATTCAGTTAACACATTTAGAATACAGAAAACACTAAACCTCATCTCATCTATTACTAAATTATTCCCTCAAATTGCTCCTACCTTCAAAATTACACCCACTGATAGACCACCACCTACAAAAGGCTATTGGAAAAACCTTATTGACCCTTTGCTTTCCATTGATAACCTTCATTTCTACCCTCCCCTGAATAAATATAAATATTGGGAAGTTCATTCACTCCTCCAACCACACTCAATTAATGATGAGGATAAGTCAATTTTAAGTCTCAATAACCATCAAATAATTAGAAAATTTAGGTTTTGGAACCTAGAGCCAAAATTCTTTGATTTCTTAGTAAAACTCAATCTGGAATGCCTCCCTACTCTTTATTTTTATAAATATAGAAGACAGTGCAAGAGAGTAAGATGCTCAGTGCACACTCTGTTGCAGGGATATGGAAACACAACCACATTTATTCTTTAACTGTCAATGCTTTGACTACATACGGATAGCAATCCCTAGACTATTCAATAACACTCATGTTAATATGCACTATTTATTTAAAACATTCATTCCAATATCAGCCTTTCAAGCTAATTGAGCATGCGCCTTTTGAGAGTATTAAATAAATGAATACTCTCTTCTTCAATCCAAGACATAGTATTTATGCAGGAATAAAAAGAATCCCTCTTATTCCTATGACTCAAATTCTTTTATATGAGCAAATCTGAAGAACTGTTGAAGAGAGCATGAGTAGATACTTTAAATTACTATTTATGATGTTTTTTGACTGAATGACGTCAGTGTAATTACTTAGAATTTACTAAACGTCATTCTTACTGAAACTTAATTATGAGTAAATAAGCAAATATTTTATCTAGCACCATGCTTGCAATTATATTTCATTCCAATATCAGCCGTTCAAGCTAATTGAGCACGCGCCTTTTGAGAGCATTTATTTAACACTCTCAAAAGGTGGATGCTCAATTAGCTAGTGTAACGGAATATAATATCCCGTCACATTATTTTAAAATTAAAATAAAAGACCATAAATAAAAATTGATTTATTAAAAAGAAAAAAAAACTTAATTTAAAAACTGTTTAACGTATATATAGATCGCATGATGGACAACTTTAAAAACTTTTAAAAAATAAAAATATTTGAAAGTAATTTTTTTTGTAAAAAGTAAAGATATAAAGATTGATATTTTAAAAATAGAAATAATGTTGATTTCTATAGTCTTAGAAAATGGAAATGATTGTCTTATTAATTAAATGATTGTTCAAAAGCAAACTACCTAGTGAGGCATGTAAAATAAATTAAATGGTCAGATAAGAGAATACAAAGGAATTAAATGACCAATCCAAACACGAAAATGACAGCACGGACCATAACTGAAACACGAATGGATTAGTGACGTCTTGCTCATTGAATCTCAAGATCTAATGATAAGAGACTAATAAAAATATAAAAGCCAAATTATTATTATAATTGTTATCTGAGAGCTGACTATGAATATGTCGTTATAACTAGCTATATTGCAGATTTTCACGATGTGGAAGTCTGCAATAAAATTAGATTTTCCGGACAACCAGCTGAGATCTCCCTATGCCAGTTAGGGACCAAAAAGGAATGACAAGTGGCGGCTTCGTTTTTAAAAAGGAAGAACAAACAATCTATATAAGTGATCACGAAGGATGGACCTCAGAATCTGTAAAGTATAAACTTTTGCCAATTGAACTTTCTTTTAAATAATTACCGTATAACGTCAATAAGTAATCAATCCAAAAAAAAAAAGTAATATAAATGAATGTATTCTTATCTGACCAAGAATAGAACTCTAAATCAATTATAAATATTTGTTTTTATATACGTTTGCTATTTCAATCATTTCCATTTCTTTAATTTAATTATTTATGTTTGTGTTTAACTAGGTTATTTATTTCTATCTGTTAAATAAAATGTATTAAATTAAAGTTGGGTGTAGATAGCTGCATGGATAAAGAGTAATAACTGTTTAAATTCGTTTATGTTTAATTTAAAGGATTTTAGTGTCAGGCTATTTGTTTCGTAGTTAGGGCAATGCTTGTGGAAGGATATATGGGTGTTTATATTAATGTAATGTGAAGCGTGTTTAGCATACAGGGCAACGTGCCCAACTGAATGCATGAACCCAAAGAGGCAGTCATATCATTGAAATGGTGGCAGATGTATTTCCTGCGCCATTGACCCCTTCTAGCTCTATGGACAGGGATTTATAAGACAGCAGAAAGACCGCTTTCCCCCATACGTAGCACTCTTTAAAATAAAAAAAAATTATATACATGATTCCTTAGTCTAACAGATGCCCTTTCCTGATCTAGACATGGATCATTTCCTTCAAATAATATCATGCCGTCAGATGCCCATTCCTGTCGGCGTGGTTTTATGCTAGCATCTTCATATTGCATTAGTTGCAAATATATATCTGGAAGCTGACATTGGGTTGGCTACGAACTTTTAGTCTGAGACTGACTGAATGTTTTGATAAGTTTTTAAGTGAAAAAAAAATCTATGTAGCCTATCTATGCTCGTCATGCTAAAGTAAAATATAATTTAAATATCCATCTGTGCGATCTATTTAAAATAGTAATTTAAATTTTAAACAAAATATTAATGTTAAAACCTAAAAATAAATTTATTCCTCAATTTTAAATGTGCGTTAATAAAAATCTATTTGTGTGTTAATTACTGGCAGTGGCTTCCTTTATTTTATTGTTCTAAATATTTAATATATACTTTGAGAATAGAAATCTATTGAAACTTATAAATGTTTAAAATCTCTGCTACTCTATGAGCTAGTGACCTTGGGCAAACGATCGGAATCCAAATATATAAATTAAATTAAAAAAATTTTTTTTTTTAAAACTTAACGTACCTGCCTACTATATAAATTTTCTAGGTTCAAATGCCTAGTGGCGCCCTGTAGTGCAGATTACGTAAGACTCCTTCTCCCCCAATCGTTAAACTAGAAAGGCTGATATTGGAATGAAATATAATTGCAAGCATGGTGCTAGATAAAATATTTTCTTATTTACTCATAATTAAGTTTCAGTAAGAATGACGTTTAGTAAATTCTAAGTAATTACACCGATGTCATTCAGTCAAAAAACATCGTAAATAGTAATTTAAAGTGAGTATCTACTCACGCTCTCTTCAACAGTTCTTCACATTTACTCATATAAAAGAATTTGAGTCATAGGAATAAGAGGGATTCTTTTTATTCCTGCATAAATACTATATCTTGGATTGAAGAGAAGAGTATTCATTTATTTAACACTCTCAAAAGGCGTGTGCTCAATTAGCTTGAAAGGCTGATATTGGAATGAAATATAATTGCAAGCACGGTGTTAGATAAAATATTTGCTTATTTAAAACATTCAGTAAGGGTATATATGCACAAATTCAGACAAGCACTTATTCTATATGCACTATGGTGCACTAGATGTACATTCATGTACAATAATAACACTAGAAGGTACCAAAGCACTTTTTCAATCAAATTGGAAAGTATTAGAGAAAGGGACAAGAAAATCACATCAGAAAAAGTCAAGATACTTGGCCTTTAATGAATGAAAATCTTAGATCCTAGCCTAAAGTAATGACAATTGTCTCATTTTGTCACCCCAGTGCGATGATGAAAGAGACGTGAATAAGCATATAACTTTTTACAGTTTGAGATTTCTGCTTTTTTATGTATGTACTTTAATTTAAGATGAACAGATTCATTTAATTTTTCATATATATATATAATTTTTTTATAATTAAGTATTTATTTATATAGCACTATAGTATTTTTTTAGTGCTCATTCATATTCTTTGTATATCTATCATGTACATGTTATTATACCTTTGTTACTATACTAAATGTATTAAATTCCTGTATCATACTATATGTAATAAGCTATGTAACCCTTGATTGCTTAATAAAGTTGTTTGAAAAGTAATAATAATAATAATAATAATAATAATAATAATAATAATAATAATAATAATAGTAGTAGTAGTAGTAGTAGTAGTAGTAGTAGTAGTAGTAGTAGTAGTAGTAGTAGTAGTAATAGTAATAATAATAATAATAATAATAATAATAATAATAATAATAATAATAATAACAATAATAATAATAATAATAATAATAATAATAATAATAATAATAATAATAATAATAATAATAATAATAATAATAATAATAATAATAATAATAATAATAATAATAATAATAATAATAATAATAATAATAATTTAATTTAATTTAATAAACATATAATCTCCTTGTGATAAAAAATCACGCATGGAGCTTAACAAAAGTACATGTGCAAATAAAATAAAAAAAACATTAATATATAATAAAATAATTAAATAGAAATAAAAAGTTTTTCATTATCATCAATTATAATCCAGTCCATAATAAATTTTCTCAAAGTTTTTCTTGATAGGTCATTAACATTAAATCCAATGTTCCTTATAAAAATATTGTAAAATCTTGGACCAAGATAACATTTCTGATATCTACAATGAGTTTTAAAGTATGCTGGTTCAAATAATAAATCAAAATCACTTGATCTAGTCACCATTATTGATGAAGAATTATTTTTATTCATTCCTTTGTATTTAATATAATAACACAAAATATTCACTAAAAATAATTGATTAATAGTTAAAACTCCAGCACACTTATATAATTCAAGTCTTGGCAAATCCAAAGGTTTAAACAAAATAATTCTTAATGTAAAATTTTGTAGTGTTTGCAAAGACTTCAAAAAATATGCTGCAGTGCCACCCCATAATGTTATACCATAACAAAGTCTGCTTAAGAAAATTTGTTTATATATACTTAAAAGGACAGATTTATTCAAACAATCTCTTAATCTATAAAAAAGAAAATTAAGTTTTCTTAATTTTACTTGAAGCCAAAAAATATGCTTATCCCAATGTAAATACTCATCCAAAACCAAGCCAAGGTAAGAAATTGTTGATGTCCTGGTAATTTTCTGACAAGACGTTTGATTCACCTCAGGCAATTGAATTAACAAGTCTTTTGCTGGAATATTTTTAAGAGAATATATTATGTAATTACATTTATTAATATTTAGCAGTAATCTATTATTGTTCATCCATTGTGTAATTTTAAATAAATCTTCATTCACAAGTTTCTCAAGTAAACTATATGAAACTGCTGAAGTAACCAAAGCAGTATCATCTGCAAAACAAAAAATGTTAGAATGAAGAGAAAGATCAAGCAGATCATTAATATAAACAGTAAATAACAATGGACCCAGGACTGAACCTTGAGGAACTCCATATCTAATTATTTCAGAATCACTCAAAAAATTATTAATTTTAACAAATTGGCTTCTATTACTTAAATAAGATTTAAACCATTCAAGCATAGTACTCCTTATGCCACAATAGTGTAACTTAATTATTAATATATCATGTGGAACACAGTCAAATGCTTTCCGCAAATCTAAATAAATGCCTATAGTTTTGTAACCTTTTTCTAAAGATTCAGTGATGACTGAAACATGTTCAGATAAAGCCAGTTCTGTAGATCTTCCTGGCAAAAACCCAAATTGATTATTTGAAAATAAATTATATTTTTGAAAAAACAAAACAATTCTGTTTTTTACACACATTTCCAAAATTTGAGACAATGTTGATAAAATAGAAATTGGCCTGTAGTTTTCCAAACATTCCCTATCTCCACTCTTAAAAATAGGTGTAACAACAGCAGATTTTAAACAATCTGGAAATATACCTGAATCAATAGAAGAATTAAATAAAAAAGATAAAATTGGTAAAAGAATGGAAACATTTTCAATTAATATTTTTACAGAAATACAATCCAAACCAACACATTTCTTATGTCTCATTTTATAAAGAGAATCTAAAATTTCACAATCTTCAATCTCTTTAAAAACAAAAGAATTCAGGATAGATTTCTCATATTGAAAAACATGAGAACTGCAATTATTTTCAAAACTATTCATTAACAATTCCACACTATGTACAAAATATTGATTGAAATGATCAGCTATTAGTTTTGAATTATTTAAAACATCAATAGATATTTCATTAATCTTTAGTCTAGAAATTTGTGAAAATCCTTCTTTAAAAATAAATTTTTTAACAACAGTCCAAAAGTTGCTTAATTTAGTTGATTTTAAAGAATCAATTTGAGTAGAATAGAAAAACAATTTAGCTTTGACTATATCTTTCTTTATTTCTTTATCAAGAACCTTTAGCTGAATTTTTAAATCTTCATTAGCAGGAAACCTTTTGAAAAGCTTGTACAATTTCTTCTTTCTGTTAACTTTTGATATTAACTCATTTGTAATCCAATCATGTCTTTTCAAATCTTTCTTCTTTATATATTTTATAAAAGAACAATAATCTATAAACTCTTTCATCTTGTCAACAAAGAATGAAAATGCACAATTTACATCATTCAACTCAAAGATTAAATTCCAATCATATTTAGTAATTAAGGAATGCAAACGATCATGAGATAAAAGTTTAAAACACTTTTTACTATGAGAAAAATTCCTTTTAAAAGTAACAACAATTCCTCTGTGATCTGTAAGACACCAATCCAAAAAAGATGTTTTCAAAAGAATATTTTCAGGACATCTAGCAAAGACATGGTCAATAAGTGAAGATGATGAAGATGTAACATGTAGGATGAAATAAACATTGAATAAATCCAAAAAGTGACAGCATATTTAAATAATGTTGAGCAGCAACAGAAAGTTCACCAGAAATATCAATATTCAAGTCACCAACAAGAATAATGAATTTATCATGTAATCTAGTAAGTAAATCACCAAGTTCATCACTAAAAATATCAACTGTATGACTGCAAGACCTATACAGAGCAATAAGTGTTAATTTGTCTGAACCTAAAATGAAATTTAAAACAAGACACTCAGAAGAAACAAACTGCATCAATAGAAGTCACACAAAGCACTGATTTATAATAAACTAAAACTCCACCTGACCTATTATTAATTCTAGAATTAATAATTGATGTATATCCCTCTAACTCATACAGTCCTTTTTCACATTCCTTAATCCAGATCTCAGACAAAATTATAATATCAAATGAATAATCAAGTGAATGTAAAAGAATTAACAACTCATCAAAGTGTTTCCTCACACTACGAATATTTATATGAAAAATCTTAAAATTATCAATAGCCAAATTATCTTCTGTAACAATATTTTGAAAAGATAACCCATGTCATAAATTAGACAAATCGGATTCAGAATCAATCCTAATAGCCCTATCCCCTGTATCTTTCCTCAACCAAATTTTCCCATCTTTAATCCAAACAAACCTATACTTATTTTCTTTAGCCATTGTACGAACTTTCCAAAATAATTTCCTATTTTCAGGCAACAAATCTTCATTTAAATATATACGCTTATCAACTGTAGCAATAGGCAAAACATCAGATAGATATAATTTAATTCTTTTACCTCCTAACAAGAATAAATCTCTTACCATTTTACTAACAAAATTAACTTTTATTACAGGCCTAAAACTACCTCCATATTTTAATCTATAAATAGAATTAATATAATTTTTATTAAAGTCTGACAATTCTAATTTTTTAGCTATATTTTCAACAATATTAAATAAATTTTCATCATTAGCATATTCAACACCAACAATTTCAATATTGTTTTCTAATCTTTGCTGCTTTAAATAAAAAATTTCTTTTTTCAAATTGCATAACAAAGAATCTTGTGCTTTTACTTTTTCTTGCATTTCATTAAATTCTCTAATCAATATTTTTATATTATTTTGAACTAATTCAAGTTCTAAAGTAAGTTTAGCAAAAGACTGAGATAAGGAATCAATATTATTCTGTAAAACAGGCAGCATATCAAGTTTTCTATTCATCTGCTGAAGTAATTCAAGACTAGAATTATTATCTAAAGAATTAGATAAGGAATCAGAACTAGATCCATCATTTAAAGTCAAATTTAAATTACTTCCTGCTCTACAATTTTTACACCTCCATAATGCTTTATTTATAGATGACATATTTTTAAATGTCTTCTCACTTACTTTACTACATTTAAAATGAACATTCCCATTACAACCCAGATAAGTTATAAAATTTCCACCAAAAGCAAGAGCTAAATGACAAGAATTACATTTATCCATAATAATAAAATCTAAAGTTTTAAAAACAAACAAACAAAAAAAATTGAAACTAATTAAAATTCCAACAGAGATTAAAAAGTAAAATAATTAAAAATAAAAGTAAAATAATTAAGAATCTAAAGTAAAGATAAAAACAAAAACAAAAAGAATAAAATGAATCAAATTTAAAAAAAAAAAATTCCAACAAAGATAAAAAAACTAAGATACAAAAACTAAGAAAAAAAAATTCTAAAACAAGATTAAAAAAGAATTAAAAAATGGCTACTTAAAAGTAAGTTAAAAGAAATCAATAAATAAAAGTTGAAATATAAATCCATTAGAAAATAACATGCAATCAAAACAACATCAATAAAATCTCCAAACTCTACTTAATAATACCATCACAAATAAGAAAAAAAACTTAGCCAAATAAGAATTATAGAATCCAAAAATCAGAGAGACAAATAACACATGTTAACTCTACAAAGTCATCCCTCTTTAGAGCTAGGATTCCAAATGACTGAACAATATTCAGTGATGGGAAGAACCAATGATAAAAATAATTTAATAAAATAATAATAAAAATAAGGTTGTCATCTGATCTTTCATGTCAGCCGCTAGAGGTGGGATTTCTAGCTAAATTTCTAGAAATATGCCATTTCTACGGCTGTACCCAAGCCTTTAAGCATTCTTTCTAAAATAAATCCTAGAAAGATTGTTAACTCAGAGTTAAGTCTTCTTTCTATGCTAAAAGGTAGACTGTTAACTCAGAGTTAAGTCTTCTTTCTATGATAAAATCTAGAAAGAATGTTAACTCGGCTGAGCGGCTAACGGTGTGGCTTTTTCTGATCCTAAAAGCAGAGGAAAATACCGTAGTTGTTTGTGTCACGCACTATATCATAATGCTGTGTTATGTATTTGATGTAACAATATTGTACGAGGGTGTATTAATTTGATCGTGTCAAAATTATTTAAATTTTCAGCGGTACCTTTTTTTTTAAGACGAATTGATGTACTGTTACATTTTAACAATTTTAACAGTATTGTGATTGTTCCTCATAAATGTATATTCCTCCTAAATTTTCGATTATGGTGGGTTAGGGTGATATTTTAAAGATCATGCTTTGAGTCACATTTCAGTGAGAAATTTTCCGAGACAAACAGTATGGCAAATTCGAAAACAGAAAATCTGAAAAGATGGGAATTGTCAGACACAGAAGCCATCAGTGCTGTAACATTTCTACAGCAGAAAAACATCCTGCTGAAAAAAAAAGATGTTTGTGTGGCGAATGTATGAGACTTGAGGTCCATAAAGATCTTTGGACTTTCATTTGTAAGTCTCGTTCTTGCCAAAAGAAATGTGCACTTCCAAAAAGCAGCTGGTTTGAGGGATTTCAAATGCCGTTCGTCAAGTCTTTATGTTTGCTGCATTACCGGAGCCATGACGATTTGGCCGTACAGCATGCCATTAATGATATTGAAATGTCTACCAGTAAATATTATTAACCAAATTGATAAATAAAGTAACATAACATACACACACAATAATTGTTGTTAACCAAAAAATGTAAATTATTATTTAAAAATACACAAAAACACCCCTCCCACTAATTGTTGTCAATCAAATGTAAACAAATTAAAGTAACAAAAATTATTATTTAAAGATCCATACCCCCCCCCCGTTGTTTTTTTAATTTTGTCACTTAAATTTTTAAAAACAGTATTACTATTTAAACGTACACCAAAAAAGATCCTTTCTTGTCAATAATAATCAAATTAAGAACTATTATTGTCCCATTGTCAAAAATATTAGGTTTTTGGGAAACCAAAACAATAATTTATGAACGAAAAAAAAAGTCAATCGGTTGTCAATCAAATGTAATAAATAAAAGTAACTTCAATTTCGATTTAAACATACACACACAAAAAAAAACCCTTTCTCCAAATAATTGCTGTTGGCAATCAAATGTAAAATAAAAAGGAAGGTAAATTAGTATTTAATCATCATCAAAAACACCCACCCCTCTCACTAATTATTGTCAGCAATCAAATGTACACCACCACTAACCCTTTTCCCCAATAATTGTTGTCTACAATTGTACATACAAAAAAATACCCCTCCCAATAATTAGTATCAGCAATCAAATGTAAACCAACCAATCAAAGTAAGACTGTAACTTAAAACTACTATTGTTTAAATGGTTAACCACTCCTTCATCCAATAATTGTTGTCTACAACTGTACACACAAAAAACACCCCTCCCAATAATTAGTGTCAAACAAATGTAAACCGATCAAAGTAAGACGGTAACTTATTATTTAAACGTAACCCAAATTACTATTTGAAACTACACCGAAAAACCTTTTGTCAATAAAAATTAAACAAACAACAATTATTATTGTCCCATTGTCAAAAATATTTATTCATAGAAACAAAAATCATAATTTATAAATGAAAGGAAGTCATATCGGTCGTTAATCAAATGTAAACCAATAAAAGTAATGGTTTTAATTTTTATTTAAACATGCACACGTGAAAAAAAAAAAAACACCTTTCCCGATAATTGTTGTCGGCAATCAAACATAAACCTATCAAAGTAACGTAAATTATTATTTAATCGTACACAAAAACACCCCTCCCACTAATTGTTCTCGGAAATCAAATGGAAACCTATCAAAGTAACATCAATTATTATTTAAAGATCCATCCAAAAAAAAACCATTCTCTCTTAAATTTCGGCAATCCAATTTTACAAAAACAGTAATACTATTTAAAAAAAAAAAACACAAATTACTATTTGAACACACACCAAAAAAGACCCGTTCTCTCTTAAATTTCAGCAATCCAATTTTACAAAAACAGTAATACTACTTTAAAAAAAAACACAAATTACTATTTGAACACACATGAAAAAAGACCCGTTCTCTTTTAAATTTTGGCAATCAAAAAAAAACTATTATTATACCATCATCAAAAATATTATTTGGGAAAAATAATTCAGAAATGAAAGAAAGTAAACTTTGTAAACAAACAAAAAAAAATCAATATTAATAGAGAATCGCTGGCCCAGAAACGTTATATTAATGTGTTTTTGATTAGAAATCATGCCTCTAGCGACTGACACGAAGGATCAGATGATAACCAATAATAATAATAATAATAATAATAATAATAATAATAATAATAATAATAATAATAATAATAATAATAATAATAATGAAATTTATCAAATATATTATACTCTGAAGCATTGTAATTTCTTAAGTAAATAATTATATTCGTACTGTGCAAATATTATATTTCTTTTGGTATCTGGAGATCATGTATTTGTAGTGAAGAAATCAACACAACACAAAGTTTTATAAAACAAGTTCAACAAAATTTATTATTATAGACTTTTAACAAAAAAAAACTATATAAATATTTACAGTTATATTTCAAATAAATTACATACTTCCTCTAAAATATTAAATCAACAAGTAAATAAGCCTTTACTCCGACTTATAAACTTTTGCATATTTATTTAAAATAATAATAATACCACTAATTACAAATACACTTATAGTTGAATATAATATCCATTAATTGACATGTTTTAAAATATAGTTTTTGCAAATATATACGAAAATATGAAAATATAAACTACTGAAGTAACATTCATTTTTAAGATATGTTCATAGATTTTATAATAAATTAATCAAATTTCTTTTATGATAGTGCTGATGTTATTTAAAATATTTATCTTGTTTAATGAAATAAATAAATTGACTTGAATAAAATAATATGATTGACAAACTTTTATATACCTTGCTTGGCACTACTCTTATAAAATCCCTATGTGTGTGTTTTATGTGTGTTCTAAAACATAAAATAATATTCACAAAATATAAGTACTCATTTCATTTTACGTTGTTTTTTCTGTATGTTCTATTCTTTAAAAATATGCATTACCATGTATAATCAAAGTATCCAAAAATTATTCAAAAAATCTCGTAAATAATTTATTATCTTTTATATTTTTTTTAAAAAAATAGTTTAACAAAATATGGAAACATTTATGATTCTTTATTATTATAGTTTGTATTTACTGCCAATCTCATTTGTATTTGAGGTCAACATAAAAATCAAAGCAAGAAAAACCTATCACATCTTCTTTCAAAATAACGATACTACAATTCAAAAATTATTCATTATTTTCCTTCATAAATACAATTTTGTACGATGCAACAACTTTTGAAATTAAGATAGTGATACGATGTGTAGGCATGAAAAACTAATTAGAGTATAGACTCACTAGTATAAATATATGTGATAATCTTTATGGCAACAGTGCATACAAAAAGGCATGACTTCTCTATCTTATGATCTCCACTATAAAATAACGTCTAGGCTATTTATTCAGCTCATTCAAACATTTTAAGATACATAATCTAAGAAAGACACTGCCCATGGAAAAATATATACAAGACACAGGGCTACATTATCTGTACTTTCATAAACTACTAAGATGATAATATAAGTTACTTTCTATTCCCCATAAATCCTACATATACGCATCTTATTGGTTTCTTTTCATAATCCCAAGGTCACTATCACTTTAAAACTTCATAAAAGATTTATCAACCTACATCGCAAAATTATCTAACATTGCTCTAAACAATAAACGAGATTCACATATGACTTCAACAATCTACAACTACTATAACAAGAAAATGTTCATTCACTTTCAAAATTCAGCAATAAAAATACAAATGATTTTGTTTTCACATATTAAAATAAATATTTTAAAACATTTTAAAAATAGGGTTCCTCCACTAAAGAATAATATAAAATTATATGTATCAGTAAATTATATTATACTAGTAATATAAAAGAAAAGTATTCATATCTTTTTTAAAAATCTTAGCTCATATCTCTAGAATGGCAATAAAGTTTAAAGTGTAAATAATGCACACACACATATTCATACGTTTGTATAATAAGCTAATACTATAAAAATATTCCAAGCAATTTCTAAAAAACAATAAAATATATAAATGAGATAAAATTAATACATTTTACAAATTTACCTAGTGACAATTTTCTGGTCAGTCACTCTTAGATGATTTCTGGTCCAATATTTTATATAACAAATATATTAAATAATAATAATATCCATTCATTACTATCACACTTAGAAAAATGTTTATAAAATTTTATAAAGAATTAAAATATTCATTACAATATTAATTATGTTAGATTACTAAATATCTCAATGTAATTTTGTTACCTACCAATAATAAAAACTTAATACTATAATTAGTAAACAAAATGTTAAATAAAACTATATTTACAAAAACTCCTACTTGCCATAAAGTTCAAATAAAAAGTTATTTTCTTCCTTCTAATATTTCTTCATTAGAAGTCCTCTTCCTGATGTTTGTTGCTATGACAACCACTGGTCAACACTTGAGAACAAAAAAACAGAACTCTCTTCCCCTCGACGCAGTGTAGTAAACTCATAAATGAAAAAAAAAAATGAAATGAAGTTGACTTTTGTATCCAACATTATTTGAACAATAATTATTAATCCTTTTATGAAAGTTCATAAAATTATACTCAATTATCTATTACTTTCTCAACAGTAATTATTAAATTGTGATATCACTGGGAAAGTTTAAAAATAATCTCTGGAGTTTTCCTATTCACTAGGATCCTACATGGGCTTTCGATGCATCAGTATTGGCGATATTAATTTATACATATTTGTATGGAAAATATGCATTTTATATTTCTATTAAAATATCATTTTATAGTAAATTGATTAAAGTTAATATAAGGTTATTTCAGTCAGGATAATATTATTTTTAATTACCTGTTTATTTCATTTTGACAAATAATTCTAGAAATCACTTTTTTAGAATATTAAAATGATTTATGGTTATGTTTTTTTAATGAATAACAACTTGTCATATAAAATATTCATAGTACTATCAGTTTTTTCTTGTTTAATTTCCTAGACAATGTCCAAAACATTAAAAATAAATAATGACATAACGTTTCTCCTAATATTTTTAAAATTGTACATTCTTTTGGTAACTGTACTTCCATCCTTAATTTTCTTAAATACATACTTATTTCTGGTATTAAATCCATAGCTACTGTGAAGTTGGCTCAAGCTTTTATAGAAATATTTGATAGGAAATTTTGTTACTTTAACAATACATGACTATTTTAGCTTAATAAATTATAATCCTTTAAATGCTTTCTTTTAAAATAATAATTTTAAGCAGTAAACTAGAGAATACTTTGATAATATTGACAATAAAAAAAATTATTAAGAAAGTTATTTAGTTATTAAGCACTTATTTATTTATCATCCCACAAAAATGACATCTACTTTCATACCAAAATAAATTGATGATTTGATTGGCTATTTAGATCTTCAACTGAAGATCTAATTTACATATTGGTACTATCTTACACAATTAAATTTCAAAAATAAAAATCATGACTCATTAAATATTAAATATTATTAAAAAAATGTAATTCTAAATTAATTTTTATACTTTTATTTAAATGAATTAAGCACTCTAAAATGACATTTTAAAAATATTTATTAATTTATCCAAAATTTTCAATTTATCTAATTTTAAAATTTAACTTTACTAACTACACATTTGTTTTAAAACCATCAAATTAAATATTTCTAACATTTATTTATATTTCATGACAACAAATGTTTCAATTTTTAAAACAATTCTAAAGTAATTTTGAAACTATCTTTAGAAAACTTGTAAGCACACAAGTATGTGTATTCACTGGTCACATGACTTAACCAGACAAAATGTAACAATTTTTTAATTATTGTCTGAAAGCAGAAATAAATGTCTAATTATAAAAAATATTATATTAAAAATAGTAATATAATAATAGAATTTGGAATAATAATTTTGATAGTATTTAAGCTGTAATAAAATAAATACATTTGTCCATCACAAAATATTATATTTTAAATACATAATTTATAACACAAATATTAATTAGAATTTTTATTTTAAAATACATTAGTTTATTTGATTTTAAGTCATTATTTTAAAATTAGCTTTTAGCACTTAGTTTGATAAGCTTTTAGTATTTTATTTTACTATGGCCAGTTTTCCCAACCATACAAAAATTATAATATTTAGCTTTACTTTACTATTTTAACATAACATAGTTTTTTATCTATTTACTACTCTCACTTTACTTTAACAAAGCATTTAAAAATATTACCAACATTATACAGTAGTCATACCATTTAAAATGTACCCTTCATTTAATTTTTTTTTAAAAATTGACTCATTAGACCTATTTGGACTTAGTAGAAAGGGCACAAATATATATATATATATATATATATATATATATATATATATATATATATATATATATATATATATATATATATATATATATATATATATGATCAGTGTTCACTTTATATTAAGATAGCAAATCTTAAAACTTTAATGGACAGTAGATGTGATATGTTGGAATATTTCCATCATCTATGAGTGAGTGTTGAATATATAAAAAAAATTTAAACTTAAACTTTTAAAATACAAACAACTTGTTGTAATAACACACAAATATTACTAACAAGTTGTTTATATTTAGAAAGTTTAAATAAAGTTTAAAATTTTCTATACATTCAACATTTATTAGTAGATGATGAAAATAGTCCAACATATCTCATCTAATAATAGACTATCATCACAAACCTTCAGGCAAATATTTAATGGACATGCTTCAATAATATACTCCATCCTCTAACTCTTCAGTCATCCATACCATTTATCTGGTGATGGAATGCCCAAACCCCTTGATGATGCCACTATTATTGTCATGTCCATGTTGACTTTAAGTCATTCTGACCCTCATGTATAGGATCTTGTCCATTTAAATACCCAGAAGAAGGATTGGTAGAATACAAGCTAAATATATGGTATTTAAATAGTAGTATATTTCATATCCCTGGAGTTTAGATGTAAATATAGGGGATTATTTCAAGCTCCTCTCAACTATCCAATCTATCTTATACAACTGATATAAATGGTCCCAAACATGTATACTGGTTGTATGAGATAGATTGGATAGCTAAGGGGGGAGTGAAAGTTTGGATACAAATCCCCTATATTTACATCTCTGGGGATTAACAATACATCTGCATTTAAATATTTCAGCAATTGTATCTTTTTAAAGTCTCTATTTTGTGACTAGGATTAAGAATTTCTTCACATTCAACAAAATGACAGTACAGCGCATGTGTAAAGAATTGATTACCCTCGTTTAAAATTACAGCTTGAAACTGCTTTTGTAATCAATTACAATAATGTATATAATATATAGGGAATTCGAACTCACACTTTCACATGACCCTCAACTCTCCAAGCCATCTCATATTTCTGACCCACCTGATCACACCATGTTAAAAAAATAAATAATCACCAATGTACATGTGTGTGATCAGGTGGGTCACCAATATTAGATGGATTGGAGAGTTGAGGAACGTGTGAACCTCTGAGTTCGAATTTTTTATATATATTACATTATATGTGCAAATGTGTGTATGCCTGTATAGTGTATTAAATAATATATATATATAATATTTTTATATATTGTTTTTACTTAATTATATGTTTTCTACTTATTTATCTATCTGCCAAACTCAGATCTTACTAATATTTAATAAAAATCATTATGATTTATTGCTAAGATATGATTTTAATCATAAAGCAATGTTTATGATTTTATAACAGTTTGAAACTTAGTAAAATTTAATTCAAATAATATTTATAATTCTTACAATTGTAAGCCAGTGTAATCTTATATACGTGTTTCTATAAGTTTACTACAGGATTTAAATGAATTATTTATAAAAGTCAGATAAATTTTTAATATATGTTAAAATCAATTTTCAAAAATGTATTACTTTTTTTGAAAATTAAAATAAAGTAACACGAACATTTAAAATTTACTTGTATTTTTTATTGACATATAGAATTTAGTAAAATGTTTTTGAACATCTAAAAAGTAATAAAATATTATTTTTTAATATCATAAATTGTATTTATTGATATTCGACAATTTATTACTTTCTTTAGATGGTTTATAAATAAAAATGTTAATTTATTTTTTTAAAGATTGTAAATGCAAGATATTGTTATCCAATATATTATATTTCTTAAAAATAAAAAAGTTTTTTTTTAAATAGTTTTGAAAAAGTATTTGAGAGTTTTAATAGAAAAAAAAATGTTTATTTTATTTATTGATCTAAATGAGTATGTTTGAATATAAAAGCAAAAAATTATTTAAATAGGTTTCTTCTTGGGAAAGGCCTCACTAATAAATCTTTACAGAAAAACAGCGAAAAAGAAGATATTCACTAAATGCTAGGCAGCGAAGATTGAGCTCATTTTCAACCTCGTTTTTATTCCCCACTTAAAAACAACAATATAATCGTTTACTACAGATATTGGATAGTCAGTCATTGAATTGGTTATGAACGTTTATTTTAAAAAAAAATTTAAGTTGATCATATTTATTTGGCTTGGATTTAAACTCAGTCATTGGAATAGTAAGTAGATATAATATATTATGCCATAAGAACTTCATATTTCTGTATAAACTATATAAAGTATAATTTTTAAGAAATTAATTATAGAATAAAATTTTAAAACATTGTTTTGAGTCAACGATCTCTTGGCTGATCAAGTATGAGTTAGATGATTTTATAAGCAGAAAATAATTTTAACTTTTTTCACTCATTTTTTATTGTTTGATATCTAAGCTCTTTATATTTAGAATGGTGTGATAGTGATGGCTACAAGAGGTAAATATTCTTTGATTGAAGCTAATTTTATCAATTCAGGCAACTAAATATTGAATAGCTTCCTGGGCAATTAATTATTTGATAATGCTTATTAGTATTATTATTATTTAAGGTAACAAAGTCCAACTATAAAGATATTCTTATGACAAAACTGAAATTTTAATATACAAAAGATAAAAGTAATCTGGAAAATTAGTCCTTGTATTGGGCACTCATTTAGTATTGAAAAGTTTATTGTTTTATAATTATTTTTGTTTTTGTACAATGTGCATTGACAACTATCTGACCTCTCTAGATTGACCTGAGATCTTTATATTTTAGCGATAAAAAATTAATTGGATTACAATGGATATAAAATGCAGTAGTAGCACGTATATATGCATTGCCTAAGACTTCAAGTATAGAAATGATAAATCATTGAAAAAATTTTCAGATTCTAATCAGGTTTAGTATTTTGCTTTCATGTGGCTATTTCAAAGCTAACAAGTCAAGTTAAATGAGAAGCTCACTATTGCAGCTGGTATATAAAACAAGAATAGAAAGCTACCCAAATCCTCACTATTCAACAATTAGCTAAACTAGAGATTAAAATCTTTCTGTAATCATTGATGGAAGAAACCTTAATCCTGAAGTATGTGTGTATTTTAAGATTGTTTTATCTCTTTATTAGCTGTGAATCAGCTATTTGAAAAAAAATTCTTAGTCTCTTGTCATCAAAAAAAATTAAAATTTCACCTAGATCATTCTTGATTCTCATATCATGGGAATAGAAATTGAATGTGCTATTTACTCTGCTACAAAATTTTTGTAAAATATACATGTATGTTAAGTTTGTTGCCTGAAAGCAAATAAAGATATGTAAGTAATAGAGTTTTACATTCAATTACATTTGATTGTAATTGCTATTTCTTACTGCATTTACCATAATTTATTGTCTACAAACATCTATATACATGTAAGGAATATTTAATGAGAAAGGACAGATTTTACAATGACAACTTAAGAATGGTAAATGAACACTCAAGAACCTGAATTGCACTGTTATTTTTTCTCTACCACATTTCTTTTATGATTGAAAGGTATTCTAAATACCATCACTTGCCATTAATGAAAATGACTTTCATTAGAATTTTAAACCTGAGAATTCTGTGGTTAAAAAGTCCTAGAAATTTAATTTTTGTTAAAGGTTTTTAGATATTACTTTATATAATTTGCCTTAGTTCATTTTACCACCAAGTGGCATATTTTGAAGTAAAAAAACTAATAAAGACCAAGTAATTTTCTTATATTTAAATAAAAAAATATTTACAATCTGAAAATAGAGTGATTTAAAAATCTAAACATTTTCATTTACAAATAAATTTTATTAATTTTCATGGCAACTTGACACCCTTCTATTCAATTTAGTATGATAATAGAGTAGATTAAGATACTTAAATAAAAGTGATTTGTAAGGTAAACATTTTTATTTACTTATAAATTTTGTTAATTATCTTACTGACATAGCAGCTGTTCAGGTTAGTGAATTGGTAGAATATATAATATATTCTGTAATATATTTCAAGCTATTGCAATAAGACCCTAGTAATTCTCTTATATATATATATTTTCATATGTCATAGCATTGGCTGGGAGGTGAACCCACAACCGTCTGCAACCAACAACTTGCTTGCAAGGTGGCTGCGATGACCTCTCGCTAACAATGCTTCTTATATTTAAATAAAAAAGTACTAATATGTATATTTTTAATATAAAAAAATAATTATTAAAAAGAATGATATTTATTTATTGTACAAAAACTTACACCAAAGTATGTAAAAAAATTAATTTAATTTTTGATTTCCAAATTAAGTTTTGCCAAACTTGTATTTATGACTGTTACAGTTAAACTAATAAACATCTATTGAATAAGTACATTTATGAATTCACATAAAAGAAAAGATCCAAATTGTAAATCTATGCTATATTATCACTATGACTGAATAAATTAAAATTATATAATAGTATTGTATTTCACCATTGAAAAAAATACTGGGTAAATAAAAAAAAATGTTGCTGCCTGAAAAGACACATTCTACCACCAGGTGATGCATTTTGTAAGTGAAAAACAAATTATAAGTCAAATTATAATGTACATTAAATGTATTTATATACAAAAATATAAATATAAAACAAATAATAAACTTATAATCAGTAAATTATTATTTATCATTACATTTTATGATTATATTTGTATGAGTAAAGGTGGGCACTATAGGTCGTGCCCACCTTTACTCATACAAATATAATCATAAAATGTAATGATAAATAATAATTTACTGATTATAAGTTTATTATTTGTTTTATATTTATATTTTTGTATATAAATACATTTAATGTACATTATAATTTGACTTATAATTTGTTTTTCACTTACAAAATGCATCACCTGGTGGTAGAATGTGTCTTTTCAGGCAGCAACATTTTTTTTTTATTTACCCAGTATTTTTTTCAATGGTGAAATACAATACTATTATATAATTTTAATTTATTCAGTCATAGTGATAATATAGCATAGATTTACAATTTGGATCTTTTCTTTTCTGTGAATTCATAAATGTACTTATTCAATAGATGTTTATTAGTTTAACTGTAACAGTCATAAATACAAGTTTGGCAAAACTTAATTTGGAAATCAAAAATTAAATTAATTTTTTTACATACTTTGGTGTAAGTTTTTGTACAATAAATAAATATCATTCTTTTTAATAATTATTTTTTTATATTAAAAATATACATATTAGTACTTTTTTATTTAAATATAAGAAGCGTTGTTAACGAGAGGTCATCGCAGCCCCCTTGCAAGCAAGTAGTTGGTTGCAGACGGTTGTGGGTTCACCTACCAGCCGACGCTATGACATATGAAAATATATATATATATAAGAGAATTACTAGGGTCTTATTGCAATAGCTTGAAATATACTACAGAATATATTATATACTCTACCAATTCACTAACCTGAACAGCTGCTATGTCAGTAAGATAATTAACAAAATTTATAAGTAAATAAAAATGTTTACCTTACAAATCACTTTTATCCTAATCTACTCTATTATTATACTAAATTGAATAGAAGGGTGTCAACTTGCCATGAAAATTAATAAAATTTATTTGTAAATGAAAATGTTTAGATTTTTAAATCACTCCATTTTCAGATTGTAAATATTTTTTATTTAAATATAAGAGGATTACTTGGTCTTATGGCAGTTGATCAAAATATACTACAGGACTTATTATATACTCTGCCAATACATTAATTTGAACAGGTGTTATGTCATCAAGATAATTAATAAAATTTATAAATAAATGAAAATGTTTACTATCCAATTCACTTTTATTTAATTATTCTAATTTATACAAAAAATAACTTATTTAAAAATAAACTTACTATAATTATTTTTATCTGTTATATTTTATAAATGCCAGTATGGTTTCTTTTTTAATAATGCAGAAGTAAAATTTCTGAATTTGAAATGAGAGATCACAGAGTTGATTCTGATACTGTCTCAAAATTTATTTATTTTTAATACTGATATTATTTTTTTACTTGCTTTACTAATCTTCCTTTCCTTGGCAAAAATTATGAACATAAAATTAGTTGAAAATTTTATAAATCAGGTAGTTAATAGGAATTTTCCTAAAGATGAGCCTCATCACAATTTTTTAGAATTTTATTAATGTTATTTATCACAAGGAACAATGATTATATATATATGGGAGATGATAATATGGACCAAATAATGAGTGCTGGTTTAGCACAAAATACATTTATTGGTGATTATTTATTTTTTTCTACATGTATGTGGTCATGTGTATCAGTGGTATGAGATAGTATGGATAGTTAAAAAGTGCTTGAAATTCTGAGTTCATATCCCATTATTTATCGCAAGAAGATAACATTTTTGTTATTCTGCATCTGACATAACTAGGAGAATGAATATATAAATAAAAGTATAAATATGTAAATAATTATAATTTTTTAATATTCTACTGTTACTTCATATTTTTTTAGATAATTTTTTATAAAATTCATTTTCATTTATTAAAAAGCAAAATCTATCACAAAAATGAAATCACAAAGAATGTTAATTTCAAAAAATACATAAGTAAACAGATGTTAATAAAGTATATAATCTAAATGCATTTCCGATGTTTAGTATCTTTGTTAAGGGCTACCATTATAAAATTTAAAAAAAAAAATACTACATACCTTATTAACTGCTGTTTATGTCATATTTTTAGAATTAATATTCTTTGTGATTACATGTGTGTGATGAAATGTATTTTTACAAGTTTTATTATTCTTATTTAGCTTCTATTTGATTATTTTCTGTATGTAACTTTTTTTTTTTAATTTTATACTTTCGACAGGCACTTTCAGCAATGACAAAACGTTTAGGTTATATATTCCATTAAGTGCTGTTTATCTCTGTACTTTTTATTTTAATATACAAATTTTATTTCAAGCGATTCAGAATGCTGTAATTTAACTTGCACAAAGACACATCCCCCATGTGGTGTTCCTAATTTAATATAATCCAATTTGTTTATTATTTTTTAATACAATTAAACTATATATTATTTTAGTAGTATGTAATGTTAGTTTGTATAACCGTAGAAATCTTAAAATATTAATTATAAAGAATTTTTTGTTAAGTTTACATTCTGAAATTTTTTATAGCTTGCTTATAATTCCACATTTTTTTAAATGAATGATTTATTCTTTGATAATTGACATTAAAAAGAGAAAATCACGTGATATAGACATATTTTATTCAGCTATCACATATTTGATTTAGGCTGTACAAAATTGACTTTTTTAAGATTAAAACGGAATTTTCAGATTACCACCCACACACAGTAATCCTGCATTAAATAACAAATCAATTTCAGTAAATATAGTTGACGCCCATAATGATAATTTGAACCAAATATTTAAAAAATCTGTCAGATAAGAGAACAACTAAAAACAAAAGAAAAAAAACTTTAAAAATATGAAAAAGAACAAAAAACTACAGTCGTAAAGAAAAAAAGAGATAAATAATAATAAATCAAAGAATATGCATATATAAATCATTTTTTAACAATTAAAGTACAAAATAAACCAACATAGTCAGTGGTAATTAATTAAAAAGCCAAAGATGCGCGCACACACACACAAATGAAAATAAACGTATAAAATTATTAGAATCGAATAATAAAAAAATGATGAAAATTAAAACAAAAACTTTTGCTAGTAAAGTACACAAAATTAAAATAGAAAAGTTTTCTAAAAGTAAAAAGATAAAACAGCTGAAAGAAAGTATCTTCAAAACCCATGATAGATAAACAGTGAAAGAGAAAGAAATATTCATCAAGAATATTAATTTCCAGGCAGTGATAGTTTCAGAAGTTTCCCATCATTTTATCTCCAGCTAGTCAGCTAGATATCCATTTACTGATCAATGTTAGATTGTTGGATGTGCTGTGTGTAGACCAGTTCTCAGAGAAAAAATGTAAGCCTTTTGAAAATAATTTCCTTTGGTGTGTCATAGTCTTGATGGTAAATACACTGTTTCTTTAGGATGAGGCCTTTTGTTCCAAAAGTAGAATATTTAAAATTGTTTTCCCTAAAAAAAATAATAATAATAATAATAATAATAATAATAATAATAATAATAATAATAATAATAATAATAATAATAATAATAATAATAATAATAATAATAATAATAATAATAATAATAATAATAATAATAATAATAATAATAATAATAATAATAATAACAGCAATAATACTAATATTAATAAGATCAGTTGTTCTGAAGATAAAGCGATATTTGAGAATCAAATTAATAGTTAAGCCCAGCAGTTCTATAAATGATGATGGAAAGGTGGTGATGTGAAAATCAACATGATTGCACTGAGGAAGTAAATGATTTATCAAAGCTAAATATTTTGTGCAGTGTCAAATGTAAAAATCTTTACTTTGTTCTAACAGCTTATAAATAAATACTTCTTAAACTATTGCATAAAAGAATGATTTTCATAATAATTTAAGTTATGAAGAAATTAAACAAAAAACATTGAAAATTAATGCAAATAATCATCATTAGCAACTTTTTTAACAACAGTTTTCACATTGGATTCTAATCACTTTTTTTATATATAAATTTACTTCTAAAAATTATATAAATCATATAATCACAATTAAATGCTTTTATAAATTTACATTTTCTTTATTCACTCAGTATTTTTAAAGGAATGTGTTTAAATTACAATTTTATTTTGAAAGCTAATAGCAAAAGGTATCAGGAAAGGCAAATAGTCTCTTGACACATTTCACTTAAACCAGACATATTCAAGTATCCTTAACTTTCTACATCAGTCAATGATCTAACACTATTTTTCTTATATATCTAATCAACTCAATGCAATTGATAATAATTTCAAGTATCGGTTTTATTTGTATTACTTTAAATAAATATCAAATAATTTCATTTAGACATAAAATTATACAAATTCTTAAATTCTGATGAACATTTTGATAATATTTTAAAGGTTAACTATATCAATTATTTTCAGTTAATTTAAGGTCAAGTTGAATTAAATGATGTAGAATTGGTAAGTAAAAAGCAAAGATTGATGAATGAGGCATGCTGCTTATTATGGAATGTAAGAGAGTTTGAAGGCAAAATCCTTGACTACTCATACGTGGAAAGGTTATTAGATAAAGCCATTTTGACATGAATTTTTGATAATCAAGATTAAAATCCCCCATTCAAATGGTTGGATGAGGTTAAGAAGCAAGCAAGAAGTTAACTGTCAGAATAATGGTTAAAATAACAATATTACCAGAAGGGATATCTGCAAAAATAATATTTAGTGTAGTAATACAGCTGTGAAATATGGTAATTAAAAGATTCAAGTTTATGTAAATAATCTTGAATGATGAGAATGGGAAGCGGGAAGGAATAACAATACCAGTTCTAGCTGATAGTGAAGAAGGGTCTCTGGAGCAGGCACAGAAACCCTGTCTATTTTGGTAAGCAGCAGGGTCAATATGGGATATGTTGTATGTTTTCATCTCAAGCAATCCAAACATGTGACATTGTATTTTGCTTATCTACTTTTTTAATTGAAAAATTTAGACTCTGAGTTGATAGCTCTAACATTAATTGCAATAAATTTTTAGTTTTATTTATCAGGGATTTTGGTAATTATTTCCATTCACCAGTCAGGATGAGACTGAATTCTTAATGTTTTCAAGAAAGTCTGGTTAAAAAATTTATGAATTTATAATGGGGGTTGATCAGTAGCTAACAATGTTAGCAGTCCAGCTATTGAGAGCATTTGTTGTTTATGGGAGATAGGGATGCATTGATCTATAGAATCAGCTAAGGGGCATTCAGTTTGCATGAGGTTATGACTGATTGATACAGAGTCCCTGTCCAGCATCAACAGGTCAACTACATCTGTTTTTGGTTTTGGGGAGACATCTAGGCTTTCTTTTTGTTTCATTAGAAATGTTAGGGGAAAAGATGGCTGGTATAGGGGGTAAACATGGAGATATTGTGTCCATGATATATGTTGAAGTTTTATTATGAATATAATGGTCATTGTCATGCATATGAATTATAAAGAAGAGCAGTATTAATCAACTTCTCGTGACCTTTGATTAGAGATCTTCTGCATCATATTTCATCTTATGTGAATATATTTGCACTAAACAGGAAAAATTTTCGAGAGAAAATTACAAAATCACTTCTGTAAGTAGATCCTTTATTATTTCTATGTAGTTATTTGGCATGATTTACTACTTTAAAGTAGTTTTAAAACACTAATTAAATAACATTTATTAATTATGGTAAAACCGCTACAATGGACTTTATATCAAAGCCTATACTGAGGCCTAAACGTTCTAATGAAAAGAAAAATAATAACTTAAAAGTCTCTGATGACTCCCAAAGTTTAGAATATAAGAATACCCCCCCCCAAAGAACCTATGGCTAAATCTACAATGGTAGAAAGTATTTCAAATAATCAAAATCAATTTCTTTTTCCTTCAACTACTAACAACCCTTTAATAAAACCTATGCTAAAATCTAAACATTATCACATAAAAGGGAAAAATAACTCTGAATTGTCTGATGATTTCCAAATTGTAAATGCAAAGATTTTAACTCCTTATGAACCTAAAAACAGTGCAGAATTATCAGAAAGTGTTCTAAATGATCATAATCTGCCTTCTACTACTGGAAAAAAAATATAATTCCTCTTACAAACTCACGAAACAATGGAAAAACTTTACAGCAGGGGATAAACTGTCGCTCCCTCAATTACAGATTCAAACAAAAAAATGAATAACATAGAGAATACCAAACTCTACAAACATCACCAAAATCAAAATTCTTTGCTATCGGAGAGGAGCGGTGTGATCCTGAATATGAACTGGAAATCACACTGCCTGATGAATCGCAAAAAAAGTAAAAAAAAAGCCAGAAGCCTGACGTAAGTTTAAATGACATGAACTCTCCCATCGCTAAAACTAATGTACTTCCATTAAATAATCCAGAGCTGGGAAAAATGGGAAAAAAATTAACATCAATAATTTAAATAATAACACAAATCTAAATCCCATAAAACCTTCAAAATATTTAAATGAGAATAAAAATACCAAAACTACTGTGATTAAACCAAATCAGAAATCAACCATTTATCATAACAATATGCACTCTCCCATTCGAAAACTATCTTCACTAAACCACCAGGAGTTTGGCAAACACTTTGAAAATAACAAGGAACTCAATACCCCGGGCCCTGAATACAAGGATTTGACACAACTACCTCATAACACTAATAATAAAATCACAAGGCCAATGATGAATGAAATGACATATGCAAACAAAGTCAGAGCTAACATAATGATAAATACACATCAACAGACATCACAACCTGATAAATACACAGAACCAATTCAACTATTACAAGAAATAGAAACAGAACAGTCTACAACAATCTACTCTAAACCTCAAATAATGTCTACAGATAATTCTACTTGTGAATTCACAACCATGAAATAATAAATGAACATTTCAACCAAACCATTCCATTGCCACTCCATAAATCTCTGCTCAATTATTATAATGAATGTTCTCTCATACTTTTCACTACAGATAACTTCTTAAATCTTTACACATTCTCTACATCATCATTATATGAACTATGTAAAGCACATGGCTGGTGGAAATCGATCCATAAGATCCTCTTTCATCCAAATGAAAGATATCTTATCATCCAGTTCACAAACCAAGTTAAAGCTGCCTTCAGAAATAGTCATAAAGTCCTAAACAACAAATTTCTTGCCTACATTGATCTCAACCACCCAGTTGTTTTAATAGGACAAATTCAAAAATGTACCATGGAATTTGAAAAAGCAGACCTTCAGCGCCACTTCAAAGACTATGGCACAATTACAAATTTCAATACCTATTAGATGACAATTCTGGTTTCCCAGTACACATCAATACACACAATTTCAATTAGTTCTAAAAAAGGAATTGCACCTCTATCAGTGCCACCTCTAAATCAACATGGCGAATATCCACTCAACATCATCTTTCATGGCCTTCCACCCCAGTGCTTTTTCTGCAGGCAGAGAGGCCATCTGAGAAAAGATTCTCATGAGAGAAAATGCATAATCTGTGGAGAGATTCAGTACAGATTCCACAAATGTGATAGCAACAATAATGAACAAAAAAATCAACATCTAACAAATACCTTTCAAAGTCTCAAGTAACAATATATAACTAACAATATCACGGATAACACTACATCACCATCAAAAACACCTAATGATAAAATTTCCTTTGAAACAAAACAACTTCCACTCACTCCTGAACAATTATTTACCAATAATGATTGCATATCAACATCAATACAGTAACTATCAGCCAAACAGACATTGACACTGATGCTGAATGAAGTGACACTGCAACAGCCGACATCAGAATACCACATAAAAAAACAATAGCTCTGAGCAATCACAAGAAAGTAGCAATAGCAATGAATTAGACAATCTTCGAGATGCAATAAAGACCAATGTTCCCCCACCAAATAGACCTTGTGGGAAAAAATGAAGAGACCGTTCTCCAAAAAACAAAAATTTATATAACCTTGCAAATGAACAAAAAACAGTGGACCAAGAGAGTAACATACAGCAACTGGTTATCCCTTTACTGCAAAATAAAGTGGTCTCAAGTCAACATGAAAATGATAATGAATACTTACTCATAGACTTATCTCCAACATTGAGGTCAGTTTTTGAGACTATTCCACCAGACCTCAACTTACCTAAAAATCTGATACCATCTGAACCTCATCATCACTTCACCAATTTGATGTTGGAACAGAATACTATGGGTTTAGAAACTGGACCACATACCAATCAGGCAAACTCTTTTACATGAGAGAGTGGTTTCACTATCAATGATGACCTTCAACATAACATTGATTAATATCAGAGGCATGAACTTTCTTAGCAGAATTCAAGGATCAACATTCTGGCTTAAACATAATACACCGATGTTCTTTGCCTCAATAAAACAAAACTTTATACACTATCTGACCAAAACATCATACACAGAATTCAAAAATTCAGATACTTCCATTATTCCTTTTCCTTCTCTGCATCTGGTGGAGTAGCAATTCTTTTTAATAAAAAATCGAAAATAACCTTTTTCAAAATAATTTACATAGAATCTGCTTCATAGCCATTATACAGGTAAATTGATGGACATATAATAAATGTTTACATGACCAAAGTATCAGATGTAATCTATAGAATCATCCACACTATCAATGAGGTTTTAAGAACTAACCCTTTCCCCATGTTGATGTTGGGTGACTTTAATCACACATATGATTCATTTGAAAAGAGGCACTTCAAATCACTGAGCAACACCTTTACAAGTGGAAGACATATTTTTAATGTGTCTGCCTTCTCATTCTACTCATCATGGTTCAAGTCCCTCATTGATCCCTTATACTTTCACACCTTCACTGAAGCTTGCCTGTGGCCTGTGGTCTTTACAGACCACATGGCACTAGAGGTTCTTATCAAAATCATGGATAATACACACCTATATGGCAACATTCCATGAACAATGAGGATCCTCACAAAGGGATCTGCCACTATACAACTCATCTTGGAGATTTACATATCATTCAACTTTGCTAATATTAACACACTTTCACCATGTAATAAATGGAATAGTTTCATAAATATCCTACAGTCACACATTCATAAATGCACTCAATGAAAGAAAGGTCCCCTTAAATTATTAAGTGACTTGGACAACATAGCCAACACACTTAAACAATTGCCCATACAAAGACAAAATATCCAAGAAATTACCTTAAACTACAATACACAGCTACCCAACAATCACTGGCAGAATACCTAACAATCAAACGAGTGCATAGTTATTTAGCATATCAACACTGCTGGACTTGAGGTTACATCAGATGAGCCCTACGGTACAACAAACAAAACAATGTACCTACATTTATCAAGATGCACAATAACCAATATATTGGCCTCTCCATGCTCTCCAGAATAAGAGACTTTTACAAAAGGAAATTACAACCTATTGGCATCATTAACATCCATAGAGATTTTGTTACTACCAACCTTATGGAGCATAACATCACAGATAGTGATATTCTTAACAAACAACAATCACTCCCAGAAAGTGTCCATCCTGAGTTGCATGGAATTTCCAGATTTTTACTCTTACACCTAAGAGCTTTTACTCTCCCAGTAATCCGTGGAATGATAGACCTCATTGACCTATGTCCCATCTTTATGGTATCCTTTTTAAAGAAGCATGAAGCACAAACAGATCTTAATAACTTGTATCCTATCTCAATGATTCCCCTATTGACAAAGATCATTGAGAGTATCATTAAAGACAAGATTCAATATAACATAACCAAACAACTTTCACACTATCAATTTGCAAAAAAAAGGCACTTCAACATCTGATGCTGTCAGCCAGTTCAGACTTCTGGTTGATCATGTGCAGAGACAAAAAAAATCCCAGCCCATTGCAGTCCAACTTGATATAGCCGGGGCATTTGACTCCATGAGAATTGATGTTCTTCTCAGTGTCCTGCAACAGTTCAATGTACCATCCGTATACATTCAAATGATTGAAAACCTTCTTTACAATCAGGAGGTGTTCTTATCCCTAGATGGGTGCATCACCCCGGGTTTTATGCCCTATATCTCCATTCCCCAAGGTTCTCCCCTCAGTGCAATTCTTTTTGCTGCCTATATCAATCCAATGCTGTTGAACATTGAAGCCACATTCTCTGGTATCACTGTCCCACTATTTAATGAGAATATCACTCACATCTCCTATATGGATGATGTAGTTGTGTTTCTTTCATCCCAGGATGAACTAGGTAGGCTAGAACAACACCTTGATCATCATGCCAAATTATCTGGTCTCCTTGTCAACCCAAAAAAATCAGCTATTTGGTCAATTCTTACTGGCCAAAAGATCTCTGGTGGATTTGAAGCAGCACCACAAAAATTTCTGGGATTTAAGCTATCAAAATCCCCCACAGTGTTGTGTAAAGAGATAAGGACTCATTACTAGACAAAATTAAAACCACAATTGTATTTTTGTCCAAAATATACCTTTCCCTATTTGGGAAAGTAGCCCTTTTAAATGCTCTCATTCTTCCAAAAATAATATAATATTTGGCAGGGTTCATCCCCACCAAGGTATTCATCAACAAAGTAGAAACTGCCTGCAAGAAATTATGTTGGGCAGGCCAATTACCAGTGATTAGCTTGAGAATCCTGCAAAAGCCCAAAACTTTAAATGGTCTCTCACTACATTCACTAACTATATTCAACTTGCAGTGCACTCATAATGTACTCTACAACATCTTCAAGGAAAATGAACATGCTCAATGCCCACTTCCAGAAAAGGACATTCAACTTACTGATTGGCTGCCGCCCCCAGAGGACGTGCCTTGTTACTTCAATAGTAGATCAACTTTATCTTTGATAACATCCAACCAGCACCAACCTTATTTCAAAGAAAACTTGCCTATTGGGAAGTGTTTGATCTTCTTGATCATCAAAAACAGAGGATCCCCAGCTGCCTTTCAATCAACATCCCTCGAATGACAAGGATGACCAAGTTCTGGAAGTTGCCACCAAAAATTGTAGACTTTCTATTGAAATCAAGCCTCCATGCCCTCCCAACAAATGCCTTCCTCTACTATAAAAGGGGGTATGATATTGGCTCTAACTGCACACTGTGTCAAAGACAGGAAGAGACTACCAATCACTTCCTCTTCGAATGCACAACACTGAACAATTTAAGAATTATTTTTCAGCAAAACATGACAATAAATCATATCCAAATAAACCTCAATTGAGAAGGGCATATTCTCCAAGATCCGGCTTTTGGCCATAATTAACTTTTCCATCTGGGCATTGCACTGTAAGTTGGTGTTCCAGGCTGAAACATTGAATAATATATTCACAGCATTTCAGCAAATACTAGACAAGGAAAGGGATATAGATATGCACACTGCTATCCCCTTCATAGCTGCGCAAACCTGGGACTCCACTGTAATTAGATATAGCTTTTATGCAACTTTGCTGTTTGTCAGGTGGCTGTTGTCTATATTTTGTAAAACTGAAACATGAATACTGATATTACTTACTAACATCATCTCATTTTAATCTTCCCTGCTGCATTTACCATAAATAGATGTTGGAACTGGGGAACAAACAGAGTGAAATTTAGACAAATTATGTTTCTATGGTTTGTTCTCAAAACAACAAACAAATCACAAATGTTTCCTATGCAAACAACAACTCAAATATACCTTTTTTTCTGTTTTTACATGCTATCTCATAATCATTTACTTGTTTTATATTTCTAGGTCTGTATTTCTTTGGTCTTAATGTGCAATAAATTTGTTTTTTGAAAGTAAAGAAGAGCAGTATTAATCTTATTTGAGACAGTATTGGCTTGGCTTTGGTTGTTGCATTAGGAGAAGTTTTGGAAACAATATTATCTGAGTCAAAGTTGTATATCAATTTAGTACAATTATTATCATCTTATGGAGTGTCAAATTAAGAGGTGATGGAGTAAGGTTGAGGATGGGTGAGTATATAGAATAAGTAGTATCCAAATGGATAAACTTGGTTATTTATGGATGTAATCATGGAAAGATTTGTTACTGACTGTTCTGGTGATTTAGATAATCAGCTGGTTTTTCTGAAAGTGAAGATTGAATATGAACACATTGCACCACTAAATGACCCTGATGGTCACAAGAATAGCATCGGGGTTTCAATGCTCTGTTATGTAGGCATAGGATAGCTTCTTGATCAAGGATTTAGGTTGGAATTATGTTTGTATCAATGTCATGATGCAGTTGTAATTTGAAATCTAATTTGAAATCATACCAGTTACTAGGGATGGGTATAGGAATATATTTGAGATATTTGAGGTAAAAAGCTATAACTTTGTCAAATGGTTGCATCATACACTGAAATTTTTAAGGATATTATCATCATTATCATTATTATTATTATATATGAAAGTGTCAACTTTTAAACAGTACCATTATTAATAACAATCAATAGTGTCAAGGCAACCTCCTTAAACAATGATGGGATGGAAATTCACACTAAAGATTGCAACTTGACTACAAAGAGTGCAATATGACTTGGAAAACAAATGTTTCAGATAAGAAGAGACTGCAGCAATTTTATATATTACTGCATATTAAATAAAAGAAGTTCTATCTAAAAAATTTAAATTTGATAACTTTTTGTCAATCTTCATTAAAAACAGATAATAATAATATACTAAAACTGATAAAAGTTCTGTATATATAAATTAAATGCATAAGCTAAAAGATGGGTGTTTTATATAAAAACCTATATATATATATATATGATCAAATAAGCTGATCTGAGGGTGAAGCCAATGAAAGAGACAATGATTTCTGACTCTGATGTTTATGTAAACAAAAATATGCTTGTTTGGAGGTCTTGGTAAAGCTCCATCTATTGATCATAAATATAAGTGATAGCAAGTTTACGTATATAAAACTTGTTTTTGTTTTTCATATATATATATGCACGATGACTTAAATAAATTGGAAGATTAATATATTATGGTTAAAAAATTATATATTGTCATTCTGTTTAGTAAAAAATGATTACATATCTTTATTCATGACATTATGAAAAACTTTAAAGAAATAAAATTCTTGAAATCATTATAGAAAAATGTATATTATTGTTCAAATGATATACATTTAATATTTTGCCTCTAAGCTGAAACACATTTCCAAATCTACTTTATATTTTTATAAATAAATATATATATTTTTTTTAAAAAAGGGAAGTTGGTATATTTGTGCATTGTTAGCCTTTCATTAAAAATTTTGATTGTATAATTTAGTGAATATGTGGGCATAATATTATTTAGAATATTATAAAATATTTTATATTCTTTTCTAATGAACTAAATCATAAAAGAAATGCAACTGTTGATTGTTAACTTAATACATTTATTAATGTTTTAAAAAATAATTATACTTCTACATGAGTTAATAAGGAAAATGTTATGAACTTTCAAATATAATCCAAAATTCCATTAACTAATATATATATAATCAATAAAGCAAGTCATATATTATGTGCTTGTCAATAAGAGCTTGTTTTGTAATTGGTATGCTCCCTATATTGTATATATATATATTAAGCATAAATCACCCCACATTGTTAAGAAATCCAATACTGCCCTCTGTGAATTAATATATAAAATACATTACAGTTCGTATTTCAAAATAGCCAGGTCAAAATGATACCACTTTGACCTGTCTGCTATTAGATGTCATATACTGAAATACGAACAAATTCAACAAAGAATTTAAAAATTGGCAAGAAACGATCTTAAATTTTGCTACAAACAAACATATTTTAGTATTATAAACAAAGCAAAGCAAAACTCCATATAGTAGTGCCATCTGTGCTAAACAGAGTAATCAATGTTTTAGTATTATTATATAAAGACAAACTAAACTTTAGTAATTTTAATCTTTAAACCACCTAACACAAATATATAGAAAATAATCCCAGTGTATAACGCTATACTGAAATAAATATATATATATAAATATTAAGCATAAATCACCCCACATGGTTAAGAAATCCAGTACTGCTCTCTGTGAATTAATATATAAAATACATTAGAGTTCGTATATATATAATGACTCTTTTTTTAAATTATCTTCTAGCAGCTAATTTGCTATCATTTCATGCTTTCTATTTTAATATTTTTATTTATTTATTTAAATATTTATTGCAAATGCAACTTTAAAAACTTAAAAATCTCCTTAAAAGTAATATTGCAACTTTGCAAAAATAAAAAAAATAATAAACTGTGCATTTCTATATATAATCATAACAATACCTGTTATCTGATCATAAAAATATATTTGGAATAAAATACAATTTCTTTGAACATTATTTCTATCACCTAAACAAATTTTTGTAAAAAGTATATAAAGCAGTAACCTTATAATTTTAATTTTTTAATTACACATATAATTGTAAAATGTGGTAAAGAATTACAGTTATAATGTTTTGAGATCCTGTTGATATTATTTCACTTCCCTTAATTGAATTCTTTCTATTAAAAAATAAAGAAGAAATAAAACAAATATATTCAAATAAAATCTTTATCTAAACACCATTCTGCTATTTAAAAAACTTTTTTTCATTTGTTTTACAAAAATGAAAATAATTCTATACACAAACTATGGTAAACTTATGATTTTTAATTTCAATTTTAAAACAAATGGTAAGCTTCTGTAAAGGCAATATCCAATTTGAATACTCATTACTTCCATTGGTTAAATGTTTGTACAATTCATTTTATTTGGAATTAATAAATCAATACTACACATTTAAATTTTTACCATCAAATGAATGAAATAACTGGAAAACAAATACTACAGTTAGACA
This sequence comes from Epiperipatus broadwayi, assembly GCA_028023455.1. NCBI lineage: Eukaryota > Metazoa > Onychophora > Udeonychophora > Euonychophora > Peripatidae > Epiperipatus > Epiperipatus broadwayi. The sequence goes on along the minus strand of JAQFVV010000068.1, from coordinate 2,991,907 downwards.
CAATAAGCCATTTTACACCAAGAAGTTACAGTTGCATAAGAATCAGAAGAACATGGTATTTATGAATGGGAGAATTAACTAAAAATTACTATTTCATTTAATAAGGCAATCTGACATTAAACAAAAATCAGAGATATTGAGATATCATGTGTTTCATGTATTTCTTTGTGAGAACAGCAGCATATCTGATTTTAGTATTTATTCCATCCAGTTATCTTAACTTATATATAGTTTTTCCTTTCTAAATCCAGTTTAATGTTGCATCTTAAATTATTTTGATAATGTCTACATATTTAATTTGATCAATATATTCATCTAGTCTTTTGACTGCAGTCATTGTGGCAGCATAAATTCTCCATTTTTTATCATATGCAATATATCCAGTCAGCAGATAGATTATTATATTTTTTAAATAAGAGAAAACAATCAAAGTTTAAATAAATTTAAAGAGTTTACTTACTCTGAATAATAACAACAATAATAATAATAATAATAATAATAATAGTAATAGTAGTAGTAGTAGTAGTAGTAGTAGCAGTAGCAGTAGCAGTAGCAGCAGCAGCAGCAGCAGTAGTAGTAGTAGTAGTAGTAATAATAATAATAATAATAATAATAATAATAATAATAATAATAATAATAATAATAATAATAATAATAATAATAATAATAATAATAATAATAGTCTTGCATTGGTGGTCGAGAGGTCAGCGCAACTGCCTTGCACTAGCAGGAAGTTGCCCGGGTTGCAGGTTCATGTCCCGGCCAATGCTATGACACTTAAAATAATAATAATAATAATAATAATAATAATAATAATAATAATAATAATAATAATAATAATAATAATAATAATAATAATAATAATAATAATAATAATAATAATAATAATAATAATAATAATAACAACAACAATTAGTAATTTCTACTTGCTATCTGCCAGTTGGCAACAATATCACATAGATCTCTTAACAGCTCATATCTCCTTAGAGATTTAATATCTATAAAGTCTTTAATTCTGTAGTTTTGTAACTCTATATTTTTTCTATTCACACACACATATTTCTGAGATAGTTGAATGAGATTATGGACTAGAACTCTTTTTTTACTAATTTTTCAGAACAACTTCAATTTTACTAGTTTATCTTTTCACTAATTTACTTTTTCTGACCCTACAATTCTTCTGCAGACTTTTCATCAACTTTACTAATTTGCATAAAGTTAATTTTTTTTACATGCAAATTAGGCTGTTGTAATTTTCAGTAATTAAGTTTCTTTTCTGCATACATTATTTATTCTATTTTTGGAGAATTTTAGCATATCATCATTCAAAGCTTATACACACACCTTTATTTATTTTTTAATAAAAATATATGATACGTGTATATACATAGCATTCCTCCCTCTACTTCAGAAATATGCAGAATTTTATTTACAAATAAATTTTCTGGTCATTTAACCAGCCATCCATATTTTATCCACCTCTTAACAATAGGATAACATGTGTTTCTAAATGTTGATTCAGCTATGACTTTACTATTAATATTTGTCTTGCTTTAAAACATTTATATAATTTATCTTGTTTACTTGTGACTATTATACCTTTTGGTCTGGTGTACTAGACAGAGCATTCACATGTTTAATCTGTTTTCCAGTTCTATAATACAATTCATAGTCATAAAATGCTAAGATATTAACTCATTTTATCATTCACTGACTACAATAGTCTGGGATTTTTTCTTATTCTTTCCCAGTATTTCTAATAATCTATGGTCAGTGTAAATTTTGAAAAACTATTCATATACATATTAGTGAAATATTTTTACAGCATACACAATCACTAAAGCTTCTTTGTCCATCTGGCTGTAGTTCATCATGATTGTAGACAATGATCTTAAAGCATACATAATAGGCTATTCATCACCATGCACTACATGTGATATCACAACTCCAACACCCAATTTCAAAGCATTAGTTATAACAATTATTTCTTACTGGTCATTAGAATGCACTAATAACCTCTCAGAGGACAGTAATTCTTTTACTCTCTGAAAACCCATATTTTGTGGGGTTTTTTATTTTCACCTTTGATTCTTCCTCAGAAGTTTATAAAGAGGTGTAGCCATGTGTGATCTTCTCTCCAGAGAAACTATAAATACGTAAACCAATTCTAGAAAAATGCCTGCAATTGTTTAGTATTCATTGGCTTTGGAGCATTTTTCACAGCGATTACTTTTTCTGGGTTTGGATATTTTCCATTTTCATTAATAATATGATCCAGAAAGGTTATCTCTTTTATAGTCCAAATACATTTCTTGGAATTCAATGTCAAATTTCTGTAATTTTTTGTAGACTATGCATTTTAAGCTTGTACACTCATACCCACACTTATTTAGTCTTTAATAATAATAATAATATATATATATATATGCGTATTTGAAATGCCCCATAAATATATTATTCCAATCATATTCGCCCTTTAAATAAAGAAAGCTCAAATTTAGCAAAATTTGCTGTGGGGCGTTTCTAATATTTTATATAGAGTTCAGTTAGTGTAATACATTGTTTCTCTTTCTTATATAATATATATATATATATATATATATATATATATATAATATATATATATATATATATATATATATATATATATATATGGCTGCAGAAAGGAGTTTGCTATTAACTGAAAGAAGACCCTTTGATTCCTCTTGGAGGCCTTAAAGGAACTGAGCAGGGCAAATTCCTAATGTCCACTCCATACGTTCTTGTCGTTGCAGCTGTTATTACTATGTGATTATTCATATAGTATATGAACATGGATGGGCTGCTCATCAACACGTATTAACCAGCGTGGTGAGTTTATTGGCTTTTTACCTCTGAGTTTAAGATCAAAAAACACCATGGTCTTTCTTCTCAGTGCCTGATAAGGAAGAATGAATGTTTGTGTAAATGATAAATATTTTTCCAATACATATATACAATTATGACAGACAAAAATAAAGCATGGCCCTTATTCCCAGGAGGCTGTAAAGTCATCAACCAAGGCAGCGGTTGGTGGCCTAAGGCGGAGGGTGCTAAGAATCCCCTTATTGTGGATGCAGGCTGCCATTTAATGATGACTTTTTATTTAGGTACTTACAACTGCAGATCACTTTCAGTGAAGGAATATTGCAAGAATTAGAAGAACTGTCTTATATTAAATGGGACATTATTGGACTTTTTTGGAAAAAAAGGTGAAGAAACAATTGATTTAAAAAGTGGACATATACTCTATTATAAAGGCACGCATATTGAAAATATAAGTGGAGTAGGATTCAATATAAATAAAAAGTGGAAGAACAATATTGTGGAGATTGATGGTGTATCGGACAGAGTGGCAAGATTAGTTATACAACTTAATAGCAGATACCAAATGCAGATAATTCAGGTTTATGCCCCAACAAGTTCTCATAGTGATGAAGTAGTAGAAGATTTTTATATGGATATACAAAAGGCTTTTGATCAGAGTAAACAACATTTTAAAATTGTTATGGGAGACTTTAATGCTAGAATTGGTAGACAAATGAAAGATGAAATTGCTGTAGGTAATTTTGGTTATGGTAATAGAAATGAGAGAGGACATAGACTTGTGGAGTTTGCAGAAAAAGAAAAACTTTATATTATGAATTCATTTTTTTGAAAAAAATGTTAAAAATGGACATGGAAACATCCAAATGAAGGTACAGCAGAATTGGATTATATTTTGACTAACAGAAAATACATATTTCAAGATTGTAATGTTCTTAATAAATTTAACACAGGAAGTGATCATCAATTAGTAAGGTGTAAGTTACGTGTTAATGTAAAACTAGAGAGACAAAAATTATTAAGAAAAACAATATTTACAGGTGATATTCCTAATCTTCAGAAACATTCTAATGAATTTAAATTAGAATTTACAAATAGATTTCAAGTGTTAGGAGATTTTGAACATGATTCAGATTTGAATGAAATTAATATGAAAATAACTGATACACTTTTAAAAACTGCAACAAAGATAGCTGGTAGAAAAAAGCAGCAATTGACTAATAAAATTTCTACTGAGACTAGAGAATTTATGAAGAAAAGAAGGAATATGAAGATATACAAAAATGATGTATTAAAAAGAATTGAATATCTCGAATTTTGTAAAATGGTACGGAAAAGAGTTGAAAATGATATAAGAAAGTATAACTGTGAAATAGCAAGGAAAGCTGTAGAAGAAAGTAAAAGTCTCAAGAATGTTAAACAACATTTTGGTATTGGTAGGAAATTTATATCCGCAATAAGAAAAAAAGATGGAATTTTTACTAAAAAGAGAGATGACATCATGAAATTAGTAGAAGATTTTTATCAAGAATTATATAGTAATAAAGAACAAGTACTCCTATATCTATTACATCTTCCGAATTGCCCAGAATTTTAAATGAAGAAGTGAGACATGCAATTAAATGTATGAAGAAAGGAAAGGCTCCAGGAAATGATGGAATTATAATTGATATATTAAAAGAAGGAGGTGAAGAAATAGAAACAATTTTAGCAAAGTTATATACCAAATGTCTAAATGATAAAGATATACTGGAAGATTGGAAGAATGCAGTAATAATATTAATATTTAAAAAAGGTGATAAAGAAGATATTAGAAATTACAGACCTATCAGCCTTTTATCAGTTATATATAAAAATTTTACCAAGATAATTACAACTCGTCTACAGAGAACTTTGGATTTCCACCAACCAAGAGAACAAGCTGGATTTAAAAGTGGTTTTAGTACAATAGATCATATCCAGGTATTGAGAGAAGTCATAGAAAGGACAAACAAATATGAGTTGTCATTATGTTTTGGATTTGTAGATTATGAAAGGGCATTCAATTCTATACACATTTCTTCAGTGATTAAAGCATTGGATCATCAAGGTATAGATCCAGGATATTGTCATATTTTAAAGAATATTTATAAAAATGCAACAGCAACAATTAGATCACATAATGATACTGGAAAAATTAACATTGAGAAAAGTGTAAGACAAGGTGACTCCATATCACCAAAACTTTTTACAGCAGTGCTGCAAGAAGTATTTTGTGGATTAAAATGGGAAACTAAAGGAGTGAAAGTAAATGGAGAGTATTTAAGTCATTTAGATTTCGCAGATGATGTAGTTGTTTTTGTGAATAATGCTTCAGAGCTTCAGGAGATGTTGCAGGAGTTAGCAGATAAAAGTAGAAAAGTAGGACTAAAGATAAATGTTTAAAGACTAAAGTAATGTTTAATCGATTTGCTCAAAATATGAAAATAAAAATTGATTATGAAGAATTAGAAGAAGTTAACAGTTACAAATACCTTGGTCTGATTATTAATACAGATGGAAACATAATGGAGGAAATTAATCATAGAATTAAACTTGGTTTGAGTGCTTTTGGTAGAAATAACTTGATACTAAAGGAAATATACCTATGTGTTTGAAAAGGATGGTTTTTAACAAATGTGTTTTATCAGTTCTGACTTATGGATCTGAGACTTGGACACTTAATAGAAGAGCAATACAGAGACTTCAGACCACTCAAAGGAGTATGGAGAGATGTATGTTGGGAGTAACAAGAAGAAATCGAAAATGCAATGTATGGGTAAGAGAACAAACAGGTGTTACTGACCTTATTGAAAAAATTAAAAGATTGAAATGGAGTTGGGCTGGACATATTGTTAGAAGATATGATAATAGAAGGACAATTGAAATTTTAAACTGGATTCCAAGAGATTATAAAAGACCCAGAAAGAGACCACATGTGAGATGGATGGATGAAATAAGAAAATGTGCAGGGGTGTTGTGGAGAAGAGAAGCTAAAGATCGGAGAAGATGGATTAAACTTGGAGAGACCTTTATCCTGCAGTGGATTGATAATGGTTGATGACGATATATATATATATGTGTGTGCGTGTATACGTGACATTGTGCCATAAAAATTAGGCTTAAAAGCTTTCCTATCCGCGAAAATAAAAGCAAAGAATTTTAAAAAAGTTATACTTTTAAATTTAAATTATCTAAATGTTGTTGAATATATATTTTTAAGCTATTGTACGGTTAATTGTTATTTTTTTAAATAACGCATTTTTTTTTTTAAATAATGCAATAATAGTATATTAATTTTCGATAATATTATTACAAATCATCTTATGTATGTAATAAAATATAATAATTTTATTATTATTCATAATTTATAAAAGGAAATCTCAATACTTAAAATTTCGAGATGTCAATTAAAAGATGTGGAATTAGAATAAAAAGCACTAAAAATGACACCTTATTAAACATAACATTATTTTGAAACTTTAATTTTAATTATTATTTTATCGTGACTGGATTTTATCGTGTTTCAAAAAAAATCCTCTTTGCGTTTATAATAATGACAGATTTACTTTCTTTCTTTAAACTGTCTGTACTCACACACATCTTCATATAAATACACAATTGAAATTTGAATCACTTTATTTCTATAATTTCTTTAATCTAAGAAATTACTTTTGTCTTTTTTGACATGTACATTTCATTTTTATAATTAAATTTTATTAAATGTTTGCAAAGTATAAATCTTTACTCCGCCATCAAATTATATTTTTATTGAGTTAAAGTTACTAAATTTATTTAAATTTTCAACAGTTTGATAACATTACCGTTTTTATTAAATAACAATTACCCTATTTAAATTATTGAAATGTTTGTCCAAAACTGCTTTGTGTATATATATTGTAACAACTAGAAATCATTTAACAAAATTTGTATAGATAAAAAAAATGCATATATCATCCTTTTTGATGAAAAAAATGTGTGAATGTTTTATGGATGATAGTTATATTCCATATTGAACCATTAAAAATAAATCTGTGGTACATTGATCGTCAGAAAAAGAGTGGGCCACTCTCTGATTCAGCTGTTGAAAACAAACTACTAGATTATCTTGGATTATTTTGGTTTTCAAATAAGTTTAAAAAATATCAAGATAGAATTAGCTTTTAGCATTAAAAAAATCAATATCACTTCTTTATTGCACCCATTCTGGCTCTGTGTGCGTTTGGACAGTTATTAATCATTCAATTGCATGTATAGAAATACACACATATATTATGAATGTATGCTTTAAGACGGATAAAAAATGGCAAATAAACAAAGAATCATACTAACTTATGTCCCAATGTAATTAATGTTAAAGTTTAATAATTAACAGCATGAGAAAACAATAATATAAAAAGTCCATAATTCATAAAACACTACAATACTAGCCAAAGTTTAATAAAATTCTTACATAATCATAGTTTCATTTATTAACAAATTGATCTGAGGGCGCAGAATATATATTTTCTGCCTTATTCTAGGTCTTATAATTAGTGCCAATTTTTTCTTATTTTTTAGTTATTTTTTAATTTCAAACCCCAGTGGTTTGATTATTATTTGCTGTGCAAACTTCACAGTAAATATGTTTAAAGATAGTTCTCTGGCTTCAGAGGAATTAATGAATTCAAGCTCAAGTAAGAAAGAAATAGAAGGAAATATGGAATCCGTTATTAAATCTAAGTTTAGAACATCTACAAAGAAGAAAAATGGTAAGAAATCTTTTTCTCTCTCTTCCTCAATTGAAAACATGTTTGATAACAAAGATCTACCTTTATTAAATGAATCCCAAAAGTTTGAACAACTTTCATCAAATGATAACAATGTCACAGAGATAGTTTCAAATTTTAAAAATAATCAAGTTAAAAATAGTCGAGTTAAAAAAGTTAGCGATAACAATGCTGAAGTTATAACAATGCTTTTAAGAAATTCAAAGAATAAAAAAAGTTCTGTTTTTAATAAATCATTAAATGAAAATGTTGCTAAAATGAATAAATTTATTTCTAAGAAAGATACTTTTTTATTACAAAATAAATCCAATGATTTTGTGCAAAATGATGATATTATGGAAGGAGAAGATTTCCCACAACTTGATAAAAATAATATTACAAATGCTAAAAATGATTCATTTGTTTATAACAAATGTAATACTATTAAATCTAGTTTTAATTTTGATATATCCAATAAGAAATCAGGTAATGAGATAAATCATTCACTGCTTCAATCACCTTCAGTTATAAGCAACTCTGAAAAAGAATCATATGCTAATATACTCTTAAATCCATGTAATACATCAGGAATTAATCATGATAACAATTCTTTATCTAATAATGATATATTCAATATTTGTGATGAAGATACATCTCCCTCATTGCAAAATATTTTTAATAATGATTCAGCCTCGGTGAATAACTTAGACCAAGATGAAATCAATAGTATTATTTCTCAGTTTAATGAATCTATCCCTGATCAGCTTCTAAGATCTTTCATCAACTACACTAATGAAAAATCAATTGTTCTGGCAGTTACAAACAGAAACAAAGATCTTTTTAGATTTCCTGTTGATCATTTTTGCCAAGAAATTACTGAAAAAAAATTATGGTCTCATATTTATCAATTGCTAAATCACCCAAATAATAGGTATCTTATAATTCAATGTCATAATATTCTACAGAAAAGCATTTTACTAAATTCTCTTAAAATCATTAACAACAAAATAGTGGTTAATGTAAACATGAACAGGCCAGTAATCTTATCAGGCCATATAAGAAACTGTTATTTGAATTTTGGGCAACATGATCTCCAAAAATTATTAAAACCTTATGGTTCAATTTCAGAGTTCAAATATATATTGGAAAAAAGGGCAAATACTGAAGTCATTACAAACTCTGCTCTATTTAAATTATCACTGATTAAAGGTGTGTCTCCTACTTCAATTCCTACAATTCATTGTGCAGAGTCAGCTCCTCTTATAATTTCATTTTGGGGTATTCCCCCACAGTGTTTCCTATGCCGTCTAAGAACACATCTCATAAAAGACTGCCCTGCTAGAATTTGCATTAAATGCAAGGGAAGAAACAGCAAATTCCATAACTGTGATAGGTCTTCAAATCAAAATATACTTGCTACATTACAATCACCTTCAGAATTATTCATACAGCCTCAAGCTCATGAAGTTCTGATGCCTATATTTCCTGTAAAGAACCATATTGTAGAAGAACAAAGTCATGAAGTTCTGATGCCTGTACTTCCTGTAAAGAACCATATTGTAGAAGAACAATCTGACATGCAAATGATTATAGATAACAAGTCACACTTAATGGACTCTGATTCGGATGGAATTATGACAACAAATTATTCTTATACTCGTCAAAAATCCAAAAGAAAGGCAGGAGGAGGTAATAGGAATTTTATTGAAAAATCACATTCAATGACTTCTGAGGATTTGTCAGACTCAAATAAAAGTTCTTCTGGAAATGAATTGTGCAAAACAAATGTCAAGAGCAAAAAACTTAAAGCTGACAATCTGAAATTAACATTAATTAAATCTCAGATGTCTGACATCACTTCTAAAGGGAATTCAAACATGGACAAGATTTCTACAAAAAAAGTCACTCCTCAAAAACTTATGGATATTGAACATAATATTAATATTACAGATAACCTTGATAAAAAACATGATAAGATTGAAGAATCATCACTCATACTCTAAATGGTTTTTTTTTTAAATATACAAAATATCTAGACTCAAGCTAATTCTTTAAATTTTTTTTTCTTTATATATATTGAATGAAATTAAAAATATCTGGCTTAAATGTCCGTGGGCTTAACTCTGATAAAAGAGTTGATGCTCTTGCTCACTGGACAAAGAAGTTTTTGCCTCATTTAGTTTGTTTGGGAGAGACAAAATTACATATTAATTCAAATCAAAAGATAATTGACAAATTGCACAGATTAGGCTACTTTCATTATTCTACATCTAATAGCCCATCAGCTGGGGTTGCTCTTCTTATTCCTTTCCAATCTCTGATACAAAATTTCAGAATTAGCTTTTTAAACTCTAATTTAATCTTTATAACCATTTGTATAAACTCTTTCAAATTCAATGTAGTTTTTCTCTACTTAAACAAAGATATTGGGCTCATTCATAATCAAATACATCTCATTAATTTAGGACTTATCTCAAATCCTTTTCCTACAATTCTTCTTGGAGACTTCAACTCTACTTATGACTGTTTCAATTCAAAATTTTTACACCTTCTAAATTCTCATTTCATGTGTGCACAGGGTTTTTTCCCACATGATGCATGTTCATTTTATACAAAGAAATTTTCTTCTCTTATAGACCTATTATATTACTCTCCGGAACTGCACTTCTTCATCAATCCATCTTTACAACCATTACCTTTCTCTGATCATCATGCTATTATGCTTGATCTGACATTAGACTTACCCAATCAAACCTATGTACACCTTAAATCTACAATAAGAATTTTGCTAAAATCTGCTACACCAGAGGCGATTATCTCTGAAGCTTATATTTTTTTCAAGAAAATAGACATCCTAGCTCTTCCACCAGCTGAATCTTGGTTTGCTTTTATAAATATTCTTAGTTCTTTGATTTCTCATTACACCAGAAAGAATAAAGGGCCGATTGGGTTACTTAAGAAAGCAGATAGCTTAATTACAACATTGAAAGATATACCTCCAACACCAGCATCTATACAGGTTATTATTGACCTGAAGCAACAATATGTAGAGACACACCAAATCCTAATAGACTATCTGGCTACTAAAAAGGCAAGGCTTTACCTCTCTAAACCTCATAACTTCTCAAGGGGATATATAAGGTGGGCTATGGGTTTTCAAAGTAAGTCTAAAATTCCATCAGCAATCACAGTGAATAATATAATTTTCTCGGGTAATAGCATGATTTTACAAATTTTAAATCATTATAAATGCAAGCTAGTAGATGTTTCACAGAATTTGGTGCTTGATACATCTATATATTCTTGTGAGACAATTCATGGTATAAGTAATGATGATATTAGAGCTAAACTCTCATCCATGCCTGATAGAATACACCCTGGAATCCATGGAATACCAAAATTCATGTTCAAACATCTTGAAGCCTTCACAGTACCAATAGTGAGTAGAATGATTGATCTACTTGCCTCAGGTCCCCTTACAATTGATCAACTCTATCCCATTGCAATGGTCCCATTTCTTAAGAGTGCTATTATCCCATCGCCTCTGGAGAACCTTAGACCAATCTCGATGACTCCATTGATTATTAAACTGATTGAAGCAATTATCAAAGATAAAATTCAAAATCTCATTCTGCCTTTTATCTCTAGTTTTCAATTTGCAAAGAAAGGTAGTTCCACAGCTGAGGCACTCTGCCTATTCAGGTTAATTACGGATTATACAAGAAAAAATAAAAAGTCAAAGCCAATAGTTGTCCAACTTGATATTTCAGCTGCTTTTGACTCAGTCAGAATTCCTCAACTAATACATCTTCTAAGTGGTCTGAACATTCCCACAGGTATAATGAACATCATTACTAACCTTCTATTAAACAGACATATTGCAATTTCATTAAATGGAAAAATTTCAAACTCATTCACACCTACCAAGTCGATTCCACAGGGTTCTCCTCTTAGTCCCTTACTCTTCATTCTATATATAAATCCATTCCTTAAATCTTTAGAGATGAATCTTCCTGGATTGTACATTCCTGGTATCAATAAATCCATTCAGCACATATCCTACATGGATGATGTGGCAGTGTTCTTACCCTCTAGAAAATTCATACCGAAACTAATTCAAATTATGGACAATTTCACCATAGAGTCAGGTCTTGCGTTTAACCTTAGAAAATCTGCTGTATGGAGACTTTCATCTGGAAAATCCATTCCATCCTTTTTCACAGCTATGCCACAAAAATTTTTGGGCTTACCAATGAGTCTCTCTCATGCAGCAATGAGGAAATTAATACAAGACACTATCATGAATTCTGCAAGAAAAATAATTGATTCACTTTCAAAAGTTTATACATCATTATTTGCAAAAACAGCCCTACTCAACATGTTACTGTTCCCCAGAATTGCTTACTACATGCTGTTCATTAAATTCTCATCAAAATTTATCCAGAATATAAACTCTCTTTGCTCTAGATTAATGTGGAAGGGTAAAACTGTTGCTATTAGCTTAAGAAGAGTGCAGAGACCAACAAGACTTAATGGCTTGTCACTGCATTCACTTCATGTTCTTTGTCTACAGAAATCAAATAACCTCATTACAAGACTTAATGGGATTTTTCCTGATGACTCACCTTTTCTATCTATTCATCCTACAGATACTCCACCTCCAATTAATGATGGTTGGCTGACACAAGTCTTAATTGACATTTCAAAAATTTTCACACCTTTAACTCAATTAAAACCAACGAAACTTCATTATTGGGATGCCTATCTTCTTTTTTTTTCAACAATTATCCCAGATCATAGCATTCTCACCTGTACAAACTTTTCCATTATAAAGAAATATAAAAGATGTAATCTAGAGCCAAAATATTTGGACTTTCTTCTAAAGCTAAATCTCAATGCCCTTCCAACAAGCCACTTTCTTGTGATGTATAGAGGTTTTTCATCTTTGGACCCTGTTTGCTCACTCTGCCATAGGGAGGATGATACCATATTTCACATTTTCAACAATTGTTCCTCTCTTCAGGGCTGTAGAATATTGATTAATAAAATTTATACACCAAAACATCCAATTATCAACACACTCATAAAAGGTTTTGCTTATGGGGATTTTGCAATTATAAGAAGTGCAACTTTCATCACTTTCTGTCTATGGTTTGTCAGATGCTTCCTAATCTTCAAGTCTGTTATACCTGATCCAACATTAATTTTTTTACAAAAATTAAAAGATATCAAAGAAAGAGATTTGAAGTTAGCTCCTCACCTAATAGCAAATTCCACATGGAATCTTATTAATATTGGACATTAAGTAATTTAATGGTTTATAAATGTATTGCCAAATTTAATGTTATTTTATAATTTTTTCTTTATTGTAAACATAATTAAATAAACCTGTTTTTGATACTAACAAATTGATCTAATCAAAACAAAATAATCTTCCCATCATTCACTTTATCAACCAACTTTCTTTCACATCATATGAAGACATTCTTTGATGTGAAAGGAAGTTGTTGTTATAAGTGAATAATGTTAAGACTATTTTGTTATATATATATGTTATATGTTTAGTTGAATTTTATTTGAGAAGGTCTATTTGTTAATAGATAAAACTATGATTGTGTAAGAATTTTTGTGAAATTTAGTTGTTTTTGGCTAGTACTGAAGTGTTATATGAATTTCTATTATATATATATATAACTTTTATTAAGAGGGTCAATATTCAATGCTTATATGTGAAACTTTATTGCTTATCCTTCAAATGCAAATAATAAACATAATTAAATTAATATTCTAGTTTTTGAGATGCAACTACAAACTTTTAACTATATTACCATTTCCATCAATAAAATTCAATAGTCAGAAATATTTTATATATTTAAAAAAATCTAAATCATTCCTTAATTTAGGTTTTGGATATCATAAAATTCAATAATTTATATTATTAATAACATTTATAATGGTTTTCCAGGAAATGTATAATTTTCAAACAGTATTGACCCACTTCTGGATAAAGGTATTTGCAAATATAAACCAATTTTTTTTCCCAATCCATAGTTTTACTTTTTCATATTTCATCAGTAAACCTTCATATTTCATTCAATCTTAGATCTTTTATAATTTTTTGAGATCCATTTTCAAACTTCAATGTCAATCTATTATTATCTCTTCCAGCAATATGTCTAGCTCAGCTATTGCAGTCACTTAATTCTTTTAATAATGTCAGTGATATTACTTTGTTTTCTCATCCATTTATTTTATTTTTATTCCTTTGCTGTTATTTCTAACACACATATTTCCATACTTCCTTAAAAGATTTAAATTATCTGTATTTTTCGTCCAAGTCTTAGATCCATAAGAAAGATCATTGCTTACTTAAATTTAACATTTTTTATTAGAATTAGTCTGTGGCTCAATATTTAATATGATTGCAGTTTACAGTTCCAAGAGATGCCTCTTTTGAACCAGATGATTGAAATGTGGACTTTTATATATTTATTTATTCACAGATGGTGTAGATGAAAATTTACTGATGCTTGAAATGATGTGTATATATATATATATATATATATATATATATATATATATATATATATATATATATATATATATATATATATATATATATATATATATATATATATATATATATAGTGAGATTTGAACTTAGAATTTTCAGTTAATATTCATCTTCCATTTCATATCAAGCAACCAATACACATGACTTCACATGAAAAAAAAGATAAATGATCCTCAATATACATATTTCTTGCAAAGGCAGCATCCATCTGTTGGACCAGATCATAATCTTCCTCTCATATATACAATTGGTGCTTGGATTTTATTATGATAGCAATTCCTTAAACTTTAATGAAGAGGCTTCAATCTTCTTATCCCTCCAACAATTTAACTGTCTATTTCATTGAAAAATGTATTATGGAATGCTCAAAGCCCTTTGTGGATTTGATATTGTATTCATACCCATGTAGACATTACATCAATCTAACCTATCATATTTTTGAACTATTACATATCCATTTATATTAATAGGAGAGGGTTGAGACATGCACTAATTGGATGTGGGTGGGAGTTTATGATCTAGCCCAACTGATGAAGGCTAGTTCTGTATGAAATACACATTTGGGGATTGTGTATCTTTTTTACATGTGTGTGGTCATTTGTATTGGTTGTTTGAGATGGAGTCGAGGATAAATATAGTCTAACATTCTTAAGTTCAATTCCTTCTATTTTCTATAGAAAACATTCAGTATACTGAATGAAAATGAATATTATATATATATACTGTTTCTTTTTATCCAGGTTACTGTGATTCAGATTTTATGTTTATAAATACAGTTAGCACTTTCAAAACATTTCAGCATTCGTTTGTATTCATTTAATATATATTGTAACCAATGAAAAATTGAGGATAAGAGAGAGCTAAGCTACTCCCCTCAATACATCAAACACATATATCCTTAATGATAATAAACTTCAAATAATACCTTAACAAAGGATAATAATAAAAATAAGCATAGGCCAGCTCAAATGCACATATGCTAATAATAATAAGAAGAAGAAGAAGAGGAGGAGGAGGAGGAGCTAAAGTAATAAGCATTGATAAGACAAATTCCAAACACAGCAAATTAAGAGGAGGAGAATTATTATACTCTCTCTTTTAAAAATCTAATAACTCAATGTTTTAAGCATATGACACAAAAGAGTTGTTATTTTCAAATTTTCTTTCACCAGCACATCTTCAAAATACCACCAATTCTTATAATTATCGTGATTATCTTTCTACAATAATCATATTTAATGTAAAGTTCTTTTATTAAGTTAACATATGTATTCTTTTATTTTTATCATACAGTTCTTTCCTAAAATAATTTGATCTTAAATTATTCCAATTCTTTTCAAATAATCTTATAAGTAAATAAATCTCAGGGTTCATTATGATGAATTATCTTATAATCACTATTTTTTTCTTTTCTTTATTTTTTGAAACCTAGCAAGAATGCGATTCTAGTAAAACAATAATGGGTACTTGATATTACCAAGAACTTTTTTTTCTGATGTATACACCACTTTAGTTAGTTTAATGAATTTCACTCAAAATAAGTTTATCAAAGGCTAGAAATTTGAATTCAGCCACACATTATTATTTGACATGTGTAGATATAGATTACAGCAGTTTCACTGGAAAATTCCCATTAAGCTTAGACTAGTAATTGTTTTATTATTTTATCATGATGTTGATGATGACATGGGTCTGGGACTACAATGGTTGGTGTACAGTCTGCATTTCTTTAAGCACACTTTTCTTTAGTATTAAAATGGGTTTTTCATTTCTTCTTTTTGCTTTTCATTTTTATTTTTCTGCTCTACTTGTAGACATGTCACTTCTTGCATTTTATTACCTGTATCTTATTTGAAACCATCAATGGGAGATGTTAAGCAATAGCAAGATTAGAGTTCTCTTTGAGTCTCCAGTGATCAGCCATGAGATGCTTCTTGTTTCATTCTTTATTTAAATTCTCAGATGTTCTAGAATTATTGGATGGCAAACTGATCACTTAATAACAAAGAATGTTGAGTTTAGCAATGTATTTTGTTGTAAAATCTCTTCAAATATATATAAAAAAGTGACAAGTTGGTTCTCTGAAGCAATAATACTTAATACTCATTAAAAATTTCTTTCATTTTGAATATATATATATGTGTGTGTGTGTGCTCATCTTGATGACATTACAGCACTCTTATCTATTGGAATATCTACAGCTGTGTGCACACCTTGTTATCTGTAACATTTTATCTGTACAGCTGTAATACAATTATATGATAGTTGAAAATTTATTCTTTGATGGTCTGCAATAATTAGTGGTTTCTTTTTTAACTTTAAACTGCTTACTAATGAGTTTCTTCTTTGCTCTTCCTCTTATTTAATACTGAAGTTGTCTTAATCTTTTGAATTGATTTATCTATCTTTTTAACAGACAAAATGTATCTTGATCTTTCAAAATTGACTATCTCTCTCTTTTTAACACTTTAAAAAATTGGACTTAAATAAAAAATAAAAAAAACCTTTAACAAAGAAAATATGAAATTATTAAAAAAAAACATTTTGATATATATGCCAACATTTAAATTTTGGTGTTTAAATGAAATGATATAAAAAGCTAAAGACTATTAATACTGTCAGGACTAAAAATTATAGATCAAATTAGTAATGAAAAGCATCAAAAAATATTTTTAAAAATGAAAAATATTATAATTTATTAGATATAAACAAAATAGAAAAATTAATAAGTAGACTTAGAAAGAAAAATGATGTTTGGAGTCTGTGTCTATAGACAATGATTTACATGTATTTAAAACTTTACCTCTGAGATATAAATATATTCAGATGTATAAAATCACTGAACTAAGTCATAATTATGGATATATTGGAAATGTAAAACTGGGACAATAGTTTCTTATATCTCTATTAAAATTTCATTTTTCATTAGACTGTTAAAATACTCAAAATATACAAATTTGCATCTTCACTAGTTAAAGCTTCAGCATTTTTTCCATTTCCTATTCCATGCTTAACATTTTCATGACCATATCCCTCCTTTACATCATTTTTTTTTCTTTTAGAATCTTAGTTCCTCTATATATACCTAATCTATCAAACAATTATTTAAGCAAAGAAAAAATCCCCCCCTTTCATTCTGGAATCCTTGGGGTTGGGGATATAGAGTTTGAACTCAATACCCTATAACATATATATATGTATACTTATTAAAAACTTTTATTTTCAACATAGTGGTATTTCTTTTTAATACTAAATTATTTTTGCCAAAGATACTCCACCCATGTTTAATTACAAATTAATTTCATCCAATATGTTTCATCTATAATAATAATCTGATCAAGATATAAGTAGATATTTACATTTTCTAATTCATGATTGTCAATCTTATTTTTTTTACTTCTGACAAAACTCTCTGAACATTACTTGTTTTTTTCAGTATTTATCTTTAATCCTACTTTTTTTCTTGTATCTGAAAACTCTTGCAATATTTCTTGAAGTTTTGAAGTATCATTTTATTTTCAAAAACAACCAAATCATCTCCAAAATCTAGATGGCTTAAATAATCTTTATTTATTTTTAAATCAACTATATCCTATTTATTATTAAACAATTCTATTTTCTAATTCATGCAATCTTATTAGTTGAAAGTAATATGAAACTGTAGTTACCTAACTAAAACATCATTGTTGTGTGGCAGCCTGAGTCACAAACAGTGGGTTTATTTGTCTATCATGATTGCAAATATATATTTTAAAAAAGTCATTCACTAACAACTCAACTGACATTTCAGTTAAGAATGGTCAGGTAGTAAAGAAGAAAGACCCTGGTGTTTCTTGATATTAAATTCAGAGATAAAATGCAAATAAAATCTCACCACATTTTTAATTCATTTTAATAAACAATCCACAAATGTTTATTTATTTAATAAGTAATAACATTTGAATGACAGAATTTATTGAATAAATATACATTGCTTTGCTCCTTTAAAGCTCAAATGTGAATTAAAAGATCCTCTTTTGGTTAACACCAATCTACTTTCTGCAGACATTAAATCTACATATATATATATATATATATATATATATATATATATATATATATATATATATATATATATATATATATATATATATATATATATATATAAATGCTGGCATATATTATTAGATAAAATGATAAAAAACTTATCAAAGTATTTATCAGAATTCTTTGTTTATTTTTTTTCACAATTCAACTTATGCTATAGGGCTTTATTTTTATAATAAAATACTTATTTCTAATTTACTTTTCAATTATTTTGATGAATTTATAATTTAGCACACATTCTTTCTAACTTGGTTTATAGTTACAAGGTTAATATTTCCAGATATCACTTTCACACTGCAGTTTACTATAAAATCAATACATAATGCTAATTCAGCTTTCCATGATAAGATATTTCCTCTTGCTTTTAGACTTATAGGCTAGGATTCACTTATTATAGCATAGAGCTGATGAAAACTATTTTTTTCTCACATAGGGCTTTTGATTTGGTTATTTAATGTGCATATTCTCTTCTCCAAGAATCACATTTTCTATAAAGACTCACAACCCAAGAGACCATCTATCATGAATTCATTTGTAGATATTTTTGTTTATAATTGCTGAGAAGTGTAATGCAAATTCATTTGTTTCCAATGCTGGACTAATATTTTACATTATCAATTGATCTCATGATTGACTCTGACTATTTGTTACTAATTGTTTTTAATATAGGAGTGTATATGGTTGTACTTAGGTGACTCTTTAGAAAAAAAACAGACTTTGTTTTCTTTTATATCTTTCTTTTTTCTATATCATAAGTAGTTCATGTGTATCCATAAATCAATATCTTGCTTTTCAATCTAAGCTCCCTCCACTCTTCTTAATGTCCATATTTTCGGGTTTAGAACCCAAGTAAATTATTTATTGTTAAGCTTTTTTAATTAAAACTTTTATAGGATTCAGTTTGAAAAGACTCATTTTGTAATAGTTTATTTTTTGACCATTTATTTTATATAATCTTGCAATATTAGACTATATCAAATTCAAATAATAAATTATACAGTATAGCATTAACAAATTAAACTCGGCAATGATTTACTCTTTTCAAAATTTCTTTTAAATCCTTTTAATTATATTTTTGCAATAATACCATTAATAAATCAAATTATATTCTACATATGTAATGAAAGCTATGAATATTTGCAAGAAATGATATTGCCTTTTTCTATAGTCAGCTTGCAAATGACTAATTAAGCATTCCTTATGGACACAATTAATAAAATTATACAATAATTTTTAATCATTGAATATATTAAAATATATTCTATATCTAACCATTAATAATTTCATTACTCATATAAATCCCTCCTCTTTTGATTTAACTTAAAAAAATTTAAGTGTGCTGACATAAATACTAATACACATATATGAACCATGGAAACTTTCATTATATCATTTGATATCTACTTCTTTCACAAATTTTTTAAAGAACACATATCTCTTCAATTTATTAGTGTCATTTATAATATTTTTTAATAATCAAATATATAATTAAATAAATTCTATATGTAAACATTGCAAAGTTATATCTTAATTTATATAAAAAGTATTTATAAATATACAAAAAATAATTATTTTTCTGTCACCATTGAGGAAAAAGTAATACAAATTGCAGGACCTCAGAAGAGTAAGGGATGTAGCTGAAGGTTAAGAAGAATCAAATATATGGAATTCTATGATATGATACAAAAGAGAAGACAGTGGGCTATAACTGAAGGTTAAGAAGAAGCAAATAAATGGAAATCTATATGATACAAAAAAGAAGACAATAGTTCAAGAAAATATAATCATAAAGTTAAAAAAAGCTATAAAATCAAACAAAAAACTTTAAAATATAAAGCAATATATTGTTATTGGAGATAAAGTCATTTCAGAAATAAGAAGAATATATACTACTATTATTAAAAAAGAGACAACATTCTGATATATATAGAAGATTTCTATAAAAAAAATTATATAAGCATGACGAAGAAGCAAACAAAGTAACCTTTTATGAAGTATCACACTTTTTAAATGAACAGAAATAAGTAGATAAATAATATTTTTGTAGTGTAATTTTTACTTCTCCATGAACACACAAGTAGGGACTGGTTTCTATTAACTTTAAACATTTTATAGAAGGGTGTCATTATAAACATATGATAAAAGTCATTGAAAAAGACATATCTTTGGTCATATGTTTATAATTACACCCCTCTACAAGTGGTTAAAAATGGAGAGAAAATAGTCCCTATTTTGCATGAGCATGGTGTAGTGAAAATTACATTACAGAAATATTAACCATTAAGAAGATAATGTCTAGTCTAATGAATGACTACTAATAATTATTAAACAGATAAATCATTGAAAAGAAGAAAAACTCCAGGAAATAATGGCATTTTTATTGATATTTTAAAAGAAGCAGGTAAAGAAGTAAAGAATTTTTGTTTGTAAAACTATACATAAAGTTTTTAATAGTATATTAGATAAATGAAAGAATATAGTACTGCCATTGATATTTAATAAAGGTAAAAGATAATACCTTGGAAATTACAGACCTATTAGTTCTATACTGCCAAAATAATGACAACTCATTCAAAATAAAATCTGGACATACATCAATCAAAAGATCAAATGGTTTTATCATAGTAGATCACATCCAACTATTAATAGAAGTTTTAAAAAGTATTAAAAGTTTCCATTATTTTTGGGATTTGTGGATTATAAAAATAATTTGATTCCATAAACTTTTCTGCTTATAATTAAAACTTGGGACCATCTCATTATAATATTCTGAAGAATGTTTATCAAATGCAACAACAGTGACCATAGTCTAGGGTGACACCAAAAAATTATTATTGATAAGATTATAAACAAAATAATTTTATATCTGAAAAGTATTTTGTGAATAAAATGAAAAGTTAAAAAATTAAAATAAATAGTTATTATTTAAATCAATTACATTTTGCAGATAAATGTGCTAGTTTTTTTGTAAAAAATGATTTTTCAGAACTTTAGAAAATGTTACAAGAATTATCAGATGTAAGCAATTAAGTAGGATAAAGATAAATACTAAGAATCTAAAATAATGTTTAATAGCTTTTTGCAGAAGAACAAAATAGAAATTGTTACTTATGAATTAGAAAAATTAACAACTACAAATATTTTTTGTTAGATGATAAATGCAAAAAGAAGTATGAATTATAAAATTAATCATAGAATTAAAAATAGAAGGGGTATTTTAATTAAAAATAGTCTAATTCTAAAAGAAAATATGCCTATGTAATTAAAAGATGTTTTAAATAGGTCTGTAATACTGGTTATTATATAAGAATCTGAAATAAGGATGGAAACTTTAGACTACTTAATTACATGTTAGAGGGATATATGTTGGAAATAATAAGGAGAATAGGAAAGCAAAGTTCATGGATGAAAGAAGAAATTAGTGCAATTTCTATTATTAAAAATATTAGAAAACAGAAATAGAACTATATTGACAAATTGTTGGAAGAATTGACAATAGATGGGTAGTTAGTCTTCATTTGTCTTTCAAGAGGTTGTAAAAGATCTAAAAGGTGACCTTGCGTGAGATGGATGAAGAAAATAAGATTTTTTGGAGTGATGTAAAGAAGAGAACTTTTGAATAATTTTACTTCTTTGAAATAATCTTCAAGATAATCTTTATAATTTACATAGGGTTTGTCATTATCATAAAATGCTTGTTATAAAATATATTACTATTTTTATTTTATGCATAACAATCTGACAAAGATGAGTCTATATATTTGATTTAATAACATAGTATTTAACAAATTTAAGAACATACTGAGTCACCCTATGATCTTGCCATTGTATTTTTAGAATTACATAACGTAGTAAAATAAACTTTTTCTAATGCCTGAAGATTAATGGTGATATATTATTAGATGTCATGTGTTGGACTATTTCCATTATCTATGAGTTAATGTTGAATATATTAAAAATTTTAAACTTTCCAAATACAAACAACATGTTAATAATAACACACAAATAGACAACACAGGTTAGTAATTACGCAACGTTTTGCACAGTGTCAATATTCGCTTAGAAGTTGAACTCGCTCCTTCAGATTCTTGAATATCGAATTTACGGCAAACTCTCTACCAACTGAGCTATTCTGTCAAAGGCAACATATAGTAGAAATTTGATATATTTATATATGAGAGTTGGTTTAAATTCTCCTGAGTCCTTCATTTTTTTTTCTAGTGCCATTATTTTATATCAACAGAGAATGCACATTTGGTTACCAAATAAATTGAGAAAAAAAAAACAGTCTTGTATAAATTATTTTTAGTTGCTATAATTACATTACTATGTCAAACTTCTCTGTTTTAAAACTTATTAAATGATGCTTTTTTATATATATAAATAGATAATTTGTTTTTCTATTTATTTTTTATTATAATTTTATGCAATTTAAGAAAGAAAATATGAAAATAATTAAATATGAAGTAAAAAAAAAGTTGATTTATTTTATTATGAAAAACATTTACTTTTAATTTTAAACTGTATCATTGTTATTGTTTCTTCTATTTTTTTTAAAGTTTTCAGAATATTGTATTAATACAATTATATATTTGATTTTTACATATACAAATACAAATTCATGTATGCATACTCAAAAATACAACCTTAATATATACAAAAAAAAAAACAAATGGCATATTGAGTTATATGAATGAAGATAGTTTAAAATTATATTTGTTTAATAATACTTAAAAATTAAATTAGCCTAAAAGTTATTGTAACAGTTGAAATCCCAAATGTCCAAAACGTATCCTTTTAGTCACTACTTCTATTAAATATTTTTTAAAAAATATCACATTTTTCATAAATGCTTTATTTAATTTATGATAGTTTTAAGTAACTAAACATCTTCAAATCTACAAAAATAATTGTATTACAAATTTTTATTGCATAAATATACAATAACTTTATTTAATATATATTATACATATACTTACTATTATTTAAAAAATATCCCAAATGTAATATATACACTCTCAAGATATTTCAACAATTAAAAAATACCTAAACATAATAGATACACTGTCAGCATATTCCAACAATTTAAAAGTAAATATATTTAATATCGATATATTTATTTATGGGCAAATATATAAACCAAATGCATACTAGTGTTTATAGATTAACATAAATGATTTATATGTTTGCACACGAATATATAGATATTAAATTTTATTCAGTTTTTAATTAATGGAATATGTTTGGAATATTTATAAATAATGATAAATATATGCAATTGGAATATTTTTTTTTTTATTTGAAGAAGATTACTAGTAATTGAAACTGTCATAAATTAAATAAAGCATTCTGAAAAGTGCATTATGATAAATTTAAGTTTTTATAACGATTTAAAATTCAGAATGAAGTGTGAAAAAATAGCGACTTGTTCAATACTAAGATGCATTGAGAATTATTATTGTATATAGAAATAGTTTTAATTAAGACAAATTTAATATTTTTTTCAAGTACTGTATACTATTGTATTTTGTTTTATTTTAGATATGAATGTTGTTTATATTTTAATTAATACTGATAGTTTTTTTAATAATAAACTTCTCAAAGTATCAAGAAGACTATTATAATATATATGAATGGGATCACTGAAATATATAGTAGATAACCTAATTACATACTTACAAAACTATGTGATGTGTTTGAATCTCAGTTCATTAGATTTAATAATGTGGAGAAAGTAAAACAATTGTTAAGTGTGTGAATGCAAAGCTATTTCTTTTTGTTGATTTTAATGTCAAGAACCAGAAAGTAATCTACTAAGGTGTTTGGTACTGCCATCTAGTATCCATTAATTTTTCAAGCTTACAATCGTTGGTTCAGAATTAAATTAAATAGTATCAATTACTTCTATGACAAATGTTATTTTTAATCTTATAGTTTTGTGAGAATCAATATTTTTTTTCAATTTATTATTAATTTAAGAGTTTCATTCTATTAATAATTCTTTTATTTATAATTATAAATATATAATAAAGTTTTGATGCCGTTATATTATATATTTATAGATTCAAATTTAGTATTAAATTTTAAGATATATTTGACAATGTAGCTGTATTAAATTAATAAATAATTGTTTTCAAATGCCATATCATAATACATTCTAATGTTCAAATGTAACTAAAACTTGATATTTTTAGGTGGTTGAAGATTTTTCAAAAAAGCTTCTTTTTTTTCTCCAGAAAATCAACTCATGGTTAATCTATTTAAGCACTCAATATTGGTCAGTAATGGAAATAGAAATCCCATTATAATACCACTTGGTTAGCAAAGTGTTGATATGTTATTATAAAAAAGACTATGGTTGTAGTATGATATAAGCTTCTCTTTTACCATAATTACATATTGATTCTCTAATTTATTTTTATCTGACGTCAAGTAGAAAGAAGTAAAAATAATTAAAAATATATATCATGGTTTGAAATATACATGAGAATCTATTATAGGACATAAGATAGAAATGAATAAAATAAACTTCCACAAAAGCTTAAATACATTTAGTTACATTTTCTATTCCATAAAAGAAATTTTGGCTTGGGATAATTAGCTATATAAATAAATGAGGTAACAAAAGCAAATATTCTTTTCTTGTAAAAAGTATTGTCTTATAGTGGTCTAGATAGTATTTCAATAACCTATTGTATGGTTGTAGTATACTTTAAATGCATTCATGTTTACTCATGGTTATAATTTTTATAATAATTTGCCACTAAATAATGGCTAAAAAACATTGTTATTTATTTATGTGTTATTGGCTCTCTGATTCTTTTTGCACAATAAACCATGTTTCTTTATTTTTTTTCTTTCATCATAAACTATTTCAACAATTCCCATTTCAAATCCATGACCATGTTCTTTTGTGAGTAGCCATCAAGAATAGAAGCATTCAAATAAATAATAAGTATTTTAGATATTATTTAATGTTATGATGTTGATAAACATGAGGATGATATTAATGCATTGAAATATATACTAGGTTATTGAAATAAATATTAAACTATGCACTTTATTTTAGAACCTTTATAATGCATATAGTGGGACAGAGTTTCAATTTATTATATATATGTATATGAGATGATAGTGAAAATACATATTATGAGCTATCATTTCTACATTAGTAAATAATAAGATAGAAGAAATCTACCTATTCTTTAAGCTTGTGGTGTTTTATCTGCTGATAATGTTGGAAAATCAGACCAGATATAGTATGTTAGCCAGAAGAAAACATAGCATTAATAATTTTGAATTTAACATCAGTTACACAAAGATGTAGACTTAATCTTATTTTAATAATTCTTGGTTAATGATCAAATAAAAGTTAATAATTGTAGATATCAATAAGCAGAGCTAATATATATAAAATCTAAATGGAAGTAAACTACTCATTCGCAAGTTAATGTAAAGAGAGTTATTTATTCATAACTTATAGAGATTTGTTTGCTTCTGCTTAGATTTAAAATATTTATAATTATCAAATTTTATTTTATTATTAAAATATAGGTTATTAAAAGTTAAATTTCAATCTCCTTGTATAATTAATTAATAAGATTAAATTATTAATGTCATATTTATATCTGGATAATATCTTAAATATGTTCTGAATTATCAATAATGTAAGCATACAAACAAAATCTTATTAAAATTGCAAGCATAAAAAATAAATGAGTTCATTCTATTCTTTAGTTTTTTCTAAGATAGAATTATTTTTTCATACTTATGGAAAAATAATTTAAATGAAAATAAATTTAATATATATATTGTAACCTTAAAAAAATAATGAATGAATGTTGTGAATCACCAAGACTAACTGATGATTGTAACCTGAATAGGTGAATGAAAGAACGAATGTCATAAATGGGCAAACTGTCAAATTGTAACCTAGAAAATTGTGATTAGTATATATATATATATATATATAACATAAGCCAAAAATAATGATGTTAGTTAAGCTTAGTGGGTTTATAAAATATAAATGCCATATTCTACAATAAGAAGATATATAGGGGTAAGCAATTACAGTAAAATATCATTAAAGTATAAAACAATATTATTTATTAATAACTTAAGAGGAGGAAAACCCTCAATTCACTCTAGTACAAATACAACATTCTTGATATTTCAAGCATATGTCCATGAGTTTACATTTAAAATCCTTCTCTTTCCAACTTATACTACCATCTTTCTTATCCATCTCTTCAATATCTCATTGCTATAATCATATGAAACATATTTAATCTTATAGAATTTGAAAGTGTTTTTTTTTTTTCAAATCATTGCCACCAAAGATTATCATCTTTGAAAATAGCTTCTTGTTTAGCAAAATAATTTTGAAATAAAATGGTTTGTGAAATAAATTAGGGTATATCATGGTAATATGATTGAAATTAATCATAAAATACATTCTCTCTAATTCTTAAAATCTATTCAACATAGAATGAAATCCTAGTAAATGAGTAAGTCTTACATTACCTCTAAGTTAATGTATTAGCACAACTATAATAATATTATTATTAATTTAAAATAAAATACAACACTCACTTAATTTTGAATAAGATAAATAATAATCTAGAATAACATTCTGATATTATGGATGATTAAGGAATTTTATAACCATTCTAAATATTATAGTTAAATACGTTTTAAATTTGAACTAAGTCCTTTCATAATCTAAATTTATTGTGGAATAATAAATATGGTTTTTCATATTTATGGAAAACAATTTTAAAATAAATAAGCACAGTAATCTTTTAATAAGCAAACTTAATTGGCTGAAGGGATCTCCAATAATAATATGCAATTATAATTTTTATTATGCAAAATAAATCTCTCTTAGATGTAATTCTAATACTTAAATATAATTCAATAAAGTGACTCATATTAATTTCAATATTCATGTACTCATACAACAAACTCTTAAGATAATTTATAATACTTTTATCATTATTAAATTTTTGGTGGTTGATGGAAAAAAATAACTATAAGAATTTTTTTAATAATAAAAACAAACATTTATTTCACAGAAAAACAAACAATAATAAGCACAAATATGACATATCCTTTAAGTTCGCAAAGTCAAGGGCTTTCAAAAATATATCCAAAAGTTAAAATCACAAATAGATTTATGAACCATCAAACATCACATGATCTCCATTTCTACACTAGCACATAATTTGTTGTTAACAAATGAGTAGGCACTAGATAGGGATTTTATGCACAAACCTTCTGGCATCCATTGATTACTCTGTTTGGCACAGGGTGGCACTACTGTATGGGGAGTTTTGCCTTTGTTTAGATTTATGAAAAATAAATAAATTTGACTACGTAAAAATTATCTAGTAGGTCAAAATAACTTTCTATTACTTTAAATTCTCAACAGTTCTCACATTTTAAAGCATTTTCACAAATCCAGTGGCAAAGGAGTGATAAAAAAGATGTATATTGTCAATTCATGCCTAAAATTCAATTTAAAACTTTGAGGTTAATTGTTTATTACATTTATGTCCTAACTCAGCAATGCTTAAATAGAGGACCTATACATCAACAATATATAATTCACATCTAAATAAACCATGCTACAAGAGGTAAGGCTGGTGTTTCTCAAAACCTTGATAGAAATAATATAACTGCCAGAATAAAGCCATGGTAAAATATTACACATGCTTTACAAAATACATTTTCAAAAATTAAATTAAATTCATAGTGAGAAAACTAAGAAAAGGCAAAGTAAATATGGGGTGGCATAAATTTTTATTAATATGCTCATTCTTTTGAAAGTTGCCTCTTCTAAGTGAATGGTGAATTTATTTGTTTGCAAATCAAATTATAAAGACTTTTTTTTTTTATCAATTGTATAAAAATATACTCCTTTTGCTTAAAAGGGATATGTTTGTAAAGTTCTTCAATTCCAACTTCCAACAGTTTTAGACATGGATAGTTTAAAAAATTATCCCACTCTGTTTGTTTTTAACATAAATGAATTTTTAATTTTTTAAAACACTAAATTGTTTTATTTGTTAGTAGGATGTGTTGTTACAATGTGTTCTCTCATTTATATGACATCATAGCACTGTCAGTAATTTCTTTTCCATGTATAAGATATATAGACATTATATCTTTTTCAAGTATACATATAAACCCAAGCTTAAATATTGTTAAAAATACTGCCAGAAATTTTTTTTGAGTCCTGACATATTTACTACATTCCTTAAATTTAAATAAAAATAATAAAAAATTATGAAGCCATTATATTTGATAAATAACATGTATTATGTTCTATCAACATTTTATTGATCTCATCTTCTAAACATGTACTCAAGTATGTGCTCTGAAATAATAAGAAGATTAAATCATCAAACATCACATGATCACCATTCTTTATGATTACACATGCTGTTTACACACAAAAAAAAACTCTCCATATAATAGTGTCACTCAGTGCAAGCCAGAGTAATCAATGGATGCAGGAAGATTTGTGCATAAAATCCCTATCTATGCCTACTCATCCAATATCCCCAGAGTAGTTTCTAGCTTATGGTTTTCATCATTCAGAAATCTTGGATCTGAGAGCACTTCACTAGATCTTAGGATCTAATGCAATCCTACAGCAGCCACCATTTACTTTTTTAGCTAACTATAAAGTTTTGAGTCCAAAATGAAAACACAATAATGTTTTCAAGCTAAACTCACTATCTTGTATAATTGTACCGATCTGAACTCAGTTCAGCATCCATACATTTTGATTACTTTGGTTCTTTATTAACCACTATCCCCATAATCCTATTTGGCACCATCAAAAATTACAGTATTACCATTCTTTATGCTTACACAAACTGTTTATACATGGGCAATACTCTCCATATAGTAGTGCCACTCTGTGCAAGCCAGAGTAATCAATGGATGCAGAAAAGTTTGTGCACAAAATCCCTATCTAGTGCCTACTCATATCATATCCCCAGACTAGTTTCTAGCTTTTTACTTTCATCAGTGAAGTGTCTTGGATCTGAGAGCAATGCACTTTATTGTAACTAAATTCTTTAGTCTTCTTTAGTAAATGCTTGATTTTAAGTGATGTTTTATTAACTAATCATTTCTAAACTGGCTTTCCACAACAATTCTGTACATAAATTTCTGATCTTTATTAATTAGGCTATAATATTTGTTATATACATATGCATAATAAAAATGCTGACAAAATGACTCCAAATATAATAAAATTATCTGTCTCAAAAATAGCCTAAACACATAATCATGTACCTAGTTTAATTGATAAAACAATACATACACATAAATAAAACCTATAATAAAATAAAATAATCAGTTAACAGCAGCAAAATGTATGCTCAGTACTTACTGGGCATACATTTTTTTAATTTTTTTTTTTATTATCTATTGATTTAATTTTTTGATTAAGGCAAGTCGTCTGTGCCATCCTTATAGAGTGCCACCTGAGTCTATTCACTCTCAGCACCTCAGCACAAAATGGGCCTGACTTCTGGTGTATAAACTATAGTTCTTGAGTTTATCTATGAATGTAGTTGCTTGTTAATAGTGTACCACTGATATTTCACTGGGTCTAATCTGTCATTATCTTAATAATAAAGATGACTAAGTAATTACCTATATAAATTTTTTGATAACAGTAATATATATATATATATAATGCCAAACATTAATAGGACAATAACAGATAATAAATAATTAAAACAACGGTGATATACAACTAACAATAAGAAAGCATGCAAATGAAACCTCAAAAACTATTTTCATATTTTCATTCACAAAAATCTTTGACATATACGTATATATGAAAGTTTTGGAAATGTTCTGTAATAGGTATGGTGACAACTTGTTGAAATGTGTTTTGTACTGACTGATTATTTTTTTTTATCCTGCGATGGTGTGTGGAAAGACGCGTAAGTTTATAATGAATGGCACTTCACAAATTTAACAATATTTCAAACTATTTTAAATAACTGACAATGGCGCTAATTACGTATATGCATATGTGTGTAAGCATTTATAAGAAAATTCAGTTCCCATTAAGATAAAGCATGTCTTTTTTGTAATATTTTTTAAATATAAGAACTACTGCTAATAGACGTAGGCGTCTATTATTTACATTAAAATGTGTTAAAACTGCTTATCTTTATTTTATAATGTTAATTTAAGATCTTGATAAGATTTTAAATAGAAATCTTTTTAAAATCTTGATTATTAACTATTTCAGATAAAATTATTGATTTTTTTTCTTCGATCTCTATGTTTAAAATGCCTTAAAACATATTTCAGAAAGGAAAATAAAAATTTTTATTACCAAATTAGTAAAAAAAAAAAAAGCATAAATCTTTTGGAAAAATTAAAGCATATGTTTGCTATTGCATTCTGTCTATAAATACCTAGCCTTGTTGAGCTTTTTGATGCCCTTGGCAAGTCAAAAATTTGATGATCGTCTCTCCCTCTGCCACTATACAGGCAGTTAGTTACTGATTGTCTCCAAAAACATGAAAGAAATTTTAAATAAATTCATGAAATAAATTTGTATCAGCATAATGCAGAAGTTTTTATTCTCTCCCAATCATTTAATGCTCTAAGCACTACAGCTTTGTATGTATGGAAAAATGGATGCATATATATATATATTGGAATGGGTTGGAAGAGTAATAGTAATGTCATCTTTATATTGGAAACATGCAGGTCATATGCTGATTAATTACAACAATCAATATCTACAGCTTGGTGGGCAATTTATCTGTTTATGAATGAGAGAAATATATCTGTATTATCTACATTCAGTACGAATGTGGATGATAATGACTATTTAAAATACAAATATCAAAAGCATAAATTACAATAATAATTTCAATAATCACAATGAAGGTAAAAAGGATATAGTAGTTATCAAGTTAGATTTCCATAAATAAATATCATGTCTTTGATTTTCTGTGGTATATGCTTTGTACTCTATATTTATGATATTCTTATTCATATAATTTATTGTGGATGCCATACCATAAATTATAGATATAAAATAAAATGTGTTGCTCCATAACTACTGAATTTAATAAATAATACTAACCCTCATTATATTAAATAAATAATTTTGAAATTTTATACAAGGTCAATTAATCATTAATACAGTTTTACATTTTTGTTCACTCATTTTTCTTTAAAATAAAAAGCAAAATTGTTCTAAAAAATTTTTAAATATAATTCTTTTGAAATTTATTCACAAAATACTTTATATATATATATGGACTGAAAATCAAAACGATTTTCAAAAATAACTATTGAGAAAATAACTTTATTTTAAAACACTCTACACATATATATGTTAATTTCATAAACTTATTTAGCATATAATGATTTGCACCAAAAACTTTTAAAATTATTATATAATTAAGGGGATTTAAATATTATTTTTTAAAATATCTAAAGTAAATTGGAAACTTTAAAATAATTTGGCAAGTATACCTATTGCTAATGCAATTTTACTTATCTAAATTTAATTGTCCTATGAACAAAGTTGATTTAATATTATAGGTTTTTAGAATTCAATCTTTATATATTTTGTAGAAATGTGTGCTGGCATAATTTATCTAATTTCCCAGATACATAATGATTTCATGGAAATTCAAGGTATTATTCTTAATGTAAATTGATTAATCCTTGGCAGAAGCATGGTCTTATCTTTTAAAAAATGCATAAGCAGCTGATATGAAGTCTTTTCAGAATATTTTTGCAAGCATGGATATGATACATTATCTATTCAAACTTTAGAATGGCTTATTCTAGCTGTTCTTCTAATGACAACCCTGTATCTTTCATTGGACTTCTAATTACAACTGAAATAAACATTCAACTAATGAGATATATTTTTCATGCAATAATACATTTGCTTATTTATAATTAATTTTTATAAATGCTTTTGTATTGTTCAAACTCCTTAATTTGTTTATTTATCAGCCCCTTCATTATCTTATATAAAGCCATGTACATATTATTGTATTTACTTTTTAATTAATTATATTAAAATGATTATCAAAAATAAATACATACTTGCACTTTAAAGATAGTTAAAAAATAAATCAATTTGCTGTTCTTCTCTTTCAAATACTTAAATAAATATAAAGTCCACGTTTTTATATCTAAACAAATATAATTTTATGATCTTTTGATTTTTTTTTTTATTATTCCTTTAAAAAAAACTAATATACACAAAGACATACGTATCGATTTAATTGTCCCAATATACAAAATATAAAATAACGAGATTTAATATTAAATATAAAATAACAAAATTTAAAGATATTATGGATGATTATAAAAAGACTTTGCAGGAAAATATTGAAGAGATCTTTGATATAAAGTGAACTTATATAATTATTTAATGATAATAAAATGTTTCTGTAGCACTAATTTGATAGAAAAAAATATCTATTTTGGAACTAAAGATTTTTAACTAAATTATTAAAAATATAATGCTAAGGATAAATCCTAAAACTACATTCATGTATGTATGTAGAACCACAACAATAGCATAGGAGTATCGATTGATTTTAGAAACTTTTTGAATTTTTTTAAATGTATTTTCATTAGTGGACTTGCAAAATTCATTCATTTATTGTAGTTAAACAATCAACTAGTGACTTAAGTGTTGGAGAGAGAAAGAAGTATCAAATGTTTAGTTTGTCTTAGAATACCAAAAAATTTTACAACAGCTTTAATCAAATGCTAAACTGATATTTGTATAACAATTTCTTTTATAAAATAAATAAATAACACATACACAAATATGTACACACATACATAATAATGGGCAGAAGTGTTTTTGATTACTGCCATATAGCAGTAAACTTAAAGATTGAAATGATATATATATTGAACCGGATGCTTTATCCGATTCAATGGTTTCATTGCCAAAAATAAAACCAACTTTTATTTCTATGAAATTCTAAAGTTTAAAAAGAAAACTATTTAAGAGTATGTGTAATAATGCACATACTCAGTTACATTTAAAATATGTCATTTTACTTTTTAATAAATTTTAATTCTAAAATAGTTTTCTTTTATTACTTGTTTTTTTTATATAATTTAAGAAAGTAATTAAAGTCAAGCAAACTTTTAATCTTTAATAGAAATAATAATTTTTTTCTTTAAAAAAAAAGTTAATCCTTTCTGAACAAAACATTTTAGTTTGGGAAAGTTTTTTTTAATTGCATTCTTGTTTTGATTGTAATCAATTTCTAATTTAGTGTAATTAAGCTGAGACTTGTGGTTACATTGTAAATAAGATTAACCTGGATGAAATTTTTTAATTAAAATTGAGACTAAGATAAAGATTTGCCCTGGTCTAAAACTAATTGATAATTAAAGATGATGTGGGAGTTAAGGAGAGTCATATAAATAGCCCAGGTTAGGAACTGGAATTCTATTCAACTGGATTCTATTCTACTGCTTATTCTTCAGTGATTGACATCTGTCCAGTGTTCAACTTTTAGTTCATCAATCAAATAGAACCATTTAATAAATGGAATCATCTCTTCAGAATGTCTAAATGAGTCTTTATAAAGAATCATACTTACACAATGCTGTGCTAAACAACTCAAGATGAATCCCAAAGCTAACTTGTCTCTGCTAAACATGGCTTAAAAACATATACAAGAACTGAACCAGTAATGCCTCCTGCCTTCTGAACAAAATGGAAACCTGAATTCTTCACTGGAGTTCTCCAATGAATGAACTATTTGTGCCATGTTGGAAGACCTCTGCAGTTTCAAATTTATACCTTGAGGTAATACATTTCCATATTCTAATCAGGGTTTAAATCTGTCTAGTCTCAGCTTAATCTTTAACATTACCTATCTTATGTTTATTTGCTTATCATTGTATTTTATAGTATGTCTTTGGGAATCTTAGTTTTATGATTCCAAGCTTGTTTTCTATTTTAGTTATCAGAGAGTGTATTGTGAGATTATATTTTATATTCTTAATATGTCTCACTTTATTACTAACTCTTGTTAAATGCTCTGGCAGCTTTTGTTAATATCAGTTTGCTCACCTGTTCCTATTTTATCATCCAATAATTAATTTTAAATATGTTTATTTTGCACTTCTTGCAAACTGCAAATCTTTTGGCTGGTGGTTTATCATGTTTGTTATTCTAGTTTTTCTGTAGTTGGAGATTTCGTGTCTTCTTTTCTAGATTATGTAAGACCATAATCATTCAAGTTTTCTTATCTTGTATGTGAAATCAACCATGAATTGCCTTAAATGTGGTACATCATGAGCTGTCCTACTGGCAATATGACATTATTGGATTCAATACATTATTCCAGGCCAAAAAATGCTCACCGGCACTGATTCATTGATTTCCTACAAGACCGCATTGTTTTTCATATCTCTAAATTAGAAAGATAGAATTAGTTTTTATAAATTTCCAGCAGGAAGATACTATTAATGTTCTTTTTAAATTGTAGGTAAGAAAATGATTCTTTTGCCAAGGCATTTAATGTTTTAATATTTGCTGAACTCATATGCACTCTCTAATAAATACGCTTATAAAAATCTAGGTCAAACTTTCGTATTCTGTTTGCTAGGTTTTCTTTATGTTATTTTTTGAATTTAATAAAAATGTCAAATTAGTTTAGAATATTTTTCTGATGTTTATCTTAGTGCTTTTATTTTCTCAATTGTCTGAACAATACTTAAGATCTCTTAATGTCTCCCTGGGTCTAGTCGGCACAAACAATCATCATCATCCATTTTTGATCACAGTAAATGAATTTTCCAGATACACATCATCTGGTGGTACTCGCTATGATCAGAGGTATATTAAGTGACCATTAGAATATATATGTTGCTCTGTGTGGTTAAGTAAAATGATAAAGTGTCACACCCTGGAGTGTAAAATCTTTGGATCACACTTCTAGTACTTGAACTACTTCTGAACTTCTGAGTAATAAAATCAATCAATAATTATTGCATTTATTTATATATTGCATATGGTTACTAATTCATACTAATTATATATATTATCAATGAGGATGATATATCTAAAAATAAATATTGCTATTAAATAATGAGTGGCAATACTTATAGAGAGTTTTGGCTCTTTTATTAAACAATAAAGTAGCATATTTTTTTATTATGAGAAATTTTTTATAGTTTTATTCCTTGATTTTCCTTTTGGTTAAGATACCTTTTGATTAATCAATAATTGAATGACTTCTTAAGTTGACTAACAGTTACCTTTTTGAAAAAATGCCTTAAGCTTAATTGGATCAAGCAAAAGATAAGAGAATTCACTTATGACTCTCCAATAGGTCATTAGCATATGTATTATTATCAGACTTTTTTAGGGCAGTGATCTTCAACCTTTGGTCCACAGACTAGTGCTGGGCCACAGAAGTTTTCTGCCAGTCTGTGCTAGACTGGCAGAAAAGTTTGTAATAACAAAATAATATTTTAAACTTTTAATTAATATAAACAATTATCATTTATTTTTTCATCACAACTGCTTAAATAAAATTAATTATAAATCAAAATTTTATTTAAATCATAAGATAATACTATAATTACTAAATAATAATCGAAGGAAAGACAAAATATCAATCTCATGATAATTGCACCACTCCTTACACATCAATTTCTATACCTAGTAGACATTTCTGTATTGAGTCAGTTCATTTATTGGTCATATATAGCAAAAATGTTTATTGCATTTGTATCATCTTTTTATTTTGTGTGTGACTTTTTTTTTGAAATTGTAAACTTCACAAAATGGAGACAAAAAAAGTCAAACAGCAAAACCTTTTGGCCTTCTTAAGAAGAGACAAAAATAATATTCCAGTAACAAGTTATGCTGATACTGAAAGTTTGGAAAGTACTCATGTTTCAACTCTTGAAGAAATGAGGAAAAAGAAATATGTTGATACTTCAGAATGTGCAGGAAAAGTAAAAACAAAAAAGGTCATTTTATTAAAAATTACAGTAAGGAGTATTTAAAAGTTTGTTTCATAGTTGCTCCTGTCAGTGAACTATCACCATGGCCTTTGTGTGGAGTATGTTCCAAAATTTTGTCAAATGAAGCACCAAAACAACTTTTCAGATCAATTTATTTAGTGGCTTTACAGATGGTCTCAGGTGACTTCAAGAGAAAACAACTAATGCAATCTGGAGTTATTTTAATCTCATTTTTACCCAATTAAAAAAAAAGAAACAGAATGAAATAAAATCTAATCAATCATACATAAATTAATTTGTTTTTCTAGTTATCACAGAAGTTTAGGGGGGGGGGGGTAAAATTAATTTTTTTATTATTTTTCTAAAAAAATTTAAAATTAAAAAAAAAGATTTTTATTTTATAAACTCCATATATATATAACTTCATCTTGTATATTTAATAAAATTTAAAAAGTTTTTTATTTATAAACTCCATATATATATAACTTCATCTTGTATATTTAATATTAAATACAGATATTACATTTATCATAATCATTGTCATGTAATTACACTAGCTATGATATTTTCTGACATTCAGGTGAATAACATTTTATTCTAGCATGTTTTAACAATGAAATAATAAATATAGCAATGCAGACACATTAATGAAAATGATTGTTATTGTACTGTTTTCTGTAGCAGTATGACTGTGCATCTCAAGAAAAAGTGTTCAGCATGTAAAGGTAAGCAACACCATTACAATATACAATAAATAGTGTGTTGTTTTTGTCAGTTATAACAATTATTCTCATCTAAGGCTAAGTAGTTTAAATCTTTAAGAAAATTTATCTGTAGACTTCTGCCAGTCTGCAAAACCTTATCCTTATTTTTGGCAGTCCACAGGTGTGAAAAGGTTGAAGACCAATGTTTTAGGGAATGAAGTAAAAGGGAATCTTAAAAGTAAAATCAATAAATAAAATATAGGGTAAAACAACAACAAGCAAATATAATAACAACAATAATACATATAATAATAATAATAATAATAATAATAATAATAATAATAATAATAATAATAATAATAATAATAATAATAATAATAATAATAATAATAATAATAATAATAATAATAATAATAATAATAATAATAATAATAATAATAATAATAATAATAATAATAATAATAATAATAATATATTGTGGTCCTACTGCATCATAAACAGATTAAACTGATGACAGCTCTGAAGAAAGATAAAGAAAAAAGTGAAAATCTTCTATTAAAGCATTTTATATCAAGGAAGCAACAGTCCTAAACAGAAAACATGATTATCACACCTAAACTGTAAGTAAAACAGATATTTAATAGAAAACTAACCTAGACATAAAAATGTAAAACATGACATCAACACAAAAAACAATGACTCAAATGGCACCAAAATAAACACCAACTGTTTAAACAATATCAGTGCCACTAGAATGTATGCAAAATAGTAAAACCAAACTATAAACAAGCCAATATGGAAAAAACCTTACAAAGAATGAGAGATTTAGAAAAGCAAATCAGACAGACTTCAATCACCTAAATTTTGAAAATACCAATGATGTTAAACCCTCATTAGAAGCCTGGACTAAAGAAAAATACAAGAAATCAACACTAGCTTCAACAATCCAATATTAAAAAAGTTTCTTAACACCTTTAAAAAGTTTTTTTTGACAAAATCACATGTAATAGTGGTATAACAGACACAAATCTTACTCTATATAAATTTCCTATAGAACTGCTATATGAAGAACTTACTAAATATGCAATGTGGGACATGATCTCATCTGTTGGAGAGAATTCCAACTCCTGATATATTGCAGTATAATTTTTTGACAAATATCAGCAAGCAAGATTTCAAACTCAGATTAAGATCTTGGGAAATTATATGCTGATTGTGTTTAATAAAAACTTGCATAACTGCTTCACTGGCATAATAGAAAAAACATATTTTGGATATAACATCCAACACTGGAATAATTGAAAACACATATTTTGGATATAACATCCAACACTTTCAAAACCTAATCCAGCCATTTAGAAAAGCAATTTACATTAAGTCAATATACTTAAATGACAGTCGTACCCCAGTATATAGCAATAGTTTCCATTTTAAAATTAAGTTAAATGAAGGTGTAAACTCAGAAGATATACCCACTCAAATAGTCAAACAAGATGCCATATTAACTATCCAAATAAAAGGAGTAAGACCACAATGCTTCATGTACAGAGAACATGGACACCTAGCCATTCACTATTATGCTAGGAAAAACATCAAAAATCAATCAAACATAGTGCAGCATTAAGAAGCAAAAAGCATCAAAAACCAATCAAACACAGCCAACATCAAGAGGCAAAAAGCTTAATACAAACAGAAACATCACTTAAAACACAACCCAAAAAACACAAACTGACACCAACCTCAAAGCAAAAAGGACATGGATGAGACTCCACCTGTAGAGCATTTAGACTTATCAGTTAGAAAAACAAATAGGATCAAGAACCAAATAAAGATGAAACAACAGCTGAAAAAGTAGAGGAATCTGCACTAATACATGAAATCCAGATTATTAACAGAGGCAAGGAAATGGCTGAGAGTGAAAATCTAACCGGAAAAAAACAAACCTCAACTAATGACAATTCTGAAGACACCAAACCAAAATTATCGTGAACACTTAGAATTAAAAATAATACAGCCACTGTAAAAACACAATTGATAGCATCAAACTTGCCACAAATTATACAAACAAACACAGACCAAAAGTAAAGACCAGGGCTACCACCAAAAAAAAAAAAAAAAATCCAAAAAAGTTAAAATGGAAGAGACTAGAACAAGCAGCTATGAAAAGCAATACCAATAATAGAATAACTGATGAAGAATTTGAACTAGATTATGAGGATGCACAAGATTGGCCAGCAACAGAAAAGCAAAACATTAACAAACACACCTACAATACACAATCTCAATGAAAATAAAAATAATTTTGACATATGGAAACAAATGATATTATAGGTGTAATAAAGGATGATTGGTAGCACATCAGTATTCCCATAGGTGAAAGCCTTAGTGCTCATGTAAAATGAACCAGTTGGACAATTGATCCACTGAAGGACACTAATATGAAAAATTCTTATGATGTATGTGGACATCAATCTATGTAACAACACTAAATGGAAAAATGTATTTTGATGTAAAAACTACCTAGATTAATAAAGTGCCTTATAAAACATAATAATAATGGTGATGATGATGATGATAATGATGATATAATAATAATACTATATATGTGTGTGTGCTGTATACACAGATAATGAAGGTAGTATATATCGAAAAATGCTATATTAGCTGAGCACTTTTGAGAGACTTCTTGCTCTCATATTCATAGCTACTATTT
The DNA here is from genome assembly GCA_028023455.1 of Epiperipatus broadwayi. Classification (NCBI taxonomy): domain Eukaryota; kingdom Metazoa; phylum Onychophora; class Udeonychophora; order Euonychophora; family Peripatidae; genus Epiperipatus; species Epiperipatus broadwayi. Next base: position 2,952,205 of record JAQFVV010000068.1, on the reverse strand, counting down.
TGTTAAAAACTGCATGGTTAGAAAAAAAAATTATGCAATGTAATGCAAATTAGGTATAACTGCCATTTTCAGGACATGGCAAAGCAAGTTTCTCTTCAATTAATGGACCTAGGATTTTTTGTTATGTGTAATGCTTTTCTGATCTTGTGTTTAGAATTGTGCCTTTCTGAGAAAATGATATTAGTAGATGCGGGTTTGAATATATGTTCTGTCTGCTCAGAAAGACATGATGCTAAATGCAAGATCAAAGAAGCATTATACATAGCAAGTGATCCTAGGTCCATTAATTAAAGAGAAGCCTGCCTTGCCCTATCTGAAAAATGGCAGTTATAACAGATTTGCATTATTTTGCATAAATTTTCTTTCTAACAATGCAGTTTTTAACAAAATAATAGCTATGAATATGAGAGCAAGAAGTCTTTCAAAAGTGCTCAGATAATATGGCATTTTTCAATATACACTAGCTTCATTATCTGTGCATCCAGCATATATATAGTATTTACAACTTAATGAAGTAAATAATTCAATAATAATAATAATATTAATAATAATAATAATAATAATATTGTTGTTGTTGTTGTTGTTGTTATTATTATTATTATTATTATTATTATTATTATTATTATTATTATTATTATTATTATTATACAACATTGAATAGTATTCAATGGTACCATCCATTATTCTCAGAAAAATTCACCTTCACTATCTGCCTTCACTCCATTCACCATCAGACTACAGAATTTATTCTCCAATCAATGGCAATCTACTAGCTGTCACAATTGACTTTCTTCTTTGTACAGAACCCATAGCTTAATTTTAGGTTACATGAATTATAGGTTACCTCCCTAGTATACTACAAGATTAACAATTAAAAGAATAATAATCAAGATTAATTTAAGGACAATAAATAACTATTAATATGATGCCAGATTTTATAATCTTAGATCATATTTATCTATCTATGAAATTGAGTTTTATATTGAACTGTTATGCCATGGGTTGTTGATCAGGAGTTAACTTAAAATATACAACAAGTTTGAGTACCAAAACTGACAGAATCGAGATGTGATCAGAGAAAATTGAGTTTTAGAATTCATTAATCTACAAATGTTTTATGCAGGTAGAGCATAAAAAAGTATAATAAATATGGAATAATAAAACAATTGACTAATAAAAATTTTAAAAAAAGTATAATTTACTTATTTAAAACTATTAAAAGTAATGTGAAAATATTAAAACAGTCAAAACTCTCTATACATATTGCCTTACAGTGCAAGCCAGAGTAATCAATGGATAACCAGAATGCTTGTGCATAAAATCCCCCATCTAGTGCCTACTCATCCAATATCCCCAGACTTGTTTCTGGCTTGTGGCCTTCGTCAGTGAGCAGCTTTGGATCTGAGAGCACTACACCTAGATCTTAGGGCCTAATGCAATCCTCCCACAGCCACCTTTTATCTTTACTTAACTACAAAACTATGAGACTTAAATTGAAAACACTACAATATTTTCAATCCAAGCCCATCAGCTTATATAGTCATATAGGTCTGAACTCAGTTCAGTACCTATATATACTATATGGGGATTTTATGCACAAGCCTTCTGGTATTCATTAACTATTCTGGCTTGCACTGAGTGGCAATATGTATAGAGAGTTTTGTCTCATTTAATAACAATTAAGAGCAAGCATAGGAAATAGTAATCATGTGATGTTTATTGCTTAAATGTGAAAATATATTAAATTATAGATAGATAATAAAGATGTTTTTCAATCTATCTTTAAGCAAAAATTTATTTTACAAAAGTGACTTTTTCTTTTTTTATAAGTATATGCTAATGTATGCATGTTTATTGTTACTATTAGCTACTAACAGTTAATGATGTGAAAGAAGGCTTATGTGATCTAAATTCAGTTAAACAAACAACTTTCAGATGATTCCAATGTTTGTTTACTTTTTAACGTTATAAATATCACTAAGAACTTCACCTACACAATATATTTTTAGAAAAACAATTTCATTTAACAGTAAGTGTAAATGTGAAAAAATAAAACAATATTTTAAAATGTTTTATAATACCAAGTTCTGGTGGGAGGTTTTGAAAAAAAAAAGTTTTGTTAATAACAATAATTAATGATTATTTAGTAAACTTTAAAAAAAAAAAAAGTAATTATTATTGCTATTTGTGTGCGTATGTAGTTTGTCTGTTGCATACTCACACACAGTTACATATATCTCCATTGTTTTCTACTATGACTGATACATTAACGATGAAAGTCTATGAAGTTTAATCCATATTCTACGATTCATAGCTTCTCTTTTTCATTTCACACTTACAACTTTCTTATTTCATCTATTCATTGCACACGTAGTGTCCTGGGCTTTAAAATCTTTTGAATCCTGAATAAGACTTCACCTATCTATATATTATCTTTTCTTTTAGCCTTATATCCATATGATCCCCACTTCAATCTTGTAATACTTTCAATAGTGTCAATAATACCTATTTTGTTTTCAGTCTCTTCTTATTACTTCCAACATATAACTTTCCACTCTTCAATGAAAATATACTGTCTCTATATTGGACATTTATTGCATTTTATGGAGAAACTAACTTTAGTATGCAAACAATATTAATAATTACAAGCAGCAAAAATGCTTTGTTGTTTAGGAAGTCAAATGAAAGTTGGAGCATCAAAAGTGTCAGAACAGACTTCAATCAAGAACAATGTAGCGTTCAATCCAGCATTTTATCAATGCACTTAATTCCACTGTTATATCAACAAAAAATAATTATTTTATTCAATTGCGCATGTGCTCATTTTAACTTATTAAATTCAGTCCGTTTAAAGGGGGGAGGGGGTATTTTTTATTACAAACTATTATTGCATCAAAGGTAATACAAGATTTATTTTTATCTCACAGATGTTGAACACCAAAATATGATCGAATATTATTGTAAATAATGGTTTTCACCCATCAAGCTTGAATCATTTATTCATTAATTTTTGGAATACATTATGGATTTTATTTTTAAAATAAGGGGAGAGGGGACTTGAATGTTTTCATGCTTAAACAATGGCATTTTATGCACTATTATAAAATTGGGAGTCAGAATATTTAAAAAAGGCAAATATCATACAAGAGCTTATAAGTATGGATTGACTGACTGGTTATATATTGCTTAAGATAAAAAATATTAGGAATATCAAAAATACACCATATCCTAAATTCATTGATAGAAGTAATTGTTATCCATAATAAGTTTTGATAGCTATAAATCAACAAATTGAATTTCTAAGTTGGTCTGCTACTAATGAAGGAATTCTCATAAGATGTGTGATAAAGATTCTAATAAGATACTTTTGAATACACTGAAAAAAAAACAGACTGTTTTCCTGGCAATGACTATATTATTAATGACATGATCACATTTCTCTTAATGCATTTTTTACAATGCTTTATTTAAATTTATTATCATAGTTTTGACTGTCTATCAGTCTTCTTTAGATATTCTGAAATATTTCTCAACAAACCTTTCAAGTTACAATTAGTAATTAATCATTCTTTTAAAACAAAATTGTTAATTGGAATTTGAAAGAAAAGATATTTGAAACTGTAAAAAAAAATTCAAATAAACCATTACATATACTAAGAGAGTAAAAAAATTTGAATCACTTGGAATAAGGAAATAAATGGGAAGCTTCACACATAGTTGTTACAGGAATTTAAAGATATAAGACTGATCAATAGAGGATTATGCAAAAGTGTATAATCATTTTTGATTATACTCTTTTTAAATAATATATTAATATACTGAAATAATATTGATATATAAAAAATGATCTTGTTAAAACAATGGAATCCATTTGTTACATGTTGATGACAATATTTTAAACAGATATAGGGAATATTATGTGAATAATGATGAAATAATTTATATGTTTGTATTGAATAGTACATTAATTCTAATTGCTTAAATTTGGACAGGCAGATCAAATTTAATAAAATAAAAGTAATTCTTCATAGTTGTGAACATGGCTAGAATACCTACATATGTCAGCTTTAAAACTATTGGAATTTTATAGAAATGTGTAGACTAATGTAATTACTCCATTTGACTATATGTCTCATTTGTTTTAATTTAGAAAGTACATGAGATAGAAAAGTTTGTAATAATTATTATGGAATATCATTAACCATTTCAGAAAAAGACATTTTCAAGAATTTTATCCAATAAATTACTCTTAGTGAGATGTGAGGGTTTACTGAAGGTTGTGGATCTTAGAGAATTAAGACGAAGTACAGATAATGCATTATTTGCAAGAAAAATGCAGCAAAAAAGATTCAAGGAAAGATGTGATTAATAGAGGTTTTTTTTCATTATGTAACATACTTAATACTGATAATGGAAAATACTGTGCCAATGTTTAAAAATAGCTATTTGACCATAAAACTATATTTTAACATCTTAGCCTGTACATGACAAAATAAAAAGTGGAATATCTGAAAACTTTGAGATATTTGGAATTAAAATCATTGTTAAACAGAACAAGATAATAGCTATAACTTTGTTTCCAATTTTTACAACAATAAATTTTTGTATAGTTTATAGACATCTTCACAAAGCAAGTAATAAAATATAATAATAAGTGTAATAATCCTCAAGGCTATATAGGTTTGTAAGTAAATTCATAGATATCTGTCAACACTTAGACAGTCCCAAAATTAACAATAACAATAATCTCAATCTATTGTCAAGGCATTCAGAGCAAGTTATATTTACCTGTTTAAGAAAGTTTATTTAAACATCTTTGTATCAATAATTTCAGTCTTTGTGGTCAACTTGCAATTTTTAGTGTCTATATAAATATATTGGACTATCTACCTTTTTTTGTTTAAAGAAGGTTGCTTTGACAACAGATTGAAATTGTTGAATGTTATTGATATTGAGATTGTCTAAGTGTTGATGGATTTCTGTGAATATAATAATATAGGTTTTATAGAACAGTTTTCAAATAAGAACAAATTAAAAACAAAGCTAAGTCTTCATCTTGTAGTTGTTGAAGATGATATTATTTCTTTTAATTAAAAAAATAATCTACAGAATGTTCTTAATCTTTGAAACAACTTATAAAATACAAATATTATATACAATATGAAAATGCGATTTGAATATAATTTGTGACCTGATGTGGACATTTAAATTTATTAAAATATATTGCATTGTCAGTTATTGAATAAAAAAAGTTTATTGCTCAGGAATTTATAAAATATTTGAGCACCTAGAAATGATAGATCTAGACCTGCAATCTATGGTTCTTGAAGTCAGAATCTACTACTCAACTGCTATATTAAACCATGAAGGCACTGATTGAGTGAAAGATTACATTATGGCTCAATACTGCATGCTTATCAAATAAAGTTATCAAGACAAAAAGTCTCTAATTTTTTTTAATTGATTTATATTAAAACTTTACTACCACACTTATATCATAGTTTAATACTTGTTTCACGATGCTGATTATAAAGTGTTTTAATAACACTACCATAAAAATGGAAAATAAACTTTAAAGAGAGTACAAATTCCTGTTTAACACTGTTTCCATTTGACATATCTTAGACTTTCTATCATTGTTAGTTGAGAGGTCAGCGCAGCTTCCTTTCAAAACAAGCAGTTGTTTGCAGATAGTTGTTGCAGGTTCGCCTCCTGGCTGATGCTATTATATATGGAAAAAAAAAAGTAGTATCTCAAACAAAATATGTTAAAAAACTATCCACAATGGTGGTAATATAAGAGTTAAGGTTTAAATTAATTAATTATAAATTAATAGAATATGTAATAACAAACAAAAATAAAATTCCAAAAAATAATGAACAAAAATATTTATAAACAAAGGGTCAACAAATAAATAAAACCTACAGCTGATCTGAATCCTATTATATCATGAATGCTTAAGCATTACATAACTGTACTTAATCGTGTTTATGACATTGTTCTCATAGTAGTAGTTTAACTAAAAAGTGTCAACAAAGAAATAAGGTCGAGACACTGATGCCATTAGTCTCATGTCATTCTGTAACACTTGTATAATATCAAAAATCATTTTTGAACAACCATTTCTACAAATCTTTTTAATTAATTAAATCAAATAATTACATTAAATTGATAAAAGAAATGTCCCAATATTTTTGTTTTTGTTTTTGGTCCCCTTATGTCGGGCTGGTTACAAAAACAATGTATTTCACTCCTTATTTCTATAAAACTATATGATATCTCTGATAATCACTTCTTACTGTATTTTTTTAAATATTTTTTATTATAATAATATCAAACAATAGAAGAACTTTAAGTTTAATGACACAACTTCATGGATTCTTAAATTTTTTAAAATTTCAATAAGTGTGAAGCTATCATATAACCAATATACTTTACAACTTCTCTAGTTTTCAAAAACAATATGTTTACAGTTTTAAAATTACAAAGGACTGTTTTACCGTTATTAAACTCAATAGCGTCAAGTCTAAATGAGTAGATGGAATGAATTTATCTTTAATCTATTGATCTGATTACTCTTTCAAATGTCCTCTTTAAAAAAAAGCATTTTGAGAACATTTGAAAATAGATATTTAAACTTAATTTACTGTATTTGTTAAGGATAATGTATTTTTATTATATTTCTCTAAATTATATCTTTTTTAAAATTAAAGTAGAAATTAAAAATATATTTTGAAATAAGTTTTGAATATTTGCTTTGTTTATACTTATTTTAGTAAATGCCTATACTTTTAACTTTAAAAGCAAAAGAAGTAATTGTTAGAATTGTGTTAAATAATAAATTATTAATAAATATGAACTGTAATTAAAATTTAAAGAGTGTCATTACTTGTTTTATTATTTTTAATTGCATCAAAATACAAACAAACAGATGAGATGTGATATGTTGGACTATTTCCATCATTTATGAGTGAATGTTAAATGTATAGAAAATTTTAAACTTTATGTAAACTTTTCAAATACAAACAACTTGTTAGTAATAACACACAAATAGACAATACAGGTTAGTAATTATTGTCTATTTGGGTGTTATTACTAACAAGTTGTTTGTATTTGGAAAGTTTACATAAAGTTTAAAATTTTCTATACATTCAACATTCACTCATAAATGATGGAAATAGTCAACATATCACATCTTATAATATACCATCATTACAAACCTTCAGACAAAAACAAACAGATGATTTTAAAATGGCTGGTAACAAAAAGCAATATTAAATTTAAAAATTTTAAATCATATATGTTAATTATAATTTTATAAATGGTTCCATTCTTTTAATAAAAAATGTCAGTAACATTAAAAGGTTCTTCAGATTTGCTCATATAAAAGAATTTGAGTCGTAGGAATAAGAGGATTCTTTTTATTCCTGCATAAATACTATATCTTGGATTGAAGAGGAGAGTATTCATTTATTTAACACTCTCAAAAGGCACGTGCTCAATTAGCTTGAAAGGCTGATATTGGAATGAGATTTAAATGTTATAATAATGGGATTATCTTTAGACATATTTTTAATGATATCTGGTCAAGAATGGGATTAAAAGAAGTTATATAATCATTTATATTATCATATTATACTATAAGTCTATATGTTATTTTCAATAATTCAAAAAAATTTTCAAGTAATTGCCCATAATCAGAAAATATTTGCATGTCCTTTAAAGCTTTAATTTGCCAATATCAGACATAAAAGTTTTGCTTTTAATTTTTATATTTCTGTTGATGATCCACATTAAAAATGTTACTCTAAAAAATATGACTTATAATTCATTATTTTAGTGACAAATAATAAAAGTTGCATCTTACACTGTTTAATTCATGATTAATGGGGATAAACTCAAGAATCTAGGAATTTTAGATCAATTTTCAATTGATAAAAGTAAATAATAAATCATTAATTGCTCAGGCTGATTAATCATTTAATTAATTTTAGTAGCAATTTCAAATTACTTTATAGCTTGGTTTAAATATAATGTATAAGTAATGTATGAAATATTTATTAGCCGGAATCTCATTAACTTTTATATCACTTTATTCAAGAACCATATTATGATCATTGATTACTTATGCAAATATAGATAAATTTAAGATAGAATCAGTATAAAGTGAATGATATTGACAATGCAAAGTTTAAATAATGACAGACAACTCATGTGATATGCTATTCTAAAACATTTATTAAACATATATTTATCAACATTAAACATATATTTAAATATAATTAATGAACTGATTTTCAGGTGCTTAATATTATGGAGTATTGTCGCAAGTCTACTGTGCCTTGGCTTTAATCATTCTTCTTTTGATATCTTTAGCATTATTTTTCCAGATTTGTGTTCATGTTACAGTAAAAATAGGAATAAAATATATTAATTAAACAACAAAATTGAAAAACTTAGCATTCTACAGCTCCCCCTCCCCCAAAAAATTACAAAAAGTCAAACTCCATCTATCACATTGCTGATTGGTAATTTCTATGTGAGACTAATTGTAAATTTATCTTTTATTTGTTGTTAAGAATGAGTAAAGTTTATTTAAATATTCATGTTTGTATTTAAAAAATATTTTTAAATGCTTCTATAGATTTTGGAAAATCTATTTTTGTTTGTTTGTTAACTTTTGTCTTTTTCAAGTTAGAATGAAATTTTTAAATCAACATTTAATGTATTTAAATTCAACCAAATTGTTTGAAAATTTATATTTAACTAAGTTATATCATCCTAACTTATTTAAATACTTATCTTTTCAGTATGTCAACTAGTTTGATAGATATAGAACAGAGAGTGGAAAAATATGAAAAATAATAAATAATCTCACATTTTGAATTTTCATTTGTTTTAAATAATAGCCATGAGAGGGCAGTTTACTTTTTTTTTCTTTCAGTTTAATAACATTTTAAAACTATTTTAAATTCTTAATGGATATATCCTACTTAGAATGTGTATATAATTATATATATAAAATAAATTAATAACTATGTTTTCTATTTAAAACTTTTTCTATTTTTATTTTAAAACAATTGTTTAAAAAAAAGTAAACTATAAAAATCACATTATTTAAAACAATTGCAAAGAGTTTAAAAAGAATATGATTTTTTGTTTGTGTTCTGATCCATTGTGTCAGCTGTGGGATGGTGTTGTTGCTAACAAAAAACACATTAATATAACATTCCTGGGATAGTGATTCTCTATTAATATTGACTTTTTTTTTGTTTACAAATTTTACATTCTTTCGTTTATAAATTATTTGGGACAATAATAGTTGTTTTTTAATTTTTATTGACAAGAGGGTCTTTTGTGGTGTATAATCAAATAGTAATTTGGGTTTTTAAATAGTTTTACTGTTTTTTAAAATTTGATTGACAAAATTCTAGAGAGAATGGGTTTTTGTTTATGTATCTTTAAATAATAATTTACGTTACTTTTATTGGTTTACATTTGATTGCCAACAACAATTAGTGGGAGGGGTGTTTTTGTGTATGATTAAAGAATAATTTACATTACTTTTATTTGACATTTGATTGCCAATGATAACAATTATTGGGAGAAGAGGTTTTTTTATGTATGTTTAAATAAAAATTTTAGTTACTTCTTTTATTTTACATTTGATTGCCGACAACAATTAGTGGGAGGGGTGTTTTTGTGTATGATTAAATAATAATTTACATTACCTTTTATTTTACATTTGATTGCCAACAACAATTATTGGAAGCAAGCGGTTTTTTGTGTATGTAAATAAAAAAATTGAAGTTACTTTTATTTTTTATTTGATTGACAACTGATTTTATTTACTTCCTTTCGTTTATAAATTATTTTGGTTTCCCAAATAATATTTGGTTTGACAATGGAACAATAATAGTTGTTTCTTTAATTTTTATTGACAAGAGGGTCTTTTTTTGTATGTGTTCAAATAGTAATTTGGATTATGTTTAAAAAATAATTTACCTTACTTTTATTGTTTTACATTTGATTGCCAACAACAATTAGTGGGAGGGGTGTTTTTCTGTATGATTAAATAATAAGTTACATTACTTTTATTTTACATTTGATTCCCAACAACAATTATTGGGAGAAGGGGTTTTTTGTGTATGTTTAAATAAAAATTTAAGTTACTTTTATTTTACATTTGATGGTTCACAACCAATTTTACTTTTTTTTTTCATTTATAAATTATTTTGGTTTCCCAAATAATATTTTTGACAATGAGACAATAATAGTTGTTTCTTTAATTTTTATTGACAAGAGCAAGTCTTTTTTGGTGTATGTTCAAATAATAATTTGGGTTATGTTTAAAAAATAATTTATGGTCTTACTTTTATTGGTTTACATTTGATTGCCGACAACAATTAGTAGGAGGGGTGTTTTTCTGTATGATTAAAGAATAATTTACATTACTTTTATTTGACATTTGATTGCCAATGATAACGATTATTGGGAGAAGAGGTTTTTTTGTGTATGTTTAAATAAAAATTTTAGTTACTTCTTTTATTTTACATTTGATTGCCAACAACAATTATTGGAAGAAGGGATGTATGTTTAAATAAAAATTTAAGTTACTTTTATTTGACATTTGATGAAGGCCATTTGGAATCCTTCCAAACAAGCTGCTCTTTACAAAGTAATCATTTCCCTCAGCAACAACAAGACTTACAAATAAAAGTAAAAAAAAAGATGTTTATGGACCTCAAGTTGCATATATTTGCCGGACAATTATATATTTCCTTTCAGCAGGATGTTTTTCTGCTATAGAAATGTTACAGAACTAGCGTCTATGTCTGGCAAGTCCCATCTTTTCAAGTTTTCTGTATTTGAATTATCCATATTCTTGGTCTCAGAAAATTACTTGCTAAAATATGACTTAAAGCATGATCGTCAAAAAAATTGTGCTACCCCAATCTAATAAAGAATTTAGGAGGTTTACAGCTTGATGAGGAACAATCACTACACTGTTAAAAGGTAACTGTACATCAATTTGTATTTTAAAAAAAGGCCCCAATAAAAATTTAAATAATTTTGACACGATGAACTTAACACACCCTCATACGATATTGTTACATAAAATACACAACACAGCATTATGATGTAGTGCATAACACAAACAACTATGGCATTTTCTTTTGCTTTTAGCATAGGAAATAGGCCACAGCATTAGCTGCTATGCCGAGTTAACACTCTTTCTAGGTTTTTTTCATAGAAAGAAGGCTCAACTCAGAGTTAACACTCTTTCTACATTTTAGCATAGAAAGAAGACTTAACTCCAAGTTAACAGTCTTTCTAGGATTTATTGTAAAAAAATGCTTGGGTGTAGCCATGGAAACAGCATATTTCTAGAAATTAAGCTAGAAATAGCACCATCCCAGGGCTGATATGATGAATTAGAAAACAACTGATTTTTTTAACATTTTTTTTTAAACCAACTATTTTAAAATAAAAATAAACATATTAATTCAAATAACAAACTTAGCTACTGATTTATTATATATATATATATATATATATATATATATATATATATATATATATATATATATATAAACATTACAAGCATAAAGCTAAACTAGTCAATATAAAATCAAAACTACCCCAAATCTAAAATTAAACCAGACCAGAATAAAAATAATATTAAAACACAACCTAAGGTTTCACTGCTACAAGCAGACTTCTCAAGTATTACACTTGAGAAGTCTGCTTGTAGCAGTGAAACCTTAGGTTGTGTTTTAATATTATTTTTATTCTGGTCTGGTTTAATTTTAGATTTGGGGTAGTTTTGATTATATATATATATATATATATTGTGCCCTTTTCTATAGGTCAGTAATAGTCCATCTCAGTCAATTACTAAAAATTTTAAATTTTAGAATATGTTATTTTAATATGTTAATTATAGTTTGTCAATTATAATATAAAGTATAATTTGAAGCTAGAGAAAATATGTAGTATATAAAATTATAGCAAATCATTTAAAAAATAGTTAAATAAAGCTTTAAATATTGTTTCATATGGTTGTAAAAGCTGGCCATATTAAATAACACAGCTATAAATATTAAAAGTATATTTAATAATCTCAATTTTAATAGTCTTAAACGTATAGATAAATAAATGTTATACAGTATTTAAATTTATAAACTATGTTTAATAATCAAAATTAATATCTTATATTTTAAAAATTAGTTTTGTGATGGTGAAGGTTATATCTAATTCTATATTTTCTAAATTATTTTTCCAAATTTTTATAATTATATTATTAAATATAATAAGTGTATCAATTTTATAAATCTGGGCAGAGAAATAGATTAAAAAATCGTCTGTCAAAGTTATTGATCATGTGATTTGTATAATGCATACTTTCACACACACACTGCTTGTTTGAATTAATAACAAAGTTTAAAATATTTTGAAAGTTATATTATAGAATTGGATAGAATTGTTGCCTATCATAAAAGCAAATAATAATAAATATTAAGTTAACTATTGTATGTAATGTTTTAAATAATGTAATAAAGACGAATACAGATATAATAAAAATTAAATATTTTGTTTAAATAAAATAGATAAATGGAATAGGTTATTAAAATTATTTTAAAAGTTATTTTAAATGTTTAAATAATTTTGATAAAGTAATAATTGATTTAAAAGTAATATTTTAAATAATATTTTAAGTTAATTACGTCATAATTTGTAATTTTGAAATTCAATTCTGTAAAAAACTAAAAATATGTAAATTTGTTCTCAAGCTAAAAGTAAGAATCAACCAATCAAATGAGGTATTCTTACAGACTATAAATATGAATTGCACAGGGTATCAGGGGAGATTTAATAATGTATTGAAACCAGAGAAAGGTATATTAGCAGCTATCAAAGAGATAGTATTTTTTAAATTTTTATTTAGTCAATTTTTAATACTTTCTTATAGTTTTATTTGCAAAAAACTAATTGATATTTTTAGAAGTATTTTGCAAAAGAGAGTTTAAAAAAATAATATATTTGGGAACTTCTTGAAAATGATTTTCTAATTTTTAAAGTACTTGCCAGGATTATTTTATCTGAAATTTGACCTAAACTTCGCAATAAAAAGTGGATATACTGTGGAATAAAATGCATATAAATTCTAATAATATAAAAATGTTTTTGGAATATTTCGATACAGCTTTGTTAGTGATTCACTGGAGAACTGTTCTAGTGCATAAAACCCTCAGTTCGGACATTATACGGAATCTAAAAAAAAAAAATGTATTGAAACGTATTATTTATAAGTTTATCCAAGATTTATATTTTTAAAATAGTAATAAGACAATTATATCTTATGAATCTTTTTATATAATATTATATCAAAAGGAGTAAAATGTTATATCCTTTCTGAAGGTAACATTTTTTTTAAAAAATATTTTCAAGAGTTAAAGAAAGAAACCAGGAGAATATGTTACTGAAGCATTTTTGATATTAAAACCTCCAGTCTTAGAATTGTTTAAAATGTATTTAGAAAACATTTGTTTAAAAGTACTTGAAGTTTTTTTAAAAAGGTGATATATAAAAAAATATCAAACAAAAGTTTAAATGTATTAAGAAGGAAACTTATATAAAAAAGTGAACACATAGTTGATTAAAAATGAATCCATGGAAATATTGTAAAAAAGTTTACCGAATATTTTTTAAGCTAAAATAGATGGAAGATGCATCGGATATGCCGCAGAGAATATTGGCAGAGAATATTGAAGAAATTTCACAGGATTAATTAATATTATGATTTAATAATTATCATCCTAAATACTAAAACCAAGGATTATTTTCTATAAATTTTACTAAATGGATTAATATTTATTTTTATTTTTAAACTTTAATGTGCTTGGAGGAGAACATTTTAAAACTCTAGAGAAAATAATAAACATTTTGGACTTATCAGGATCTATTGTCAAGAAAATATGTAATTATAGTTTTGATTCCTTTTATTTTTATTAACCTAGTTTAAATCTAAATTTTTTTATAAGATTAGGAAAACATAAAACATTAATTTGTTGATGATATAAAATTTTATAATGGAATAATCTAATAATTTAGATAAGAATATATTTTAAAATAAAGTGTATGAATGTATATTTCTTTATGTTTGCAATGATCGGTATCTAGTGGATGAAGAAGCCTACTGAATATGATGACCAGATAAAGGTTATTTTGGTAATAATAATGACTATTAATAATTTATAATGTATATTTTTTGTTTTCTTTAGATCATCTATGAATCGTAAGAATGAAGTGTAAAAGTTTTTTTAATTATATGTAACGCATTTCATACAACATTTTAAAAAAACATTATGAGATAGGATTGATTTGAAAATATGCATACGACGATTTTTTTTATATTAATGATATAATCCAACATAATAACAAATAATTATGTGATTCTTTTAAAACTTTTCATGTTATTGGATATTCAAATATTGTCTAGTTAGATTGTATATGATTAAACATACAGAATGATGAAGTAGACAAACTTTTCTTATAAAACAGCTAGATTGTTTTAAAATTATCAGTGAATTTTATTTATTGTTTTGTAAATGCAGATAGTTATTTATCGATGTAAGATGTGGAAAATCTTGAGAAATAATGTTGAGATAGTGGCTTGGAAGTACTTAGCGAACAGGAAACCAAGATGATGTTTTAAGAAATAGGATATGATAAGGAATAGAAATAATATTTAGTCTTTATGTGGATATCAGCATAGTTAACAAAGCGCTATGACTGGTACACATTTTATTTGAACAGTGTTTTATATTTTTTAAATATTTGATGTTCTAATAAAGCTGAAGAAATAGCTTTAACATCATTCATGTATTAGAGGTTATTAGACAGGTAAAGGTCATACCTCTTTCTTGTAATGCACTGTGCCATGATTTTTGAGATATATTATGAGTGATACTCTAGCTTTCTTCCTTAAATCCTATGCATCTGTTTCGCTATCTTTATTTCATGTAACTGCATCGTTTAGTAAGATATTTTGAAAAGAAATGGTAAATAATTTAGAGCTTAGGTTATGCTATCGTTTTGTATAAGATTGGTTTATTTGCTTATAAGGAACAGAATTTTATAACTTAAAATTGAAGGTCCAATGAATCCTAAAGGAAAGGAAAGAATCATAGAATATACTTTTGAATTTATTTCGGAAATGAAATATAAATTTTGGAATAGAGTATCTAAACAAGATATTTTCTTTAAAATGTTAATTATTTTTTTTGAATGCTTTATTATTATTTTTAAGAGAAAAATAAGTATTGCATATTTTTAAAATACAATAGTACAATGTAATTTATATAAACAATATGCATAGTATATTTTTTTTGTTTATTGAATAACAGGAATATATTGATTATTACACATACATCATACTAAAGTAAGGCTAAATAAGAATATATTATGATTAGTAAACATCGTGTGATAAAACACTAAAATCTAGTACTGAAATTTGGATGAATATTTTATGTAACATCTTTGACTTTGCAAGATGAAATTTATTTTATATTTTGAGAAATCCATACACATTATAAAGTTAATTTTGTTTTTCTGTAGAATGTTTTCCTATGAATGTTTCTTTTAAAAATAAGATAGTTTAATAATATTAATGATGAAATATTCTGCTAATAAGTAAATATTTTTATAATAAGTTAACCATAATGAGAAACCAAATGGTAACATTTTTTTTTTTTATTTTGTCTTAAGTATAGATAAAGATATAACTAAACTATTTTTTATATAACTTAGTAGATAAAAATGTAAGATTAAAATAAGGATATCCATTGTAAATAGTGTACATAAATTGTTTATTTTATTTGTTGTTGTTAATAAATTTTGTTAAAATTTGTTTTTCAAAATTTTGTGTCTGGATTGTTTATTTCATCACTTCACTGCATGAAATCACGATATATTCATAACAATTGAAACAAATATATAATTTTGCACAAAAAGATAAATAGAGAATTATTTAAGAATTTAAATATTTATTGGTATTCTTTTAATTAAATAATTATAATTTTACATTGTTTTATTGGTCATAAATCAGTTATCACAATAGTACACTGAATTATATGCTATCAGTTGCCACACATCCTTTGTCTATCAGATTATCATATGCTACGATGTATTTATTATATTATTACATGAAGATAAAAGATTATATAAAATTATTTTATTATTTTATTATGGTAATAAAAATATAACAAAAAGAAAAGATATCCAGTAGTAGTTAAACAATGAAGAATATTATTATTATTATTATTTATTATTATTAGTTTCAGTGTAGTAGATTATGACATAAAATCCCTTCTTATATTTTACTACCGTATTTTTAAATTAACTTAGAATAAACTTTATGAACCTGAGATTATTTTATTTGAGCTAGATTATTATAAATAGAAGATTAAGATGTAATTATTAACTTAATCTTAGTGAGTAGAAGTTATTAAAGTCGTAAGAATACTATGAGTTTGTTATTTGAAATAGTAATAAGGGGGGATAGTGTTCTTATGCCATTGAGGTAATATCCTATGGGATATTGGCTCAATGTAATCTATCTTGTCACCTGTATTTTCACTTCAAGTCTCATGAAAATATTAAATATTTATTTAATTTATTTTTATAAACTGAACCTTATTCGTATTTTAAATTTGAGCTAGTGAAACATTTTAATTTTAAATGCTGAATATTTTATTTATTAATTATTAACTGAGCTAGAACCCGTTTTATTTTATATCATATACTATTCTGAAGTGAGGATGCACAAGACCAGGTTAGAATATATATACATACATTTAGTATGTAAGTCATTAGAAAATTCTTATATCCAGAAATTAATTAAGTCAATACCTATTTTTTATAACAAGTTTTAGTGATATATATTGTAACTGTATGAAATATGAGTATGAATATCATATAGATTCAGGTATTAATTTACAATATAATAAAAGCATGAAAGGTTCTTTGTTAAATATAAGGATGATCAAAAAAAATTAAAAAAATTCTCGAAGTTTTATAAATAATGAGATTTGGTTACTGTTAAATCTATTTTTATTTTACACATATAATTATTAAGGTGAAAGTGAGACTCTATAAAATAGTATATATTTATAATCAAAAAGTGATTTTATTGACTTTAAAATATACTCAAATTAAAACATTTAATAATTAATAATCTCAGGGAATAAATAATTAAATCAGACATGCTAAAGATTTTATGTAAAATGGGTGAAATTCTTAATAAATCATACAAATATGAATTTATTAATAAAAAGAATTATTCATATTTTATTCAATACTGATAATATATTAGTAAATAAAATTAAATTAATAAACTTTAATAGCTTAGATTATTTTACAAAATTTCATTTGTGAAAACTGCTACAAACACCCTAAAATAAATGTTATAAATAAAGCTTATCTTAATATTCTGAAAATATAAGAAAAAATTATAATGACAAACAAATGAAAGCATCGTGTATATTTACCCAATATTTAAACTATATTTAAAGTTATTGATTCTTTGGTTTATTCCCACAAACTAAAATATTAATGATATATCCACTAGCTATATACTCACTCACTCATTTATATGTGCACATAAATATATTGTAACGGGCACATACGTTACATTGTTTTTTTATTAGTAAACATGAAAAGAATAAAAGTTCGCAAATAAAACTTCCTTTATAAGAATTAAAAATTGAAAATTAAAATTCTATACTAAACTCATATATATAAAATTGCACAGATAAAAAAAAATTATTAAAATAAAATTTTATTAAAAAAAAGAAAAAGTATTTTAAAACTAAATTGTCAGTAAAGATTTAAAGATAAAAATATATTGTAAGTTTGTACAAAACAAATTAATTAATGTTATTGAAAAAATGGAAATGATTAATTTAATTAGTCAAATGTAAACTAGCCTTGGGCATTTAAATGTATAAGCAATGGTCAGATAGGAGAGAAAAACAATGGAATCAGACCTCAGCGAAAAGACCATCACATCAATGACGTAATGTCAATTGAATCCTTAAAATTAATATAAAAGGAAAAATTTGGAAATTATTAGATAGTTATTACAAGATGACAGATATGTGTTAAGTGGAGAGGGTTGAAGGAGAAGGGATTGAAAGACGCACTTTCAATTCCTTCAGTTGTTCAAAAAAATGAAACGTTTTCCAATATTGCAGACCACAGGACATCAAGGCCCGGAAGAATACCATCAACCATAAAGGACCAACGGTTAACTGCACACCAATATTCTTATGACTTCTTGGGAATTAACATCTTCCATTTCAAGAAATCAGAGACTACGGACATTTTTCAAAACAGTAAGAAATATATAATTAATGAACATTTCTAAACAAAAGAACTCTAAATGCTAAACGTTTCAATATTTTAAATAGAAGAATTTCCTATTTGACCAAACTAAATTATTTATTAATTAGTTATAATTTTATTTGATGTATTTCTTTTTTGTAAAATCATTTCCATTTATTTATTTTTTGTTCTTTAAGTTTTATTTATGATTTTTTGTTTTGCGATAAATTAAATTATATAAATGTTAAACTTAAGTCGGGCATGAATGGCTATATAGATTTGTAAAGTTATATTAGGGGAGGGTAATCTTAAGTTATTTGTTTTGCAGTTGAATTAGGTCAATGGATTGGATATATTGGTGTAATTAGTAGATGTAGTACGAGATTCGCTACGGGCAGAATCGTTGTATATGCTGCACACACTTGTTTTGCCTATGGGAGGAATTATAAGACGGAGACTGCAGTTCCATCCTATGGAGTTTTTTTTTATTGCTCTTCTTGTCAGATAGATGTAGTATTCCTATCTGACGAGAGGCCATTTCTTCTCTTAACCTTTTGTGCTGCCATATTTCGTATTACATTGAATGCATCAATATATCAGATGAATTGACTTAGTTTGACTGCGAACTTTTGACCTAAGGTTAAATAAGGATAGAATAGTTTCTTTCAAATGCAAATCTATGTAGTATTCATACTTGACACTTTAAATAAAAATGCATTAAATTTAAGTTGGGTATGGAAGTTGCATGGATTCATTATCGGTTAATTATGTTTTTGGTTTTCATATTTGATCAAAATATATAGACATTTGGTAAATAATGATACCTTACAGTGAGTATCTAAAATGTATTTATTCGGATGTCTTTTAAGTTATTGGTGTCACTGCAGTATCTTATGATGAATACCAGTGGGTTTTTTGTATTCCCTATGCAATTGACAGTATCAATGATTTTGTATTTTGATCGGTTATGTTTACTTTGAAATGTTTTTGACTGTGTAATCTATGTAACCGATCTATACTCAACATTTATAAAACAAACTTTTATAAATCCATCTGTGCGAACTTATAATAGTATAAAAATTAAAATGTAAATTAAAATCTAAAAATAAAAGTTAAATATAATGTTAAAGTAAACATACTAAAATAATAATGTTAAATTTTGTTTATATATGTGCATAAATAAATGTTTGTATGTTAATTACTGGCAGTGGCTTATTTTTTTTTTTTAAAAAAATATTATTAGATAAGAATTTATTATCAAATATAAATCTCTGCTATTTCACTGAGTTAGTGACAATGGGCTAATGACCAAAATCAACCAATATAAAAATAAATAATTTTTTTTGAACTTATGTAGCTGCCTACTTTATAAATTTTTCTAGGTTCAAATGCCTAGATGGCACCCTGTAGTGCAGATGACATTAAGTCAAATTCTCTGGATCGTTATAACTGGTGTCCCAACTTGGGCCGATCTTTAATAAACCACCAGTACCCTGAACAATTTTTTTTCAAAATGAAATATTCTTATCTATTTACATAAAGCTGTATACGTTAAATCTTATAAAAGTGCTGCCAGAAAGAAATTGCACATATATTAAACACGAGAAAGTATAAATAATTTTAAACAAACTGTATTTTGGTAAAAAGAAAGTCAAAAGGTTGCAATTGATATGTTTTTTTGTTAATATAAATTATGCTTTAATGTGTATAGGAGCGCACAGCCACGTAAGTTTATGATGGTAAATGTGGTACCATTTGGTGAGTACCTTTGGGAATTACATCAGTGTAACCCTATGTATGCATTTCAATCAGTTATAAATAAGTTGGTGGTATTTACAATTATGCTGCAAATATACAAATATAAACCCATTATTTCTTAAAATATATTTACTTCAATGCAATCCTCTTAAATAAATAATTTATAAAATTTGCTTGTCATCCTGTGTGTAAAAATCAAATGTATAAAAAAAAAATAAAACTCTTGTGGGAAGGAGGTGTAAACGTGGATGGTGCTTAGGAAAACGATAGTCAACATTTTTTTTTTGTATATAATCTTTGTAAATGTTTTCGTTAATCGTGTACCATAATTACTAACCCTAAGTAAAATATTTTTTTTTGTTTATTTTTTTTTAAGCAAGTTTACTGATATGTAACGGGCACATATGTACATTACATTGTTTTTTTTATTAGTAAACATGAAAAGAATAAAAGTTCGCAAATAAAACTTCCTTTTTAAGAATTAAAAATTGAAAATTAAAATTCTATACTAAACTCATATATATAAAATCGCACAGATAAAAAAAAAATTATTAAAATAAAACTTTATTAAAAAAAAGAAAAAGTATTTTAAAACTAAATTGTCAGTAAAGATTTAAAGATAAAAATATATCATAAGTTTGTACAAAACAAATTAATTAATGTTATTGAAAAAATGGAAATGATTAATTTAATTAGTCAAATGTAAACTAGCCTTGGGCATTTAAATGTATAAGCAATGGTCATATAGGAAAGAAAAACAATGGACTCGGACCTCAGTGAAAAGACCATCACATCAATGACGTAATGTCAATTGAATCCTTAAAATTAATATAAAAGGAAAAGTTTGGAAATTACTAGATAATTATTACAAGATGACAGATATGTGTTAAGTGGAAAGGGTTGGAGGAGAAGGGATTGAAAGACGCACTTTCAATTCCTTCAGTTGTTCAAAAAAATGAAACATCATTTTCCAATATTGCAGATCACAGGACATCAAGACCCAGAAGAATACCATCAACCATAAAGGACCAACGGTTAACTGCACACCGATCTCCTTATGACTTCGTAGGAATTAACATATTCCATTACAAAAAATCAGAGACTACGGACATTTTTCAAAACAGTAAGAAATATATAATTAATGAACATTTCTAAACAAAAGAACTCTAAATGCTAAACCTTTCAATATTTTAAATAGAAGAATTTCCTATCTGACCAAACTAAATTATTTATTAATTAGTTATAATTTTATTTGATGTATTTTTTTTTTGTAAAATCATTTCCATTTATTTATTTTTTGTTCTTTAAGTTTTATTTATGATTTTTTGTTTTGCGATAAATTAAATTATATAAATGTTAAACTTAAGTCGGGCATGAATGGCTATATAGATTTGTAAAGTTACATTAGGGGAAGATAATCTTAGGTTATTTGTTTCGTAGTTGAATTAGGTCAATGGATTGGATATATTGGTGTAATTAGTAGATGGAGTATGAGATTCGCTACGGGCAGAATCGCTGTATATGCCACACACACTCGTTTTGCCTATGGGAGGAATTATAAGATGGAGACCACAGTTCCTTCCTATGGAGTTTTTTTTATTGCTCTTCTTGTCAGATAGATGTAGTATTCCTATCTAACGAGAGGCCATTACTTCTCTTAACCTTTTGCGCTGCTGTATTTTGTATTACATTAAATGCATCAATATATCAGATGAATTGACGTTAGTTTGACTGCGAACTTTTGGCCTAAGATTAAATAAGGATAGAATAGTTTCTTTCAAATGCAAATCTATGTAGTATTCATACTCGGCACTTTAAATAAAAATGCATTAAATTTAAGTTGGGTATGGAAGTTGCATGGATTCGTTATTGGTTAATTATGTTTTTGGTTTTCATATTTGATCAAAATATATAGACATTTGGTAAATAATGATATCTTAAGGTGAGTATCTAAAATGTACTTATTCGGATGTCTTTTAAGTCATTGGTGTCACTGCGGTATCTTATGATGAATACCAGTGGGTTTCTTGTATTCCCTATGCAATTGACGGTATCAATGATTTTGTATTTTGATCGGTTATGTTTACTTTGAAATGTTTTTGACTGTGTAATCTATGTAACCGATCTATACTCAACATTTATAAAACAAACATTTATAAATCCATCTGTGCGAACTTATAATAGTATAAAAATTAAAATGTAAATTAAAATCTAAAAATAAAAGTTACAAATAATGTTAAAGTAAACATACTAAAATAAAAATGTTAAATTTTGTTTATATATGTACATAAATAAACGTTTGTATGTTAATTACTGGCAGTGGCTTATTTTATTCTTTTTTTTTAAATATTCTTAGATAAGAATTTATTATCAAATATAAATCTCTGCTATTCCATTGAGTTAGTGACAATGGGCTAACGACCGGAATCAACCAATATAAAAATAAATAATTTTTTTTGAAATTATGTATCTGCCTACTTTATAAATTTTTTTAGGTTCAAATGCCTAGATGGCGCCCTGTAGTGCAGATGATGTTAAGTCAAATTCTCCGGATCGTTATAATATAAAAATTACATAGATAAATTTTGTATTGCCTGCACAAACAATTGATATCTTTAAGAGTTCTATAAAATAAAAAAACATGCACCAATGATATTTGTAGACACAAACAAATATTAAATCTTTATTTATTTTTTATTGAAAACTTCATCTGAAAGTTCAAGTGAGAATGTTCTTTGTTTTAGAATTTTCATGATCAGCAAAGTGAATGTAAACTGAACTTGCCTTAAGTGGTTGTTTCCTCAACCTGGACTAATTACCCTTGCTTTTTAGTAGGATGATGCAATCTTCTAGAATGTTCTAACTCAGACCACATGTAGAAAAATAAGCAACTCTTTCCTCAGAATTAAGACATGGCAATAATATTACAGTTTATTTCTAAATGAACAGCTTTCTTTCCTCTTGAAAGTTACTCTTTTTTAATAAATAGTGTATCAGTACATTGACTAATTTTCTAAATGCATTTGACATTTTATCTAAGCAGACAGACATTAGAAAAGGCCATGTATTTGACCCTTTTATACTTGACCTTATCAGCAATGCATTTTGATGGTCAAATACCAATGAAGATTCTCACGTAAACATCTGATTTCAATGCCATCTAGTTTAAATGACAAATTAGGGACTTCTCTTATTCTCTATTGTATTATTAACATATTTCTTTATTTTTGTTTTGATATTGTTATTATTATATAAATTTTAGAACAAGTGAGGTTGTGCTATTTAATTATCCTTTTATATATATACTCACATTTAATTTTCATGTTTTAGAACTTTTATGGAGATTAATAAAAATGTAAATCACTTAACTTTATATGAAATTTAGCACAGTGAGCCCTTAAATGTGTATTATTTTGTTTACTAATTTTAAATACATTAATACATACAATTATCACAAATTAATTTATTGATTAAGTTTTAAATTATAGTTAAGCTTTTCTTTCTGTAACATTTATTTTAAAATTGTGAGTGTTTACAGTAAATATTTCTGAGTAAAATATAAATTAATTAGTTTATATGTGCTGACTATAAATAAATGAACAACAAGTAGATGACTTTGCACAAAGTAAATAATTAACAAAACATAAACATTTTTAATATATATTGACTCATAACTCACAACTCTTCACTTCTGCAGGTATAAAAGGAATTGTACCAACACTGAAGTTATATGCAAGCTGTGTCAAAGAGAATCAGAAACCTTATCACATTTATTATTCACATGCCCAAAATACAATAATATCTGGTGGGACATTCCAAAAATTTTTAAAAATAAGAACTACAGAATACAACCACTTCTCAATACCTTCAAAAAAGGTATTTATGGACACATTCATGCTAGCACATTTGTATTAATCTCATTATGGTATACCAGATGTACACTTAGATATGGACCAGATACAAAACACCCTACTACATTTAGAAACAAAATTGATATCATATGCATAAGGGATGAAAAATTTCATCATCCAACATTTTCTCAATTACCTGGTCAATAATGCAACTTTGCTCTAATTTATAAAAATGACTCACCAACATCAAAGAACTAGATCACCAGGATTCATGATTAAAAAAAAAAGAGTATTGATGCATATATATATATCAAAGGAGCATTTGTTGTTATATAAACGAGTACAAAAATCAAGACAAGAGAATGTTAGAAATGATGATATATCACCATCAGTATTTTTTGATCATAATGTAACATGTAATTATGTTTTTGATTTTGATTTTGATAAAGTTAAGATTTTATGTATTGAAAGAAATAATAATAAACGCAAAATTAAAAAAAGCTATGTTAATAAAAAGTGAAAAGCAACATTTGATAAACAGACAGGCCGCCAATATAAAAATTAATGAATTGTGGGAAAATTAATGTATGACGTATTACTTTTTGTTTACATTTGTAACCATTTTTTCTAATACAATTTGAATCTAGTTGATAACGACTACATAGATAGTTGAAAGTACTTATATTATATTTGTTTTTTAAAATATTGTTTTACTGTATTAATTATTGTATTGTTTTGAATAATTATATATATATATAATGTTATAAACAGATGTAGCAATCAGGAGAATTGTTTTAGTTATGTGTTTATTAATCCCCCCCCCTCTTTTTGTACACCTATAGTTCAATAAAGCCTTTTAAAGCATAACTTAGGAATAGGCAAATTGCTACAATATATATCAGCTATAAGTGCCTAGTCAATTTAAAGTATGATATAGTTTTACACTTTCATTTACTGTACCAATCCTAAAAACTTATAAATAATAGAGATGAAAAATGTTATTATAATAATTACTTTTATTGACTGTGCATTAAAAAAAAATAATCATTTCTTCTACCATAATTAGCATTTTTAGATTTAACTTGAAATAAAGGCATTGGGGAGGTCCAGAAATTAATTATAGTTAATCCCAATTTTTATAACAAGGAATTGACTTAATTAATTTTTGGACCTCTCCCTCCATGTTTTTATTTCAAGTTAAATCTAAAAACTCCAATTATGATTGAAGAAACAATTATTTTACTTTTTTAGTGCATAGTCAATAAAAGCATTTAATATAAAAACATCTTTATCTTTATTATTATAATAATTATTTAAAAACAAAATATTTATGAGTAAACTCTGATTATGTTTTCTTTTTAAAAATATAAGTTAAATTAATTATAATAATAATATGAAAACTATAATTAGTTACAGTTCAGTAAATAGTGTTGCAGAACTTTTCTGTTATTTTAATAATTATAAATATAATTTTGAATTTTAGAATGAATTTTATAAAGTTTTGATAATTTCACAGTATTTTATTTATATTTCACAAATAAATTTCGATCAGCAAACATTTCATTATTTTTTTTTTATCAGTGATGCAGTAATTATCCAGTAAGAAAAAAATAATTGTTTTCATTCGATATTTCATGTTATTTCACTGTACAATTTTTTTCTATATTCCAAAATTCAAATATAATTTTTCAGTAATATTTTTCATTTATAAACTTATATTTCTAATAAATCAAGTATAATTTATCAATTTATTATCATATTAATTTGCAAAAGCTACAATGTATTATTGTAATGTAAATGTTACAACTGGTATCTTATACAGCTCTGAAAAAAGCGATTTGTTTTATATAACTATCTTTGCAAATTTGATTTTTTTGTTATAAGAATTATTTACAATAAGTATTAAGATTCAAATTTATTTACTAAGCAAAAAGATCATATACAATTGAAGAGAAAGGATTTCCCCCATTAATATATATGTTGTACTGATCTTATAATAGCTCAACAGTATCATGCTGAGTACTGAGAATAACCTAAAATACAAGGTAGAGACTGTTGAAGAGTTAAGAGTGATGATCTTGGATGTAAAAGTGAATAAAGAAACATATTAATGCTCTCAAATAGAGACAGTTCAGATCATCTTATATAATTAAAATGTAGGATTAAAGATAATATGGACACTTTTATCTTTTCAAAAGTCTCTATCTTGTATTTGAGTTTGAGAGTATACATGACATTTTTGAGCTATTATAAGAATGGTACAGCACAGATATTAAAGGTATAAATCTTTCTCTTTTTAATTACATATAATCTCTGTTCTTAGCAAATAAATTTGAATATTATACAATTTCTAGGATATTAATAGGTAGTAAATTGGAAAATTTCACGAACATTAATATGTGAAAGAAAATAATGAATGTAAAGGTGAATAGAGAAACATTTGTACACTCTCAAACTGAGATGTTTCAGATTGGTCTATATAATTAAAATGTAGATTTAAAAATAACATGGCCATTCTTATCTTTTCAAAAGTCTCTATCTTGTGTTTGAGTTTGAGAGTATCCTTAGTGCTCAACATAACATCATTGAGCTATTATAAGATAAGTTCAGTGCATATATTAAAGGTGGAAATCTTTCTCTTTAATTAAGATATTTGTTTTAAAAAATTTAAAATATAAAAATGAAAGAATAAAATTACTTTTGTTTAGAATAGCTTGCTAGAAGTAATTGATTGTTTTTTTGCAATCAATTATTATAATGAAAGAAAATTTGTTTTTTATCATTGTAAGCATTGGTTATGCTAAGTATTATAATATTTCTCTAATAAAGTAAAAATGGTAATCATTTGCAAAAGTTGAAAAAAATTACTTCCATTTAAATTACAAGCAGTATGATATACCTCTAAACCTAAAAGAGATGGTATAAAATTTATATTACATCAGTTAAATTCAGAATAATTTGATTTCTGCAAAATAGAAATGTATTCAGAAAATTTCGGAGGTGATACCTGCTCAATGTAAAAAATTATATATAATTAAGATATTTGAAAATTTATATGGGTATCATAAACCAGTTGTACCTGTTGCTGACTAAAACAAGATGTTGAACTATTAACTCAAATTGTCATTAGGGAATAGTATTAGAGCATTGAAATGCAAATGGGGTTAAAAAGTATTTCTAAGAATATGTAGTCATGTAAATGATTTTTTTATATTGACTATTTCAATGCAAAAACCTCTGTGGTCAAATTGTTTTCGAAAATATAAACAGGATCTCTTTACATTTGCTTTTTTAGTTTTTATAAGAGCCATAAATCTGATAATCAGCATTAATCACAGTAAACTTTTATCTGTATTTATGTTATTGTTGGAAGTTTTGCCTGGTTATTATCCTTCAATAGATTTATAGTTTTTTAAAAACTAGAAAAGAAATGTAAATGGCAAACTGTGGTAATAGAGAAAAATATCACAATATAAACAGTGTGGGAAAAGTTTATTATTTCTGTGATTATATGTAGATAATATAATTTTTAATGGATGCTCTCATGGCAATAGCTCTTGCTAGAACCATTAACCTTGACTGGTTACTGAACTAGCAAGATCATTTTAATAAAATAAATATAAATCAAAAACTCTGCCCACTAAATATTACTATATATATATATATATATATATATATATACCAAATATTTTGTAATATATATATATATATATATTACAAAATGATTTGGTAGGGGCACTGATGGTATATTCACAAATATATCCTATACCTGCATTTGATCCAAGCTATTTAAAACTTTTTTAAACAAATTTAACTCAGGCTTAGAATTTTTGTTATATAGTTGAACTATGACTAACCCAACTCATTCATTATGTGACAGTAAAAAAATATCTGGCTATTTTCTCTAGAAATACAATAAGACTCTAAAAACATTCATAACCTCATCAACTGGCAATTGGAAAAGCTCATGAATAATGCCTTCTTTTTCATTGTTCCACTGTAAAGGAATATTGAATAAATCTTTTTCATGCAGAGGGCTATTTATAGACTGTTTTAAATTTTTTTTATTATACCAGTATACATATCAGCTTAATTTGAAGCAGAAATAATAATGAGAATATTGAACAATGATTTCACAAGAGAACAATAATTCATATAACATTATCTAACATCTGAATTTTAAAATATATGTGGGGTTTAATATTTATAATTTTATGTGAAAAGTTCAAAACTTATTTTCTGTCAAATCAAAATGTCTAATATTATAGTACTTACTCTGGTGACATTTAACAGCAAAAAAAATCAGAATTTTTATGTTTTTCCTACATAATTGATAAAATCAGTTATTTATTTTTGCATGTAGCGATTGAACGTTTCTGTCTTCCTATGTAATACAAACTCTCTTTAAATATACATTGTAATAAGTTTAAATTGTAGAATTAATATTTCAATTTTTTTCTAGATCATTATGTGATTATCATTAGGATGAATATTTTTAAAAATTCTGCCAAAATTTTAATCTGTATAAAGATTTTCTAAACTGTAGTTACGTTTAAAAAGTTAATTGATTTTTATAAACTATAAATACAATACAAAGTAACTACTCATATTTATAGATCATTTCTATAACTTATCTTGATATTTTGATGGGATTTAATAAGCAGTGAGGCACTTTTACCTCTTCAATTGTCATTTTTAATCACTATAAAAAAATATTTTGTTTTCTGTTTTATTTTCAAATAGTAAAACAGAATTTAAAAAATTGATATAATCTAAAATGTACACTATTAACTTTGCAAATAATTTAAAGAAAGTAATAAAGTGAATACAATAGATCAAAAGGCAATCTTTTATTTGTCACAAACAAGAAAGTGCTTGCCAGGAAGTGGTTTTTGTTTGATATCATGTAAATATTTATTCAATATTTTTTATATAAAAATTACTGAAATAAAATAAAAATTATAAAGTCTTCATTACAAAATTAAAAAGACTAAATATTAATAATTTTACAAAAAAGATAATAAATAAGTGGAGAAATTCGACTGTAAATTTAATTTCAATCTAATAAATGTAATGCTAGATGAGCGTACTAATGATTTGGGCTTATTTGAAGAGACTATTCAACTTGTTCAATTTTTGTAGTTTTTTTACGAATAATGTCAAAAAATATACTAAATATTTTAAATTGATAGAAGATTGCTGGGTTCTATATTTTTTTCGAATTGTAGTCACTTTTTTTTACAATACCAATGTTATTATTATATTTTTCTTGGGTGCAAATATGTTTTCTTCATTTAGCCATTTTATACCTTATCATGGCTATTTTAGCTGTATTTGTTCACCATATAAATGTTCAGGTTTAACAATATCTGCAACCATAACAATGTATGGTGGTTATTTGTGATATATATATATACATATTTTGCAGGTCATCCATGTTAAAAAATTTAAATATTGATATATTGATATTTTGACTTGATCACACAAGTCATCCACTAGGTGATAAAAGGTAGAAAAACGGTTGTAGAGGCGCTACAATCATTGATTTGAAAAAAACCTTCAGCTCCACCAATAGCAAAAATGTTAAATTAAGAATGTTTTTAAAAAAAATCTTTCCAAATAGGAGGAAGTTTGCATGTATCATCCCACTTATTGATACAATCTGGCCTTTTAAGTATCTCACTGGCTTTTCTAATTTTGCATTGGTAGAAATTATCACATCTGGATATGATCTTGGTACTAGAAAAATCAATTTTATAACCTGAATATATATATATGGATGTAATTAAGAAATTTAAAAAATCTGAATATCATTTCTGTTTAGATATTCAGGTATTTCAAATTTTTAACATGCTTAATGAATTGGGATTTGTAGAAATAAAAAGGTTTACACAGAATAATAATTTAAGAATTATGACAACCATTTAAGAAGTGCATCACAAATCTCAAAGTTTGATTGATTGCTGTAAAACATACATGAGCATATACACATGCATACACACACACACATAGTGTAATGATCAGGAAACCTTTGAGCAAATTATTAAAAACAGAGTTAAGCCAAGTTATTTGGTCACTTTTCTATAATTATTGGAAGTAGGTGACAGTGAGTCAATTATTTCTGCTCAACTACTGACAGAAGTGCTTTCATCAAATCTTTACCTCTCTTTATTATACAAAGGAAGGCAATGATGTAAGTAATTTTAATAATATTACAAAACTGATTAAATATAATAACATAGTAATTGTTATGGAATTAAAATCATCCCCCAAATCACCACTAATTGTCATTTAGTAAATAAAAACATGAAATAATTCTTAATAATGCATACAATTAATTTTATATATAGTTTATACATTTAATAACGTGATTACTAACTTGTAATTATTTACCTGTGTTTAAATGTTTAATTAATTGTCTGAAGACTGATCTATCTTGTCATAGAATTTATGTATACTGCAAATAATTAAATATCTCAGATTTTTTTTATATTTTAAGAGATTACTAATTTTCTCTTTTTTAAATACTAGATATTGTATTCATTATATTTATCTCTGAATTATTCCATTTTATTTTTAAATGCTTATTCATTGCTAATTACCAATGCTGCTGCATTTGTTTATTTTCTATTATTATAATAATCATCCATGGGTAAATATAAAAGTTAAATATTTATTTTCATGGATCTACTATGTTATTAGGTTTACATGACCTGTAAAATATTAAACCATTATTTGATGTACTCTCTAATTTATATTATAATAATCGCCCTACATTGAATTAAAAATTAAATATACATATTGAACATGAATTTATAATTATAAATTTTTAAAATTTATTATATTTCCTCTACTCTTTATGTTATATTTTATAATTTCCAATTTCTAAACTTGCAGTCAACATATGTATCCTTTACTATAAATTTTTGATAAACATTATAATTTATTTGAATCTCTATGAGTTCTGTCTAAATGAAAAGGATTAATATACATTATAAGTCATTTCATTCAAAAACATGTCTTCAATGAAATGTAGATTTTAATAAATATTCAAGTTGATTTGAAAAGAATAAATAAAAGCTATAAACGTTTTATTCTTGAATTACAGTAAGCCATTTTATTATAAAATATTCTATTTTCATATCTGCTATTCAATTCACCTTTATCATTCTATATTTTGTTTAACAAATAAGATACCACCTATAACCTAGTTGCTTTGTTAGCAATATTTCAAATTTTCCTCATTTTGAAAATTATTCTTCACTATTTCATGTTAAATAAAATTTGTTTTCTATTAGTGAAGTTAAGTGAGTGATTCTTAATAATTAATAAACCATATATATGTTATCAATTACTCATCTATTTTTAATTACTTTGGAATTGTATAAAAAATGTATTTCTCCAAATCCTTTACAATGCTGAAAATGTTTTTTTTGCAAGGAATAAAAAAGAACAATCTACTAAAAATTCAAATATTGTTTTATGTAGCCTGATATGTATATAAAATATTTATTAATACCACCATAGCTATATTTTTCAGCCACTCTCCCCCTTTAAGTAAAGAAAAAAATGAATTTTGCAGCCATTCAAGCTTTTCTTTACTATATATAGAGGTCACAAAATAAGCTCTTAACAAGCTTTGCAGAATATTCCCAACCCCAGAGTGGTTTCTGCTACTGGCAACACCAGTGAGATGCTAGGATATTTAAGCATTAGATTAAAATACCAGTACAAGCCCAGAACTTTATCTAGTATATAACAATTAAGTAGAAAATCTGAAATTTTTAGACATCCACATATCTTCCAATCCATCTATTTGGGACTGAATTAAATTTGGATAGACCATATTATAATAATCCAAATAAAAGTGGAGAACAGCAGTCTATGATATATACACTACAGGAGCGCCATCTAGGCATTTGAGCCTAGAAAAATTTATAAAGTAGGCAGATATGCGCTGTTAAGATTCCACTTTATTTAAATATTTATTTAGACCGTTAGCCCATTGTCACTAGCTTATGGAGACGC
Source organism: Epiperipatus broadwayi (assembly GCA_028023455.1). Classification (NCBI taxonomy): domain Eukaryota; kingdom Metazoa; phylum Onychophora; class Udeonychophora; order Euonychophora; family Peripatidae; genus Epiperipatus; species Epiperipatus broadwayi. The sequence continues at coordinate 2,920,181 of JAQFVV010000068.1, read as the reverse complement.
AGAGATAAGAAATAACTCATTTAGTTTGTATATATAAAAAAAATAAAAGCCACTGCCAGTAAATAACAAACAAACATTTATTTATGCACATATAAATTTTGAATCATTTTAAATTTTGAGGAATAAATTTAACATTTTAGATTTTTATATTAACTTTTAATTTTACATTTAAATAGATTGCAATGAGTTTAATATTTTATTTAGACGGTCGAGCATGAATAGACTACATAGATCTGCATTTGAAAAGAAAATATTCTATCCCTTATTTAACCTTAGGCCAAAAGTTCGCAGTCAAACTGGCGTCAATCCATCTGATACATTTATGTATTCAATGTAGCATGAAAATACAACAGCACATATATACTATACTTTCAGGAATGGACATCTGAACAGTATAGTTAGAGAAGACATTGACTCTGGTCTAATACAGGAATGTTACATCTGTATGGCAAGAAGAACAATACACGGTTCTTTTTGCCGAGTTACAATCCCATCCATAGGCAAAAGGGTTTGTGCGGCGTATACAGCAATTCTGCACATTGCGAAACTCATACTACATCTACTAATTACACAAATATATCCAATCCATTGACCTAATTTAACTACAAAATGAATAATCTAAGATTACCCTACCTTAATATAACTTTACAAAACTATATAGCCATTCACACCCGACTTAAATTTAACATTTAGATACGTTCGCACAGATGAATTTTATAAAATTTGTTTTATAATGTTGAGTAAAGATCAGCTGCATAGATTCCACAGTTAAAAACATTTCAAAATAAACACAACCGATCAAAATACAAAGTCATCGGTAACGTCAATTGCAGAGGGAATACAAGAAACCCAATGGCATTCATCATAAGATACAGCATTGACATCGATGACCTATATATTCTAATCGAATGTGAAAATGACAACATAATCAACTGCTAACAAATCCATGCAATGTCCATACCCAACTTAAATTTCTTCATTTAAAATTTAAACAATAAATATTAATACAAATAAAATAATAAATGGAAATGATTTTTTTTTAGCAAACAAATATGTAAAAATTAAACATTTATAATTAATTTGAAACATAAGGCAGAGAAAAGTTCTTTTTTTAAAATTTAGATTAACTGATCAAATCTTTAAAGTTCTTAATTACTTCAGGTTTTAAAATCATTCAGTTCAATTGCTTATGGTAGAAGAGTCCAGGTTCCTGTTGACAATTCCCACGAAGACTTTCTTGGAAGACCGGTCTGATATTCTGGAAGTAGCATTAGCTGGTTCATGGTATCACAGTCTTTTCATTTTTAAAATAAGAGAATGACAAGTGCGTCTTATTGTTCTTCTCACCAAATCAAGTTGGAACTGACGGGAACTCAATATTTTTCTTTTTATAGTAATCTCCAGATTGAACGAACAAAGACATCACTAATCCAAATTTTCATTAAGATCCGAGAGGCTTGGTGCTTCCATTGGTCAAGCTAAATCTCTTTATTCTCTTATCTAATTTTCATCTGACTTTTTAATTACACAAGAGCCCCAAGGCTAGCTTGCTTTTCAATTAATAAACAATCATTTCCATTTACAGATTACAGGAATTAATTAATACCTGTTTTTATTTTTACTTATGTTATTTCTTTATTAAAATATTTTTATATTTAAATCTTGTATTTTTTTATAAAAAAGTATGCTCAAATACTTTTTTTATTTATAAAAAAAAAATATTTTTAAAGTTTTGCATCTGTGCGAATATATATACGTTTAACAAACATTTTAGCTTTTAGTTTTTTAATAGATTTTATTTTTATTTGCGAACTTTAAGATTTTATTTTAAATTAATGTAACGGCATATTTATATATCATTACAATATATTAACAGTTTTAGCAATATAAAATCACCAAAGCCTTAATAGCAAAAAATAAAATTATAAAAAAAAAAATCAAGTCAGATGTCACATGACCTAATTTAATAAGCTTCTATTTACAAATGTTATAGAGGCTGCAAAATAAGCTCTTAATAAGCTTTACAGAATATCCCCAAACCCAGGCTGATTTCTGTTACAGGTGTCATCAGTGATGTGCTAGGATATTTAAGCATTAGATTAAAAATACCATGACAATCCCAGCACTTATCTAATGTAGAACTATTAAGTAAAAAATCTGAAATTTTCATACATCCATAAATCTTTCAATCCAGCTATCTAACTTAAATAGCCATATAGGACTAAACTAAGTTCAGATACACCATATATTAATAGCTTTAGCAATATAAAATCATCAAAGCCTTAATAGCAAAAAATAAAATTGCAAAAAAAAATCAAGTCAGATGTCACAGACCTAATTTAATAACCTTGTATTTACAAATGTTACATATAGAGCTTGCAAAATAAGTTCTTAACAAGCTTTGCAAAATATCCCCAACTCCAGACCAGTTTCTGCTACTGGTGTCATCAGTGAGGTGGTAGCATATTCAAGCATTAGATTAAAAATACCAAGACAAGCCCAGCAATTAATCTAATGTACAACAGTTAAATAAAAAATCTTAAATTTTCAGACATCCATATGTCTTCTAATCCAGCTATCTAACTTAAATAGCCATATGGATATGGAACTGAACTAAGTTCAGATACACCATATATTAATAGCTTTAGAAATATAAAATCTCCAAAGCCTTAATAGCAAAAAATAAAATTACAAAAAAATCAAGTCAGATGTCACATGATTTAATTTAATAAGCTTGAGCTTGCAAAATAATCTCTTAACACGTTTTGCAGAATATCCCCAATCCCAGACCAGTTTCTGCTACTGGCATCATCAGTGACTTGATTTTTTTTTGTAATTTTATTTTTTGCTATTAAGGCTTTGGTGACTTTATATTGCTAAAGCTATTAATATATGGTGTATCTGAACTTAGTTCAGTCTCATATAGCTATTTAAGTTACATAGCTGATTTGAAAAACATATGGATGTCTAAAAATTTCAAATTTTCTACTTAATAGTTATACATTAGAGAAAGTGCTGAGCTTCTCCTGGTATTTTTAATCTAATGCTTGAATATCCTAGCACCTCATTGACAATGTCAGTAGCAGAAATTGGTCTGGGGTTGGGATATTCTGCAAAGCTTATTAAGAGCTTATTTTGCAAGCTCTATATATAACATTTATAAATACAAGCTTATTAAATTAGGTCATGTGACATCTGACTTGATTTTTTTTTGTAATTTTATTTTTTTGCTATCCCCTTTATTATTACGAATGCATAATTAAACATTCATTTTTGATGTAATATTAATGAAAATCTATGCAGTTTATACATGCACTTTTTACACCTTCATTTCCATCTTTCTCTTTATTTTTCAGAAAGGTAAATTTTATTTTTCTACGATAAAAAATATAAATTTTATGGTAATTTTTATGATCAAGTAAATTGAATTTTTTTGTTTTTCTCTTCACCCTGAAAAATATATTGATAAAAACTTTTACTTTTTCAGATATATTTTGAAAACAATGTTATGGGAGAGCCCAAAGGTAAGTATTTATTTTTCTATACTTTTTAATTTTTTCTATATTTTTTAATTATTATTAATTTTTATACATTTTTTAATTATTATTTTTTTATATATATTTAATAAAAATATATAAAAAATCTATTATTGAAAGTAATATAAACAAAAAAAAGGTTGTGATTAACTGCATTTTTTCTATGATATTTTTTTGTGATACTGGAGTATTTGAATTAGATGATATCAGATAAAGATATACATGTTATTCAATTATTATGAACTGATTTATATTTTTCTATAATCTCTTTGCATTTTAATAATAATAAATATACACAAATGCTAAAAATAAATATTTTAACAGTATATATATATATATAAACTAACTTATGAACCTCAAGATTAACTCTATAATGAATTTAGTATTTCATTCACTTTTTTTTTATTTTATTATTTTGTATACAGTGACTATTTTAGTAGCACTTTTTAATAAATTACAAATTGTATTAAAGTTCTTTATTATAATATTCAAATTATACTAATTATTGATCAATATTAACTACTTGTTTTGTTATTAGGGCTGACGTATACATTGCAAACACCTGTATAAAAATACATTTTGAAGAACTACAGAGAAAAAGGAAAAATACTAATGTCTTTATTCTATGAAGTTTTCAAGTGATGGATTACCATGGGTAAGTGTTATCATATACCAAATTTTTAGAAATTTTATAATGAATCCAAATAACCTACTAACAAAACAATAGTTTTAACTTGTGTGCATGATAAGTTTGAATTCATAAAATAATATAAAAATAATTATTAGAAATATTAACTTTTATTCTATTTTTTATTACTTTAAATATCAATAACTATATTTTTTTCAACTTAATTACATTATTTGGGGTTTTATGTTTCAAAAAAATTTGTTTTCAGCTTAATTACATTCTTTGGTATTTTATCTTAAAAATAATATATATTATGTTATTTTTTAGTAATATAAAATATATTGTGATAAAATTTGTGGTTTAACATAATTTTTTAAATATTCAATATGGCTTCTTTGTCAGTGTAATGGCTTTGGTAATTTATATTGCTAAAGCTATTAATATATGGTATATATGAATTTAGTTCAATCCTATATGGCTATTTAAGTTAGATAGCTGGATTGGAAGATATATGGATGTCTGAAATTTTCTGATTCTCTACTTAATATTATACATTAGATAAAGTGCTGGGCTTGTCCTGGTATTTTTAATCTAATACTTGAATTTTTTAGCACCTCACTGATGACACCTGTAGCAGAAACTGTTCTGGGGTTGGGGATATTCTGCAAAGCTTATTAATAGCTTATTTTGTGAGCTCTATATATAACATTTGTAAATACAAGCTTATTAATTTAGGTCATGTGACATCTGACTTGATTTTTTTACCAGCTTTTTTTTATTTAAAAGGAGAGTGGAGCTAAAAAATATAGCTATGGGGTGTTTCAAATATTTTATATAGATTTCAGTTAGTGTTGTGTATTGTTTATATGTATATATTGCAAGGAAATCAAGTCATTTGTCATGTGATTTAATTTAATGAGCTTGTACTATAAATGTTATATAATGAGCATGAATAATTCTTAACAATCTTTTACTTATTATTTTAAAAGAATCAGTCTTTTAAAATCCTTTAATTTATTAAATTTTTTACTTTTTCTTTAAGTTTATACCTATATATGTATGCATATTTAAACATACACGTACATATCAGCTAGACAATTGCATGAGTCTCAAACTTGTTTTTGGTATTCTTTCATTTTAATCCTTTGATGATTGATATCTGCACTACACCATATTGTTAGATAGTTAAGATAAATAAAGTTGTAATATTAATGATAAGCTTGCATCATTGAACCATTTCTAAAAGAATTTCCCCTTTTACCAAAAATTATTTTAAATACCTTAAGGTGCATTTTATTAATTATCATAAGTTTGTTATTTATCTTGGTAAATCAAGTCACATAAATTATTTTTATATAAAATAAGTAATAGCTAAGAGTTGCAAAATTCTCTCAGGATCTCAACCAAAAGTGTGTAACAATGCCTCACACAAAATAAGTTACAAGCACAATATAGTTATATAAGTGTGTGCACGTATACACACACACACACACATATATATATATATATCCATATCCACATTTTAATATCAAGTTGATCATTGCAAATCCATTTAAGTAGAAACTGAATTGCTATATTTAATGTGATCTCAATTTGTCATGTGAACAGCAAATAACATAAGATTTGATTGACAGAAATAAACATTTCAAAATGTTGGTCAATTTTGCATCTAACATTGTTATGTGCTAGACTATTAAGCTTCTATAAATTTTTGTAAAAGATATAAATAAATAATGGAAATAGATTGCATATAAATGGTTATATTCTAATCATACTTAGAAATTTATGAAGTAGACGAGACAATTTAACTAATTCAGTAATGGTTACTAAATGAGAATATATCTATTCTACGTTAGTGAATAGAGCAAAGATGAAAAATACTTAAACCCTTATCATCTGCTACTGATATTAATGTAATTTAACATATTTTTGAAAAAGTGATTCTAGAATCTGGTCTTAAAATGGTTAAGTTCTTTTTGATAATTATTTTAGATTATTATAAAAAGTATTTGAATAGTTTAGCTAAACTCACTTTTATCAATGATTGAAATGGATTTTATTTTTGTAGTGAAAGGAAGTAGGGAAATATTTTTTTTCTTTTCTATAATTGATATCTGATTATATTTATTCTAATAATGAAAAATTTACTCTTATTTCAGAATATTTTTTATTCTTATTTAACTTCTAAAGCAATATGAAATTTATATTAGATCATATAAAGATTAAAAGATTTGTGAATGACATTTTCCAAAACTTCATATAGTTTATTTGCTGTAAAAATGAAAAAAGGAATTTAAATTTAATTATGTTTTTTTATTATTATTACTATTTTTATTTTTGTAAATTGCGATTTTGTTGTTTAGAAATTGAAATATTTTATGCTCATATGTGTATATTAAATATTTATTTATATAAAAATTATGTGTAAATTCTGAAATTTTAAGGTATTTTAATATGTTACGAAAACATTTTAAAATAATTAAGTATAATCAGAAATGTAATATCAGAAAACATCTAAAAAGTAAAAGTATACATTATTATTATTATTATTATTATTATTATTATTATTATTATTATTATTATTATTATTATTATTATTATTATTATTATTATTATTATTATTATTATTATTATTATTATTATTATTATTATTATTATTATTATTATTATTATCATCATCATCATCATCATCATTATTATTATTATTATTGTTGTTGTTGTTGTTGTTGTTGTATTTTTGATTTGGGTAATGTTGATAAAGCTTTTTTAAAATTCCAGAATATTTGTTGTTCTTTAATTGGTAAGGTTACTTGTCATATTAAATTAAATAATAAAAATAGAAAGCATTCTTTGTGGATTTCAGATCAGTTGATTGAAAAAATTAATTTTAGAAATAGGTTAAAACGTTCTGGGAGTTCAATTATCTTAAAGCAGATTAATAAAGAAATTAAATGTGATAATAAATAGAAAAATCAAATTATTATAGGGAATTTCTTGGTAATAAAAATGTTTCTTTGAAGTGGAAAGCAATAAATTCTTTGGTTAAAAAATCTCCTAATCAAATTACTTATATTAAGGATAATGGTGTCATGTTAGAGGTGCAAGGTAATGAAAAATATGTGGCTGATCTTTTAATAATTTCTTTGCATATAGACCACACATAAAACCATCTATTAATGATATGACTTCTACATTTGTTTCTGATACTTTTTTCATTCAGATGTTTCTGATGTTCAGTTATCACATCTAATTCACAATTTTAAAAATGTTCACTCTTCTGGATTAGATAAATCAACATCTCAAATTGTGAATGATAATAAATTAACTTTTATACCTGTTTTAGTTTACTTGTTTAACATATCTTTATCTTTTGGTGTATTTCCTGAATGTTTGAAAATAGGGGTTATTACACTCATTTTTAAAAAAGGTGATACATTGATTATTAGCAATTATAGACCCATTTCTGTAATATTTGTTGTTGCTAAATTACTGGAGATGGCAGTTAAGGATAAGATTGTATCACTTTTGAATATTCATAAAGTGATTTCTGTACATCAGTTTGGCTTTGTTGCTGGAAAGAGTACTTTACATGCTATTTATAATCATGTTCATAATGTAACATTATCATTGGATAAGGGTCTCAAAATAGTAACTGTTTATTTGGATTTGTACAAGACATTTGACTCTGTTAATCATACAGTTTTATTACACTGTTTGTGTTCATATGATTTTAGAGGTCATTTTGCTTCTTGGTTGTTAAGTTACATAAAGGATAGTAAACAGGCTACTAAAGTACATGCTATTATTGGTGATTTTGGATTAGTTAATCATGGTGTTCCCAAGATTCTGTACTTGACCCTATACTATTTTTAATATATATAAATGACATCTTCAATTTGCCTTTGAATTCAAAGATTTATGGGTTTACTGATGATATTGCTTTGTTTTGTAATGCTGTTTTATATAGTATTCTGGAGCAATGGATTAATAAAGATGAAAAATCAATAAGTAACTGACTTGTGATAAATTGTTTAACTGTTAATTGTAATAAAACCAGAGGTATTCTATTCTCTTATAAATACTGCACACGTTCAATTAGTATTAGGATTTGTGGTCAATATAATGTTTATTCAAAAAGTATTTGTACATATTGTAACATTAGTTTTGTTGATAATTATTGCTATTTAGTCATCTATATTGATTCAATGTTATCTTGGTCTAAGCACATTGTCTAATTATGTTCTCAATTATGTAAAATTAATTATTTATTTTATTATTTGGTGAAATTCATACCTAGATATACTTTGATGACTATGTATTTTGCTTATTATCAGAGTATATTATGTCATAATATTTCCATTTGGGTGGCTCTACTGATTACTCACTATCTCAATTATATACTTTGCAAAATTATACAATGTATATTATTTTTGGTAGAACTAGATTGACCTCTGTGTGATATATATCTATCAATTCTGGTGAGTTATCTGTTTCTAAACTACATAAGTTTAGAATTGTCATTGATGGATATATATATATTGTCGTTTTTTATTGGATCATAAAGTATCAATTATAGGTATCCACTTGGCTAACAAATTTCAACTGCCGGTTCCACATTTTTCTTTAGAAAGCAGTCGCAGGTAATTTACTTACAACGGACTCAGGCTCTTTAATTCTTTTGTTACTGACTGCTCAATAGATGTTAATAATTTATCTTTTTATATTTTTAAAAAATATTTAAAATTTTGGTTATTGTCTTATGTGTAATATATTGATTAATTAATATGTATATATTTTATTTAATATGTATCTGTATATCTCTTTGGTTGTATTTATTCTTATATTATTTGTTTTGGTTTATTCGTTTTAGTATTTATAGACTAGTAATGTATAGTAATGTACTTTATTATTTTTTTTGTTGTTGTTTTTGTTTTGGTTTGTAATTAATAATTTAAGAAAGACTCCTAGCAAACGTTTATCTTGTTTGGAGTATTTCTCTTTCTTATATGCATTGTTTGATTAATAATAAATAAATAAATAATAAATAAAATTATTATTATTATTATTATTATTATTATTATTATTATTATTGTTATTATTGTTCTTGTTGCTGTTGTTGTTATTATTATCATTACTATTATTATTATTATTATTATTATTCTAAGCATTTACTTGTCTTTATTAATATTTTCCTTCTAATGGATTTTGTCTTAGCTTTGTATTTTAATGAATACAAAGATATAATATATCCCTTATAAAAATTATTCTTGTAGTATAACCGTTCACAAACTTGAGATATAAGTCTTGTTTTATATTTATTAGAAGGATATCTACTTTTTTAGTATATTGTAGGTTAGAGCTTGTTACATTACTACTTATATTTATTAATGAGTCTGAATTTGAATGGAGACAATTTCATTTAGCAGTACTTGGATTTACATCTACTTTCTGTACTTTCTTGATATTTAAAATATTATATGAATGCAATGAGTTTATATATATATATATATATATATATATATATATATATATAAACTCATTATATATATATATATATATATATATATATTGTAACCGCTTATAATTTTATTGTATGGTAGTGTTTCCAACTAAATACCTCATTGGCCTTATAGTTGGATGTTCATTTTGTAACCTATAAAGAAAATGAAAAGATGAAGATGAACTCCGCTACACAATCATTTTCCAACTTCTCTTAAATATCGCTTTCTTCAAATAATAATCATCACTCTCTGACTCTCCCTAATTTATAGACCTTCTAACTTATAGAAATATTTCAAACAAAACTCTAACAAGTTCTGATTCGTGGACGAATATCTTCTGCAAAATATCTGGTTGGGTTGAGACTCTTACAGATAACAATAAGAACCATAAAGTAGACTAATCTCAGTGGTCGGTTATATTTAAAGAATTAGCTACAGAGATATACATTTAAGACAAAGAAAGAAGTTAACTCTGAAAGAACAAATTATTCCAAATAAAGCATAAAATTTTGGGAAGAGATAACAACTCAATCATTCCCTCATAAATAATTTAGAATACAGTAAATTTCCACCTTCATCTCAATCAAACTCTCTGAGCTATTAATATTTGCACTTTCAAAACTATTCTTCAATAGACTCTTGTAATTAACAAACTTTAGTGTATGGTTTAATATTATCCACTGATACGATTTGACTTCCTTTACATCTTGTAGAATAAAAAAAATAATCCTTTCTTATGAGGCCAAATAAAGATCTCAGGGTTTTATTTCTGGTATTTTATCAAATATTTTAATGGTATAGTGTTGCAAGGCAAATGACTGACATTCTAGCAGGCTTTAAGAACATACACTTCCTAACAAGCTAATGCATCTGATTAATGTCATAATAATAGTCACATAGATTACCAACGAAAATGCTTACTTTATTCAACAAATATTTAATAAATAAAAAATCATATAAATAAATTTAGAATATTTACAACCTTTTATCTAGAATGGCATTCAACTAATAAAGGGAAAAGGGTACATTTCATTTCCCTCTCTTATCCTAAACAACACAGATAAAATACTTCATTTACAATATTTAAATTCTGATAATAGGTTAATAATGTGCAGTCTGAATTATGAATGGATATATTCATTGCAATACTTAAATGAACCAGTGTCAATTTAAAATTTTAATTAAAACAAATTGATATTTTTTTTAATTAATTATTAGTAAATTTTGGATCATGAGAATTATAATTATCTGACTTGAAAATATACATTTTATTTCATTTTGTGGGTTTGTGGAACCAAAGAGAAGAGTTTCACGCAGAAAAATACTCAAAACTACATTTTAATAAATTTTAAAAATACATTTATTACATTAGACATAACAAAAAATTTATTTACAGCACACTAATTTAATCACAACTTACACATCATAGCTACTAGATCCTTTCCATTTTAACTCTGAGGAGTTAATAATTTAAGTTCATTTTATTTCAAAACTATTGCTTCTTGGTTTTCAAAATTGCACAATAAACTTGTGATCATAAATGATTATGATTATTGGCTAAATATTTATTTAAAATCACCATTTATTCTACTTCAACTAAGGCATTAAAAAAACACTAATGAACTTGAAAATAATAGGTTATAATAGTTGGCTAGCTTGCATCATAAGCTAATTAGCATTTTTATATATTTTACATCTTAGCACCTTTATGATATCTTACTATTAAACTCATATAATAAAATTATGAAGATTAACTTCAAGATAATTTATTGCTGTTTCTAACTTAGCTGGCTAATATGATGATGATAACTGTCATCATTACATTATAACTGCTTCACACTATATTAATTTTAAAACTAAGGATAAATAAAAACATTCATCAGAAGTCACACATACATTACTAGTTAACTTATTTAAAGTCCACATATTAATATTAAATTTAAAATTTATGGAGCTTACAAACCCCTCGGCGTATTTTTCCATATGACATCTATAAATAGCATTGTGTCTGCATATTCCCATTATGCTATGCTCTAAATTAAAGAATTAAGTTATTAAATCTTGTGGATTTACTTGTATACTACTGGCAAAGCACAGTAGCACAATACGGATATTATTATGACCAACCAAAGCACTGAAAATTATTATCTCAATAACTAGCTATCATTGCCATAACATTTATAAATACAATAGTCTACACCTTCTGTGGTGGACAGTCTACTATTTTAAATAGCACGAGGGACAACATCACTAAATAAGCTCCTTAGAGCAAGACACCTGAATATAATAATGGTGGCTCCCATGCTTATCTATCAAGCATAAGTGAAGGCAAAGACGCAGTCTTACAACCTAAGAAAAGGGAAAACACACCAAAGACAAATGATTCTCTTCATGGAATATAACTAAATAAACTATATAAAATATTTTGGAACACTATCTTCTCATGGCAAATACATATAATACTGGGAGATCATTTCCATCCTATAAACATCATAACTAGTATACTATTTGATAAATCTAAAGCTATAAAGCATATCTATTTCTCACACTGGCAAGATACAAATTTATCACTAATGATAAAGATTAATAGCTTGTACGATCCTTAAAATCCACACATTAAATTTTATCCGAAACCCACAGGAAAGTATTAGTCAAAATGACTATAAACACATTAAAATAGCATAGTAAATATTTGCCTAAGATAAGAAACACGCACACGAACAATGAGCATAATAAATATTTATGAAATTAAGTGGACAGAATGATGCAATAGATATTATTAATTAAATCGTTGATAAAATAAATTTGTTCTCAGACAATTTCAAAATCTAATTTTTGCTATGAATGATATTAAGAAAATGATTAAAACTTCTGATAAACACACCTGTAATGATTACTTGTCCCAAGTTATAACAAATAGGCAATTTTAAATTTAAACCCTTTGCCAATATATATAAAATTATGTGTGTGTAATAAAAATCTCTACACACTTTATTGTAAACTCATTAAGACAATTTCAGATGGTAAAGTAAGATACATTGACATGTAAAATAAAGCATAAAATATATAACTATTATTAACCTTTTAAAAAAAAAATACAAATTAAAATAATAATGATAATGATAAATTCAGTTCATTAGTAAAGTTTTCTCAACAGTAGGCAGATAATTTACGGCGCGAAGTCCCACGTTGTTAGCTATGGGAATAATATCGATGCATTAGTATTTTTCAAACCAATATTTTTTTTTTAAGAAACAACAAAGCAGCTACAATTTCACTATGATAGTAGACAAGCACACGAATACAATATACTACTTTACATGAACAGGTATGGATCAATTATATGACATGATTTAATATTAACTAGCTAGTTTGAATATGACAGTTTTGTACAATTATTATTAAATTCTAGTAGTTATCCGCGGTTTCATTGAAAAAATATTATATTAACAGTTTTTCCACTCTCTCCAAAGAAGCAGACGACAAAGCAACATCCCCGCCATAAATGAAATGATATGCCAGTTTTTCATTAACAAATTTTTATTTTCATTTTCAGAAAGCAGTATTCAATTTATTTAGGTTTTTTTATCATTTATACATTCGTTGGTTGTTTTTTTTGTTTTTTTTTGTTATAATTAAGATCGAACATTTACTTACATTATTTTAGTCTGAAGACCATCTTAATATTTTTATTATTATTATTTTTAACTTGGTCTTAAATTTACTGCCATTAAAAGTATGATTTATTAGCATTAAATAATTATTTAGAATTTTCCTTATGATTTCCAGTAAGATTACCATTTTTATTTGTTGAAAGGTTTTAAAGTTATATGTTAAATTAAAAGTATTATCTTGGCATATTATTATAAAATTTAGATTCGTTTAGTTAAGAAAGCATAAAACTTGATATCTTAATTTCTCTCAGCAATGCATTGATGTGACGACTTTAAAGAACAAATATAATTTTTACTTATTTTAAAAAACAAAAGGCAAAAAATAAAAGTTACACTGTTTTTATTTTCTTGCTAGGACAATCTCCGTGATGAAACTCTCACAATTCCCTCCAGTTCCGCGTTCTTTTCTCCAATATCCAATAAAAAAAACAATATCACGTGGCAGCATTGTGTATTTCTATTTCAAGATATAATAAATCAACCACTTAACATGAATAAAATCTTGCATTGGTGGTCGAGAGATCAGCGCGACTGGCTTGCACTTGCAGGCAGTTGCCCGGATTGCGAGTTCGTGTCCCGGCCGATGCTAGACACTTAAAAAAAAAAAAAAATAAAGTTTTTTTTTAAATAAAAATAATAAACAAAAAATACGTGTAATAATTTACTGATTTTCATATTTTTATTGCTGTTTTTATCAGAAGTTTAGAATATTAAATATTTTATTTGCTAAGTTTTATTATCTATTTTATTTTGAAAAGTTAATAATTAAATTAAATATTTTAATAAATAAAATTAAAGATCTAAAAATTAACATTTACACCTATGCATGCACACACATCTAATAGTGTAAAACTGATCTTATTTAAGACAAGCTTCTTTTAATAATCCACTTCAACTTTAAATAATCCAACAAATTTTCAACACTAAAAATTAAAATATTCATTCAGCTAGCTTTTTTCTTTCTTTCTTTTAACTTTTGATAAAAATTTTACATTATAAACGTGCACTTTATTAATTAAATATGAATAGCACTTATATACTTTTTAAATATCTTTTATTAGATAACTATTTAACTATAAATATATGAGATATTGTTTATTAAGTGAGACCAATTATCTACATATTAAATGATATAGTTTATGTCTAGTTATTAGTCTTATTTTATCTTTTATTTTTTTTTATGGTTAAGTATTATATACTGCACTGATAAATTGTCTTAATAAAAACAGTTGGCATATCACATGGTTACAATATATATATATAGGGAGGGAGAGAGAGAGTTATTATGCTTTATTGACACAATTGCATGAAATCTAGTTAATTCTTTAATAGGAATATTTTGCTTGTATGATTCTTTAAGTATAATATCCAGAACATTAGTAACACAGGCAAAACTCTCCATACAGAAGTGTCACTCAGTGTCATCCAGAGTAATCAATGAATGCCAGAAGGCTTGTGCATAAAATCTCCATCTAGTGCCTACTCATCCAATATCCCCAGACTAGTTTCTGGCTTGTGGCCTTTGTCAGTGAGGAGCCTTGGATCAGAGAAAACTGCATCTAGATTTTAGGATATAATGCAACCCTCCAGCAGCCACCTTTTATCTCTATTTAACTACAAAACTATGAGAATAAAATTGAAAACACAATATTTTTAATCTTAGCTCAATAGCTTATATAGTTGTAGTTTTGTAGTTAAGTAGAGATAAAGGTGGTGCTTTCAGATCCAAAGCTACTAACTGACAAAGACCACAAGCCAGACACTAGTCTGGGGATATTGGATGAGTAGGCACTAAATAGGGATTTAATGCACAAGCCTTCTGGCATTCATTGATTACTTTGGCTGGCACTGAGCAGCACTACTGTATGGAGAGTTTTTTCTGTGGTAATAACAATTATGTGCAAGCATAAGAAATGGTGATCATGTGATGTTTAGTGGTTTAATATCCAGAACACTTGAAATATAATCTTATTTATATGTTTCACATCTCTATTATATATTCATTCTTTTTCTTATTATTATATCAACACACACATGTATGTATTGTTCACACATGCTTAAATATACATTCACACATGAAATGGATCTGAAATTTATAACATATGTGCCACTTAATTGACATATGCAGATAATAGTGCTTAATAAATCCCTATCCAATACTGTCCTTTCCAATATCTCCAGACTAGTTTTAAGAATGTTGCTTCCATTAGTGAATGGCTTTGAATCTTGAACCAGTTTCCGGATCTTTACAATCTAATGCACCCCTTCTTCTACCAGCCATCACATATTTTTCTGTTTTATTATCAAGCTATCATGCTAATCTGAATAACATATGAATGCTTTTAGTCTAAACCAATTTGCCTGTACAGTCATGTAAAACTAAAACCAGTTCAAATTCTATACATTATGGTGATTTAATGAAAAAAATTTAAATGATGGCTGGTAGCAGAAAGATGTATTAAAATCGTAAAAAACAAAACTCTATTTCAAGTTCCAAAGCTTTTCACTGATTAAAACCATAAGCTTGAAAGTAGTCTAGGAATATTGGATAGGAAAGCACTAGATAGAAATTTTTAAGTACTATCATCTGCATCTGTCAATTACTAAAAATTATTTGGAGAAAGAAAAAATATGCTGCTGAAGCAATATTGGGTAAGTTGGGGTCATGTGACAGTCGTGTGATATTTTATTGGTTTTAAACTATTCCTGGTTGCAAGATAGAGGTGCTTACAATTATAAAAACTAAGGACACAAGTTGGCTTAGATTGAAAATATTTATCTTGATTATATTCTAGAAAGGTAAATGATTGCTGATAGATGAAAGGTGCATTATATCCTAAAGGTCCAGATACTGGTCCAAGACCCAAAGATTTTCACTGATAAACACTATAATCTTGAAATAAAGATTTATTAAGCACTATCATTTGTATTTGCCAATTATTAAAATTTATAGTAAGTGACATGCTGTGGAAAAAAAAATAAGTATACTGATAAAATAAATAACTAAATTGATTATAAGTTTGCATTTTATTGCAGTGTTATTAAATGCCTCACTGTCTGAACCATGTTTACAATTACATCAATATTTTGGTGCTTTTCTCAAGAACTGGATGAGTCACCAGGCGGCGCTGCAGAACCACCAAGAAGCCTGCAATTGTTTTTTTTTTTTAATTCGCTAAAATCGCTTAATTTTAGAAGACGTAGACCCCCCCTCCCCGGCGCATGATACAAATCAGTCAAAATCGCTGAAATTGAAATGTAATAAAAAAATAGTTAAAAATCAGTTAATTTTAAAAATGGTAACCCCCCCCTCCCTGCCGCACGAGACATATGTGTCAAAATCGCTGACATTAAAATGTATAATTGGGGGAAAAAATTATAAGAGAAGCCTACGAAATTAAACAAAAACATACTAAATGTCAAAGCGATTTAAAAAAGAATCACTCTTCAGTTATATAACTAACAGATAATAATTCAAACCTCGTAGTAACCTGTAATAGCGTATTAGTTTATATCAAAAATTATTGCAAATAAAAAATCGCACATATATAAAATTCAACAACACAGAAATAAAATAATCAGAATAGAAAATTGAAATTTAAAACAAAAGTTAATTATAACACCTGAGGTGAATGTTTATAAATCCCCCTCCCCTCCCAAAATAAGTAAAGTGCAAATTATGAATGCTATTTTTAAAATCCTATGAAATAAATGGGAGGAAAAATATATAATAAAAGCCTACGACATTAAACAAGAATATACTAAATCACAAAGCGATTTAAAAAAGTAAAAGTATTTTTAAAATGGAAAAATAACAGCACGAAATATGATGGGAAATGTGTTAAAAAGAATGTCTCAGTTATCTAACTAAGAGATATAATAATAATTCAAACCTTAATAACAGACTAATACATATAAAGTAATCATTGTTCCTATTAATCTATAATAGCGTCATTAGTTTAAATTCAGTTAATATGTTACTGTATTACTAGTTTATATCAAAAATCATTGCAAATACTCTGATTAAGTTGCACATATATAAATTAAACAACATTGAAATAAAATAATCAGAATAGAAAATACAATTTGAAAGTAATTTACCAATTTCCCTGGAGAGTGAGTTCATCTTTCAGCAGGTCGTTGAATAGAACTGAAAAAATAGCTAAACATTTTTGGTACTATGTGTAGTATAAAGAAATTTCCAGAACTCGGGTCATGTGACTGATTGATTTTGCAAGTTTTGGCACGGGGAAATTAATCTCTACGTTTTGAAAAAGTGAAAGTATTTTTTAAAAAAATGGAAAATAATACTTTTTCTCGTTTTAAATTATAAATCAATAATATCAACAAATTAAAAATCCTTCTTTTTTTAAAAAAAAACTTGATTTTCTTGTATCAATACTGAACATATATTTATAAGTTGTGAGAGGAGGGAGGGAGTTTGAAAATGGTAAATGTAACAATTTATATAATATAAAACTCTAACATTTTGACTGTTTTTATCTTCTTACAGTTATTTTTGGAGTTTTATATTATATAAATATGTTCAGTATTGATATAATAAAATAAATTATTTGAAAAGGAGAAGGATTCTTAATTTGTTGATATTATTGGAGAACATATATATTTTAAAAGAAAAAGTGATTGTACATTTGCAGTGTTATAATATATGATTATAAATAAAATAATTTATATATATGCATTTTCTCAAAATATTGATTGATCAAGCTTTCTGGGGGTTTTTGGGAGGGGCTTCCTCCGTTATTACTATTTATTTGGCTTTGGGATGAAAGGAAGTAAAATGAAAACATTACTGTTCTATTTCGTTTGTGCTTTAATGAAGACAAAACTTAACCCTAAGATGTAATACTTTTTATTTATTGTATGAAATGCGGCATTTCAAAAAGTTCGAATGAAATCTGCTGTACACATTCCATTCCATAAGTTTTAAAGTTTTTATGGCTTTTTATGGACACACACGCGCATAATAAAATTACAATTAAAACAACTAATAAACAGACTTTTAATCAAAAACTGCCACGCAAACAAATGAAGGCAAAAGACTAGTGATTTCTTTAGGTTATGTTTATTTATAATAAATAAATTTTAAAAAAAACACACAAATTCAAGTTAAAGTAAGATCTTGATATAAACAAAAAAAAAACTAAGACCTTCTTGCAATGGCCATCTCAGCAAGTATGGCTCTGAACAAGTTCTCCCCTTTGTGGAGGCGACGCCACATAAATTCAGCCATGTAGTCGGGGAGGCATTGGCAGGCTGTGCCATGATGTCTTTTATTATGCCACTTGAGCATTCCCCAAAGACACTCAATGTTCTGAGTGCGGACGCCTGTGCTGGGGTCTACAAAGTTGTAGCGGTGATTGACTTTCATGTGCATGAATCCTGCAGCTTCCAGCTCCGAGGTCTTGTACCCCTTCCAACAGTGGGAGTAAATCACAGATCCAGGTTTAATGTTGTTACATATAGCCTGCAAAAGCGAAGCTGCTGATCGACATGGGATGGCCACCACAAAGCATTGTTTGGTTGCCCGGCACAGACCTCCAAATATCCACTATTGTGGGAGCATTCTGCCCTGGTGGTTCTTCCTTCAGATGAACATAGTCTTGTCCACCTCCACTATCAGGCCAGCACCGCCAATTTTGGTATGTTCTCGAGACTCCAGGCTCTCGCGGCATAATTCTCTTAGGCCTGTGGTCCAATTGACGATAGCATTTCGCGATAGATGAAGATCTGTGATACCACTTTCTATCATCATCTCGTCGCGGCTCAAAAAATATACCAGACGCATGGCTTTTAAAAATGATATCTTAGAACCATCGAGTTTCTTCGTCGGCACAATTGAGCAGGGCAGCAAAAGCTAGTCATTTGTTTGCCGCAAACACATTGCTTTATGGCAGGCAAGATGTTGTTGGCCTGCAGAAATGACACTGTGTCAGCCTTGATGACAGGCAACTGCCAGACCATAATATTTTCAGCATTAGACATTTTGTTGCACGTGAGCTTTTCCAAAGCGTACTAGTGAATGCACTTTTGAGATACGACTGGGCTTTTTATAAACACCTACAGGACGACCTCTAACGTCAAGTTAACAATTGCAAATACCTTGGTCAGATTATTAATATATAGATGGAAACATAATGGATGAAATTAATAATAGAATTAAACTTGGTTGGAGTGCTTTCGGTAGAAATAACTTTATACTAAAAGGAAATATGTCTATGTGTTTGATAAAAACTGTTGAAACGTTGGACTTTTGTATTATATAAATATATGTTCAGTATTGATACAAAAAAATTAAGTTTTTTAAAAGAAAAAGAAGGATTTTTAATTTGTTAATATTATTGATTTATAATTTAAAACGAGAAAAAGTATTATTTTCCATTTTTTAAAAAAATACTTTCACTTTCTCAAAACGTAGAGATTAATTTCCCCATGCCAAAACTTGCAAAATCAATCAGTCACATGACCCGAGTTCTAGAAATTTCTTTATACTACACATAGTACCAAAAATGTTTAGCTATTTTTTCAGTTCTATGACGACCTGCTGAAAGATGAACTCACTCTCCAGGGAAATTGGTAATTACTTTCAAATTGTATTTTCTATTCTGATTATTTTATTTCAATGTTGTTTAATTTATATATGTGCAACTTAATCAGAGTATTTGCAATGATTTTTGATATAAACTAGTAATACAGTAACATATTAACTGAATTTAAACTAATGACGCTATTATAGATTAATAGGAACAATGATTACTTTATATGTATTAGTCTGTTATTAAGGTTTGAATTATTATTATATCTGTTAGTTAGATAACTGAGACATTCTTTTTAACACATTTCCCACCATATTTTGTGCTGTTATTTTTGCATTTTAAAAATACTTTTACTTTTTAAATCGCTTTGTGATTTAGTATATTCTTGTTTAATGTCGTAGGCTTTTATTATATATTTTTTTCCCCATTTATTTCATAGGATTTTAAAAATAGCATTCATAATTTGCACTTTACTTATTTTGGGAGGGGAGGGGGATTTATAAATATTCACCTCAGGTGTTATAATCAACTTTTGTTTTAAATTTCAATTTTCTATTCTGATTATTTTATTTCTGTGTTGTTGAATTTTATATATGTGCAATTTTTTATTTGCAATAATTTTTGATATAAACTAATACGCTATTACAGGTTACTATGAGGTTTGAATTATTATCTGTTAGTTATATAATTGAAGAGTGATTCTTTTTTAAATCGCTTTGACATTTAGTATGTTTTTGTTTAATTTCGTAGACTTTTCTTATAATTTTTTCCCCCAATTATACATTTTAATGTCAGCGATTTTGACACATATGTCTCGTGCGGCAGGGGGGGTTACCATCTTTAAAATAAACTGATTTTTAGCTATTTTTTTATTACATTTCAATTTCAGTGATTTTGACTGATTTGTGTCGTGCGCTGGGGGGGGGTCTACGTCTTCTAAAATTAAGCAATTTTAGCAAATTTAAAAAAAAAAAATTTATCAATTGCAGGCTTCTTGATGGTACTGCAGTGCTGCCTGGTGGCTTGTTCAGTTCTTGAGAAAATCTGTAGAGATTAATTGTTGATAGACAATAAAATTTCTTCTGAATCTCAACTGAAAATGTAATCGCAATTTTTGTAGAATGTTTAATAAGTTTGTAACTGTCTATAACTTTCATCATTATGCAAATGTAGAAAGTCACTGCCACAATATATATAAACATGACATTAGTATAGCTTAATATATGTGCAATGAAGAAGAAACCACTCTTCATGGGCTATCTTTATGTTAAACAAACGATCAAGAATAAAGTGAAACCAATTATTCTTGGAGTTTTTCAAGTTTACCAGCCAACATTAGTCAAAAGACAGTAAAATTATCATATCATTCAAATAAAACATGGTTTTTAATAATTATTAAACTACTTATCAACTATACAACAACAGAGATGGAAATTTTCTTTTAATAACCATGAAGTTAGTACAACTTAATGTAAATGTAATTAAGAGAAAAAAATTATTCCTCCTCATAATAAATAGTCATATTTTATATGGCTAATATATTAATTTCACTCTGAATCTTCACTGATGTTGATAAAGATAAACTTATAAACATCAAAAGCTTAAAGAATATGTCAATTCATTATTTTCTTCATTCTTTGTTCAATAGATAGAGTGCTATCTTATTGAAAGATCCAGTAAATTTACTTTAATATTATTTTATTAAACACAGTTTTTCCCAAAAAATGTTTTATAAAAAATCTTTTGCCCTTGAGCAAAGGAATCATTTTTTCTTTTCACATCTTTATATATATATATTAGTTGAAATAAATGCATATAAAACTTGCAAAACTTCATTCAACAGCACTTAGTAAACTGCAACAAAATATATTTTTAATTAGTAATAGCATTCTAAAGAGAGACAGGTAAGTATTATTATCTTTTGCTTGGTTATTTATTCTATAGTGAAACTGTTAATTTCTATATAGACAATGTATATTGGAGATTATTTATCTTTTCCCCATGATATGATCATGTGTATCAGTTGTATATGATTGGAGGACATAGCTGTAGTTAACTTGAATGTCTGAGTTCAAGTCCCTTATAATTACATTAAATTTAGTATAGACAATAAACTTATATTTGAATTATATATATATATTGAAACAGTATGATTTGGTCATCATACAGTTTCACCTACTATATAAAATGGTAGTCTTAATTTCCCTAATTCAAACCCTAGAGCTACACATATGTATAACTATACACAGTAATATAATATATATAGAAGTGTATATTTATGCGTATATGTGTGTAATGGAATATACACACACATCTGCTATTTTAAATGATTGTATACACATTTTGTAATATTTTTATTTGCGAAAAATTGTATATTCACATCTGATTGATATTATTATATATAATGTACACACCTTTATAATTTCATATAAATATTTGTTTTATGATTTTAAATAATTAAATTTGTTTTAAGCTGTGGAAATTGTATATATATAAAAACATAGTTCACTAAATTATTTCAAACTGTCTTTGAAGTTATCCAATTAATAAATTACTTAATCACATATAGTAATTAAAGACAAATGTATGTTTCTCAGGTGTATGTTAAAATGTTTGCAGCTTAAATCTCTTTCAAGAAAAGAAAAAAAAAGAAATTCACTGTTTAAAGAAAAAGAACTTTGTAAATCTTATAAGATACCGCCTGCATAAATCCAGACTTTATGATTCTTATTAAATAAAAAATTGGAACAAGTAAGCCTGCAATAAAATCCAGCCAAACTTGAATCTTGTGAAATAAAAGGGAACAATTAATAAGCATTAAGCCTGAAATCAATTTAGCCGATTCATTTGAAGTTGATGAAATTAGTGACTTCTTAAGTTTTAAAGTCTAAAAATAAAGATTGTGAATGAGCTGTAAGAAGGGGGGTAAAGAAATATAAAAAGGCCAGTTGAAAAGAAATCATCATCCATTTTGCTTTTACTCTCATGTTAACCTTTACCCAGGCAGTTTGCCTAGTTTTTGTCATGTAGACCAGTGGCTAGAGAAGCTAAGGCTACCTTCTCGGCAGCCAGAACTGTTTATGGAGACCAAAAACCCAAACCACAGCCTACCTGAAAAAATAGCCCATAGATGAACCAGCTCAGAGAAAATCAGCCCATGCATGTGTGTTTCATACTGTCAAGCTGCAAGACTTCACAATAAACAACCGGTAACAACTTCTCAACCAAGCTAAACTTAATGCTATAGCAATTTCTAAATCTTTCTTAAAGCTAGCTATATAATATAAATAATGTGCACAAACTCTTAAATTCAAATCTCATAAATTAATTAAACTGTGTTAAATAAGTGTATTCTCTCTTAAATTAATTAAACTGTATTAGATAAGTGTATTTCAATCTGTATATTTTTAAAATGCTTTAAAAGTTAAAATGTAAATCTTGCCTGATCTCAAATTCTTTTAAATCTTTTAAATTCAACTTATAAAAAGATGATTATTGCCGTATTATTTTCTCTATTTACGTCTGTACTTATGCATATATATATATATATATATATATATGTGTGTGTGTGTGTGTTTTGTTAAAATGCATTTATTGATTTATGCTATGCCTTCAGAGCAGAGATTATTAATTATTATAAACCTAAAGAGACGCTTTTGTTCTAAAGTAAATTAATGTATGCTGTTTGGCATGTTTATAGATCTCCATTCTGAAACCTACTTTGATATATTAGTTGAGCTGCTATGTTTAGCTTAATATCACATATATGTTGCTTATTAAAAGGTCTGTTTAGTTAAATATGAGAGTGATAATTTAAGGCATGTTCAGTAGTTAGCCAAGTTTAAGTCCCAGATATGCTTTAGACCCTATTAATTTATTTCATAGAATATGCAGTTAATTAGTAAACTAGATCATTTTAATAAAGTCCTCTTTAGCACAATTTCAGTGCTTATTTAACTAACTGACATAGGGTAGTTTTGCAGAAGAAACTATAGATTTTGTGCTTTACTAACTGTAATGATTAATATTTAGAAAGCATTGTGAATGAGCTTTTATGAAGTACTGTGGTGCATTATGCCTTGCTATCATATAATTATTAAGATAAGATTAGGTTTTAAGGACTATCTTATCATTCCTAGTTCGGACATTCCTCTCTCTTGAATGGGATAATGATTTTAAGGGTCATTCCCATTACCGCCTTCAGAACTGGAACACAGGAATCCAGCATTGTATATTAAGGCTGTTCGATCATCCGAACTAAATGTTTAAATATAGAAAGTGATCAGTACCTCAGAACCGAGTAAATGTTACTGAATCTCATAAATAAAAGCACATTCAAGCCGCATCTCTGTAATTTGTGTAGTGCCGTAGCCTCTGAAGTTATGCTATAAAATGCCAGTTCATCTGCTGTTATATTAATTGTTCAGCATTGATATGAACCTCAGATCTAGTTTATCTAATAATATCTACATAAAGAGTGCATTGACTGCTCATCATGTAATAATAAATTTAAGTACACATTGTATAAAGTTGACACTCTCTTAAAATTTAACCCTTAACACCCTAATGGCAGAGCATAATTTAGGCATCAGTGTAGACATAGAAATAATTATTAATTTATAATCACTGTAATAAAATGATGATGGCCAGGTACAATTGATTACAGAACTTGTATTTCGTATATTCACCATCCCACCTGCGAATGGAAGATGCATTACATTTAATTGTTATTGTTTGTGTTTTGTCAGTATTAAATAATTTTAAAACATATTAACATCTGTAGTATTATTCACTTTGTTTATATTAAATCACCATCCATAATTATTAATATATGCATTAGATAATCAGCCATAAGATGTGTGTGTGTGTTTGGTTAAGCTATCAAGCAATTAGTTAATTATTCTCGAGTCTCTTGCTTCACCCTTTGCTACTGCCAGCACAGAAATTAAGAGATTACGAGTGTGACCTCATATATGTCATTCATAAGGTAGTAAGTCAGGGAGGGTTGGTGAAGGAGCTGAGGTGCGGTCATATTTGGTCTCAAACCCTCATCTAGATCAGCCTTGGTATAATTTACCAAAACTCTGGATTTTGTTGCGTGAATGTTCAAATATGACTGTTACATAGTATAATTTTTTTTGATGTCGCACCAACTGGGGCTTTTGAATATAAACCTGCATACCTGAGAGGAGATATTAACATAGATGTGTTTTCATATCACTTATTATATATAAGTATTTTTTACCGGGTATGAATGCCATACGTGGAGCTTCGTTAATTTTCTCCACACCCTGAACTAAATGTGTATTGAGGGAAGGGGGAGAAAAGAAAGGGATAGATGTGTAAATATTTCTTGCAGATATGAATGCAGAAATCATAATATATTTATGTTGAAAGTTCCATTTTATA
The DNA here is from genome assembly GCA_028023455.1 of Epiperipatus broadwayi. Classification (NCBI taxonomy): domain Eukaryota; kingdom Metazoa; phylum Onychophora; class Udeonychophora; order Euonychophora; family Peripatidae; genus Epiperipatus; species Epiperipatus broadwayi. Next base: position 2,894,876 of record JAQFVV010000068.1, on the reverse strand, counting down.
TATATGTAGTTTTTCTTTCCATGTGTGGATGCTTGAGTGTGAGATACAATTGTCTCTTTGCTGCTCTGAACACTATTTTAGTATACGAAGGAAATTTTGTCAAATTATTTTTATATTTGTGATATACATAAAATTTATATATATGTGTATATTTATAATATGTGTATCGGTAGTGAAAATTTTATTTTGTCTCAGAGAACCGTTTGATTACTATTAAAGGCAGTGGCAATTAATTCCGCACTTTATCAGTTTTATATATATGCAAGTGAAAAGTAAAATTTCATTTAGATTATAGAATTCGTAAAAAGATTTCTAAATGCAAATGTTAAAATCAGTAATATTGCCTCAATTAATTTTGCATTTTGTCAATTTAGATATATGTGAGTAAAATTGTGGTTTAGATTATAAGATTTATGAAAAGATTTCTAAACATAAATGCTAGAATCGGTAGGTAGCATGAAAGATTTTTTAAGATTATTTTATATGTGCATACTGATAATAAACTTTTTTGTCAATGGTAATTAAAAGCTGTAAGTAAATAGGAAGAAAATATTTTTGAAGTGTTTATATATATATATATATACGCATGTTGAGAATGGATTTTAAATTCTAATTAAAAGCAGTCACTAAATAGGAAGAATCTTTTTTGAAATATTGTATATATATACGCATGTCGATAATAAAAAATTTTATCACAAAAGAGCGTTCAATTATGATTAAAAATGGTGGCTAAAATTAATTACGAATTTTATCCGCAATTATATATGTATGTGAGAAAAGTAAATTTCTAGTCTATGTTATATGTTGTATAACACAATTTCTCAAATCAAATACTAGAGATGAGATGTAAACACACTGTGGCTGATAATTTTTAAATTTTGTTATATAATCTGCAATGCATATTGAGAGGTCCAATACCGTTTATATATGGGCATCATCTCATCCACTGGCAACTGGCACCTGGGGTCTCTTAAATAGCTGAGAGTTCCTCATATAAATTTGTTGTCAGGGTGAGAGAATTGAAAGGACTCACCATTGGGGGGGGGGGTTTGGTTGGTGATTCAATTGTACTAGATAAAGTGAATAAACAAACAATCAGGCAAGATTGTTATATATATATATATATACATGTGCTTAAAAGGGAAAATGAAGTTAAGAAAAAAAGAGAAAAAAGCAATCATGGTAAATAGAAAGGTTGAGGACAGCTCTGCAGTGATGGAAGGAAAGCACAGTAGAAGACAGGCATAGGTAAGGCAAAATTTTATTATTATTATTTAACATTTTTTGTTTTAATCTTATATGTTAGATAAATTAAGGGCTTGGTTCAGTTCTAAGTAGCTACTAGTGGTAGGGCAGAATCCATGGAAGTCTTTTCATTGGGGAGGATGGCAATATGCTATTGGAAATAGTTTATAAGTAAACTGAGTGAAAGCAAATTTATCTAAAATGGATTTCACTCCAGAAGAGAGGGAAATGTTAGCCACCCTATTTAGCATGATGGAACAAAGAGACAGAGAAAGAGAAAAAAGAGACAGAGAAAGAGAAAAAGGAGACAGAGAAAGAAAAAAAAGACAGGGAAAGAGACAAAGAAAGGGAGGAGAAAAGGGATGCAGAAAAGAAGGCAAAGGAAGCAGCAAGGAAGGAGAGAGAAAAAAGGGAGAAAGAAAGAGATGATATATGACATATGGAGGAGAATGGGAGGAAGAGAACAAAAGATGAAGAAAGAAAATGAAATCAAGGACAAGGTAGCCAAGCAGGAACAGGAGAGATTATCAAAAGCTAGAGAAGAGGATATGGTTACTGAGAAAGCCAAAGAAGATGTAATATGGCATTTGGAAGAGGTTGAGCTAAGAGTAACTAAGGGAGAAGTGGTTGAAGAAGTTGTAGAGATATGTAGAGAAACTGAGAGCAAGGAGAGTAGCCATGAGGATGTAGATAGAGAGGAAAAAGAAAAGGCAGAATCTCCTTTTGAAATAAGATTAAAAGAGCAAAGAATTGGTTCAGGGGTTGTAGAAGAAATGTTACAAGTTAGTGTTCAAAAAGAGATGTTGGAAATAAGTGAAAAAACTAGTTTAGTGGAGGAACATGTTAAAACAGAAAGGGAGTCAGAGGATACCATTGAATTAAAGCAAGTTGAAGAAACTTTAGAAGTTCCAATCAAATATATTTCAAAGAAATCAAAAGTTGAAAATCCTATTAGTGATAAAGCAAAATTTGAGATTTAAAAAAGGAGAAATTGAGATTACAAAGGGTGATATTGAATTTGTCAATCCACTTTCAGGAAAACTGCTAATTGTGGAATATATATCTAAGATTGCAAAAGGAGAAGCAGTAAATACAGAAGCTGAGACCGATGTAGTACCAAACACAGTAAAAGAATGGGAAATGGATGGGGAGATAATAGAAGACTCCAAAATAATTGTAGGGGCTGATAAGTCTAAAATCGATACAAAAACTGAGGAAGAGTTAGGACTTGATGAAGAAACTGTAGAAAAGTTTAAAATAGATGTAAAGACTGTTGAGGAGTTGCAAGCTGATTTAATAAAATCGAAAATTGATGTAAAAATTGTAAAAGAGTCTAAAATCAATGGTGAGATCATGGAAGAGTCTAAAATTGATACTGTGAATATTGATAATTGTAATATCAATATGGAGATATCAGAAGATTCAAAAATTTATTCAGAGACTGAAATTGATATTGAAAACAAGGAAGAGATGAAACCTGATGTAGAAATCATGCAGGGATCGATCTTTTGAACACCAAAAAATAGTTCAGAGCAGTGAGGACTCTATAGATATGGAAGTAAATGAGGAAGAATACAAAGTAAATTCTCTTTCAATCTCATCTAAACATGTTAATTTTATTGAAGAAATTAAGCCAAAATCTTCCCCAAAAGTACCAAAAATAAAGGCAATTGAGGTTACCGAAACTTGCATAGATAGGAAGGTGTTAAAAGACAGACTTTTCTCAGAAATTTCCAAAATGAATAAGTTCAATCGAGTGGAAGAAGATAGTAAAGCTAAGTCTGAGATCAAGGCTTGGGGGATGGAGTGATTTTTGATGGGGAGAGTAGCGCATATACTGCCAGAGTCCAAATGGGAAAGACAGAGTGGAAAAGGAAGAGGAGAAAAGAAGATACTTATGTCTTTAGTAGGAGAAATCCACATGTTGCTAGTAGGAGAAAGACATATATTTCTAATATGAGAAAGTGGATAAGGTTTCAAGGAACAAGGTTTCGAGAGATGAGAGATAATATTCCAAAGAATAAGGTTTCAAAGCTGGCAAGGTTTCTAATGCTTAGAGCCAAAGGTGAAAGAGTCTTTAAAACAAAACCCCCAGATGCATCAGGGATAGTTAATATCTAAGGATCTAGTTCCGTTTTACCAGTAGGAATCATTGATAGATCAGTAAGCACATCGGTAGAGGTAGTTTTTATTATTAATCGGTAGAGGTAGTTTTTATTATTATTATTATTTCACCAATATAACTTATCATAGATGTGGAAGCATATTTAGTAGATGTAGAGGAATGGTTATTTATATATGTAAGAGTAATGCTTAGGTATATTTTATCCCTATGAACAATTAGGTATTAGAGGTGATGAGAAATGGTTTGGATTTTAGCATGTAGAAATTTATTTGTTTGTCCTTTGTCCTTTGTTTTCTTTTTGTGTATTGAATAGACTAAAGTTAGGAGGAGTGGTGCAGATACAATGTAGAAGTCAGAGAAAAAAAATTCATAAATCTTATACACAGAAAATGACTTATAATTGCTCATTTAAATAATAAGTAAATTCTTTTTTTGTTGTTGTTTTTTTTTGTTCCCGGACTTCACTGATATGAAATACTATGATTTGGTCATCATACAGTTTCACCTACTATATAAAATAGTAGTCTTAATTTCCATAATTCAAACCCTAGAGATACACATATGTATAATTATACTCAGTAATATAATATATATAGAAGCGTATATTTACGCATATATGTGTGTAATTGAATATGCACACACATCTGCTATTTTAAATGATTGTATACACATTTTGTAATATTTTTATTTGCGAAAAATTGTATATTCACATCTGATTGATATTATTATATATAATGTACACACCTTTATAATTTCATATAAATATTTGTTTTATGATTTTAAATAATTAAATTTGTTTTAAGCTGTGGAAATTGTATATATATATAAGAACATAGTTCGCTAAATTATTTCAAACTGTCTTTGAAGTTATCCAATTAATAAATTACTTAATCACGTATAGTAATTAAAGACAAAGGTACATTTCTCAGGTGTATGTTAAAATGTTTGCAGTTTAAATCTCTTTCAAGAAAAGAAAAAAAAGAAATTCACTGTTTAAAAAAAAAGAACTTTGTAAATCTTATAAGATACTGCCTGCATAAATCCAGACTTTATGATTCTTATAAAATAAAAAATTGGAACAATTAAACCTGTAATAAAATTCAGCTGAATTTGAATCTTGTGAAATAAAAGGAAACAATTAATAAGCATTAAGCCTAAAATCAATCTAGCCGATTCATTTGAAGTTGATGAAATTAGTGACTTCTTAAGTTTTAAAGTCTAAAAATAAAGATTGTGAATGAGCTGTAAGAGGGAGAGTAAAAAAATATAAAAGGCCAGTTGAAAAGAAATCATCATCCATTTTGCTTTTACTCTCATGTTAATCTTTACCCAAGCAGTTTGTCTAGGTTTTGTCATGGAGAGCAGTGGTTAGAGAGGCAAAGGCTACCCCCCCAGTAGCCAGAACTGTTTATGGAGACCGAAGACCCAAACCACAGCCTATCTGAAAGAATAGCCCATAGATGAACCAGCTCAGAGAAAACCAGCCCATGCATGTGTGTTTCATACTGTCAAGCTGCAATACTTCACAGTAAACATCCGGTAACAACTTCTCAACCAAGCTAAACTTAATTCTATAGCAATTTCTAAATCTTTCTTAAAGCTAGCTATATGATATAGATAATGTGCACAAACTCTTAAACTCAAATCTCATAAATTAATTAAACTGTGTTAAATAAGTGTATTCTCTCTTAAATTAATTAAACTGTATGAGATAAGTGTATTTCAATCTGTATAATTTTAAAATACTTTAAAAGTTAAAATGTAAATCTTGCCTGATCTCAAATTTTTTTAAATCTTTTAAATTCAACTTATAAAAAGATGATTATTGCCGTATTATTTTTTCTATTTATGTCTGTACTTATGTCTATATATATTGTAACGATATATAAATATGTCGTTACATTAATTTAAAATAAAAACTTAAAAGTTCGCAAATAAAAGTAAAAAACTAAACACTAAAATTAAAATGTTTGTTAAACGTATATACATTCGCACAGATGCCAAACTTTAAAAAAATTTTTTTTAAAAAAAAAAACAAATAAATAAGTATTTGAACATACTTTTTTATAAATAAAAAAAAGTACAAGATTTAAAAATAAAAACAGGTATTAATTAATTCTTGTAATCTGTAAATGGAAATGATTGTTTATAAATTGTTTGAAAAGCAAGCTAGCCTTGGGCTCTTGTATAATTAAAGTGATCTGATGAAAGATAGATAAGAAAATAAAGAGAAATTAGCTTGACCAATGGAAGCACTAATCCTTAGCTCGGACCCTAACGAAAGTGATGGATTAGTGACGTTTTGTTGATTGAATCCGTGTGGATAATATAAAAAGGGAAATACAGTTTTTTCGGACAGTTCCAGCATTTTGTGTTTGAGAGATGTGGTAGGACGCACATACCACACTCTCTATAAAAAAAAATGAAAAGACTGTGATACCTTGAACCAGCTATTGCCATCTCCAGAACATTATCTTCCAATGGAGGCATCGCAGGAATTAAAAGCAGAAACCTGGACTCTTCTACCATGAGCTATGAACTTTACAAATTAACGACAACAAAAAAAAAGTAATTAAGAACTTTCGTCAATGTTTTTTTAAAGATTCAGCTAATTTAAATTTTAAAATGAACTCTTATTTGATTTTCAAATTAATAATTGATTGTTTAAATTTATATAGTTAAGTTTTGCTAAAATCATTTCCATTTTATTATTATTATTTGTAGTAATATTTATTGTAGAAATTATTAAATGCATTACATTTAAGTTGGGTATAGATGTTGCAGAGATTCGTTAGCGGTTGATTATGTTGTGGTTTTCACAGTCGATTAGAATATATAAGTCAATGATGCCACTGCAGTGTCTTATGATGAACACCAAAGGGTCTCCTATATTCCCTCAGCAATTGACGTTATCGATTGACTTTGTATTTTGATCGGTAGTGTTTAATTTGGAATGTTTTTGACCATAGAATCTGTGCAGCTGATCTATACTCGACATTATAAAACAAATTATATAAAAATAATCTGTGCGAATGCATTTAAATGTTAAATTTAAGTCGGGTGTGAATGGCTATATAGTTTTGTAAAGTTATATTAAGGGAGGGAAATCTTAGGTTATTCATTTCATAGTTGAATTGGTTCAATGGATTGGATATATTTGTGTAATTGTAGATGTAGTATGAGATCCGCTACGGGCAGGATTATATATATATATATATATACACCACACACCTTCTGTTTGCCTATGGATGGGTTTGTAAGACAGCAAAGGACCACAGTCCATTCCTATGGAGTTTTATGTTTATTGTTCTACTCGCCAACCGATGTCACATTACCTGTTGGTAGAGAGACAATTTTTTCTCTAATTCTACTTGCTGTTTAGATGTACATTTCTGACAGTATAGTATTTTGTGTTGTCATATTTTCATGCTACATTGAATACATAAATGTATCAGATGGAAGGGCGCCAGTTTGATTGCGAAATTTGTTGCCTAAGGTTAAATCTGGGAAGAATATTTTCTTTTCAAATGCAGATCTATGTAGTCTATTCATAATCGACTCACTAAATAAATATTAAACTCATGGTTGTAATTTACTTAAATGTAAAACTAAAGATTAATAGAAAAATCTAAATGGTTGAATTTATTCCTCAAAATTTAAATGTTATTTTATATGTGCATAAATAAATATTTTTATGTGTTAATTTCTGGCAGTGGCTTTTACTCTTTTATATTTAAGATATAAAATTTATATTTTATTATCTCTGCTACTCCACTGAGCTAGTGACTTGGGCTAATGATCTGAATATTTAAATAAAGTGGAATCTTAACAGCATGTATCTGCCTACTCTATAAATTTTTTTAGGTTTAAATGCCTAGATGGCGCCCCATAGAGCAGATATCATAGTTTGTGGTTAGATTCAATCTTCACTTTCATTTCGATCGTTATAATATATACATATGGCTGCAGAAAGGAGTTTGCTATTAACTGAAAGGAGACCCTTTGATTCCTCTTGGAGGCCTTAAAGGAACCGAGCAGGGCAAATTCCTAATGTCCACTCCATACGTTCTTGTCATTGCAGCTGTTATTACTATGTGATTATTCATATAGTATACGAACATGGATGGGCTGCTCACCAACATGCATTGGCCAGTGTGGTGAGTCTATTGGCTTTTTACCTCTGAGTTTAAGATCAAGAAACACCATGGTCTTTCTTCTCAGTGCCTGATAAGGCAGAATGAATGTTTGTGTAAATGATAAATATTTTTCCAATACATATATACAATTATGACAGACAAAAATAAAGCATGGTCCTTATTCCCAGGAGGCTGTAAAGTTATCAACCAAGGCAGCGGTTGGTGGCCTAAGGCAGAGGGTGCTAAGAATCCCCTTATTGTGGACACAGGCTGCCATTTAATGACGACTTTTTATTTAGGTACTTACAACTGCAGATCACTTTCAGTGAAGGAAGATTGCAAGAATTAGAAGAACTGTCTTATATTAAATGGGACATTATTGGACTTTTTTGAAAAAAAGGTGAAGAAACAATTGATTTAAAAAGTGGACATATACTCTATTATAAAGGCACACATATTGGAAATACAAGTGGAGTAGGATTCATTATAAATAAAAAGTGGAAGAACAATATTGTGGAGATTGATGGTGTATCGGACAGAGTGGCAAGATTAGTTATACAACTTAATAGCAGATACCAAATGCAGATAATTCAGGTTTATGCCCCAACAAGTTCTCATAGTGATGAAGTAGTAGAAGATTTTTATATGGATGTACAAAAGGCTTTTGATCAGAGTAAACAACATTTTAAAATTGTTATGGGAGACTTTAATGCTAGAATTGGTAGACAAATGAAAGATGAAATTGCTGTAGGTAATTTTGGTTATGGTAATAGAAATGAGAGAGGACATAGACTTGTGGAGTTTGCAGAAAAAGAAAAACTTTATATTATGAATTCATTTTTTGAGAAAAATGTTAAAAGGAAATGGACATGGAAGCATCCAAATGAAGGTACAGCAGAATTGGATTATATTTTGACTAACAGGAAATACATATTTCAAGATTGTAATGTTCTTAATAAATTTAACACAGGAAGTGATCATCGATTAGTAAGGTGTAAGTTACGTGTTAATGTAAAACTAGAGAGACAAAAATTATTGAGAAAAACAATATTTACAGTTGATATTCCTAATCTTCAGAAACATTCTAATGAATTTAAATTAGAACTTACAAATAGGTTTCAAGTGTTAGGAGATTTTGAACATGATTCAGATTTGAATGAAATTAATATGAAAATAACTGATACACTTTTAAAAACTGCAACAAAGATAGCTGGTAGAAAAAAGCAGCAATTGACTAATAAAATTTCTACTGAGACTAGAGAATTTATGAAGAAAAGAAGGAATATGAAGATATACAAAAATGATGTATTAAAAAGAATTGAATATCTCGAATTTTGTAAAATGGTACGGAAAAGAGTTGAAAATGATATAAGAAAGTATAACTGTGAAATAGCAAGGAAAGCTGTAGAAGAAAATAAAAGTCTCAAGAATGTTAAACAACATTTTGGTATTGGTAGGAAATTTATATCTGCAATAAGAAAAAAAGATGGAATTATTACTAAAAAGAGAGATGACATCATGAAATTGGTAGAAGATTTTTATCAAGAATTATATAGTAATAAAGAACAAGTACCTCCTATATCTATTACATCTTCTGAATTGCCCAGAATTTTAAATGAAGAAGTGAGACATGCAATTAAATGTATGAAGAAAGGAAAGGCTCCAGGAAATGATGGAATTATAATTGATATATTAAAAGAAGGAGGTGAAGAAATAGAAACAATTTTAGCAAAGTTATATACCAAATGTCTAAATGATAAAGATGTACCAGAAGATTGGAAGAATGCAGTAATAATATTAATATTTAAAAAAGGTGATAAAGAAGATATTAGAAATTACAGACCTATCAGCCTTTTATCAGTTTTATATAAAATTTTTACCAAGATAATTACAACTCGTCTACAGAGAACTTTGGATTTCCACCAACCAAGAGAACAAGCTGGATTTAAAAGTGGTTTTAGTACAATAGATCATATCCAGGTATTGAGAGAAGTCATAGAAAGGACAAATGAATATGAGTTGTCATTATGTTTTGGATTTGTAGATTATGAAAAGGCATTCGATTCTATACACATTTCTTCAGTGATTAAAGCATTGGATCATCAAGGTATAGATCCAGGATATTGTCATATTTTAAAGAATATTTATAAAAATGCAACAGCAACAATTAGATTACATAATGATACTGGAAAAATCAACATTGAGAAAGGTGTAAGGCAAGGTGACTCCATATCTCCAAAACTTTTTACAGCAGTGCTGCAAGAAGTATTTTGTGGATTAAAATGGGAAACTAAAGGAATGAAAGTAAATGGAGAGTATTTAAGTCATTTAGATTTTGCAGATGATGTAGTTGTTTTTGCAAATAATGCTTCAGAGCTGCAGGAAATGTTGCAGGAGTTAGCAGATGAAAGTAGAAAAGTAGGACTAAAGATAAATGTTAAAAAGACTAAAGTAATGTTTAATCGATTTGCTCAAAATATGAAAATAAAGATTGATTATGAAGAATTAGAAGAAGTTAACAGTTACAAATACCTAGGTCAGATTATTAATACAGATGGAAACATAATGGAGGAAATTAATCATAGAATTAAACTTGGTTGGAGTGCTTTTGGTAGAAATAACTTGATACTAAAAGGAAATATGCCTATGTGTTTGAAAAGAATGGTTTTTAACAAATGTGTTTTACCAGTTCTTACTTATGGATCTGAGACTTGGACACTTAATAGAAGAGCAATACAGAGACTTCAGACCACTCAAAGGAGTATGGAGAGATGTATGTTGGGAGTAACAAGAAGAGATCGAAAATGCAATGTATGGGTAAGACAACAAACAGGTGTTACTGACCTTATTGAAAAAATTAAAAGATTGAAATGGAGTTGGGCTGGACATATTGCTAGAAGAAATGATAATAGATGGACAATTGAAATTTTAAACTGGATTCCAAGAGATTGTAAAAGACCCAGAAAGAGACCACATGTGAGATGGATGGATGAAATAAGAAAGTGTGCAGGGGTGTTGTGGAAAAGGGAGGCTAAAGATTGGAGAAGATGGATTAAACTTGGAGAGACCTTCATCCTGCAGTGGATTGATAATGGTTGATGATATATATATATATATATATATATATATATATTCATAACAATTATATATATATATATATATATATATATATATATATATATATATATGTTTTGTTAAAATGCATTTATTGATTTATGCTATGCCTTCAGAGCAGAGATTATTAATTATTATAAACCTAAAGAGACATTTTTGTTCTCAAGTAAATTAATGTATGCTGTTTGGCATGTTATAGATCTCCGTTCTGAAACCTACTTTGATATATTCGTTGAGCTGCTATGATTAGCTTAATAGCACATATATGTTGCTTATTAAAAGGTCTGTTTAGTTAAATATGAGAGAGTGATAATTTAAGACATGTTCAGTAGTTAGCCAAGTTTAAGTCCCAGATATGCTTTAGACCCCATTAATTTATTTCATAGAATATGTAGTTAATTAGTAAACTAGATCATTTTAATAAAGTCCTCTTTAGCACAATTTCAGTGCTTATTTAACTAATTGGTGTAGGGTAGTTTTGCAGAAGAAACTATAGATTTCATGCTTTCCTAACTGTAATGATTAATATTTAGAAAGCATTGTGAATGACATGAAGCACTATGGTGCATTATGCCTTGCTATCATATAATTATTAAGATAAGATTAGGTTTTAAGGACTATCTTATCATCCCTGCGAGTGGAAGATGCAGTACATTTAATTATTATTGTTTGTGTTTTGTCAGTATTAAATAATTTTAAAACATATTAACATCTGTAGTATTATTCACTTTGTTTATATTAAATCACCATCCATAATTATTAATGTATGCATTAGATAATCAGCCATAAGTTGTAAGTGTGTGTTTGGTTAAGCTATCAAGCAATTAGTTAATTATTCTCGAGTCTCTCGCTTCACCCTTTGCTACTGCCTGCATGGAAATTAAGAGATTATGAGTGTGACCTCATATATGTTTTTCATAAAGTAGTAAGTCAGGGAGGGTTGGTGAAAAAGCTGAGGTGCAGTCGAATTTGGTCTCAAACCCTCGTCTAGATCAGCCTTGGTATAATTTACCAAAACTCTGGATTTTGTTGCGTGAATGTTCAAATATGACTGTTACAATATATATATATATATATTTCAGAGGGTCAAATTTCAAGTTTAAAAATTGTCCATAATATTGTTTTCATTGTGAAATTTAAAATATTAATCAATCTTAAACAAAACTGACCATAAACAACATACAAAAAAATAAAAATTATGTAAAACATTAAACCAGTTTTCATTCCTTATAAAAAACTTATCAAGATGACTTCTTTTGTTAAGCACATGGGAAACTATACACTCAGTGTACATGATTCAAATTATAATACATTAAAAACATTTAAAGTAATATGGTCAATATCAAGTGTTCATTCAACAAGACCTAGAATCCAAGCAAATGTATATCCATCTAGTATGTGCAAGATACATAAGTCAGAAACAATACCAAATATCAACCTATTTACTAATGACCCAGGGCCTATGACTACATGAACAATGCTTTTTATGATACTGGTGAGTTTCATTCTCACTCCATCCCAGCTAAAGTTCAGAGTTCACACACAACTTAATACAACAGATTTACATTTCATTAATTAATATCTAAATTTATTACAATTACAGAATGGTGTGGAGTATACCTGACATTGATTGATAATTTAAATAAGTTAAAGATTTGATTGATTTGAACTGCAATAATAAATGGCAACATAACAAAAGTAATTAATTTAAACCCATAAAATCTTACAACTAATAAAAGGGATTTATATTAAAGATTCATCGAGATTCCAAAGAACTAATATAATATATATTTATTATACATATAAATGTCATCATACAATATATGTCAATGTTTGTCTACACAACTTGATTATACATATTGGACCCGCAATTACCATAATTTAAAATTCATTAAGTAAATCAGATAATATTGTAATTAATAAATGTTACCACATTTTAATTTAGCAAGCAATTGCGATCCATTTAAGACACAAATTAGATTTTGATACAGACAAATATATAATGCATTTGTTTACCAAATATAAATGGTTAAGTGGTCTGCTAAGAATAAATCAGCAATAATCCATCATTTTAGCCCTCAATAAACCTATAAATTTAAGAAAATAAATCTATTTTTTTTCCTCTATACATAAATAGTCAACTAAAGATTAATAAGTTGCATGAGATCATTATTACATTTAAACAGTTTGTAAGTTATGAATGTGGGAAAACAAATGTTTATCTTACGTAAATAAACATTCTATATTATATGTTATTAATTAATTAACTGGATTGGCTAATGAGAGACATGTCATCACAGTAGAGAGATCATTTCAGATTTAAGAAAATAAATAAAGAATGCTAAAGGTGGTATGACATTATGGCTACAATAAAAGAATGAACACATGAGGTCATTTACGATCCTCAAAGTGGCTTTGCTAGAAGAATTCAATGAATGAAAGGACATTCTGGCCCACCAACCAAAACATATCTCTGCATAACAAAAAGTATTGATGTGCTGGGATGGATTATCCATGTGTGCCCATGCACATTTTAATTGCAATATCAGAACAAGGGAGATTTCTAGTAGGAAATATACCTACTTTTATGTGAGACTAACATTTTTGGATTAGTTTTATTTGAAATTCTGCCAGTCTTGAGAGTTACATAGCAAAGCAAGAACAACAATAATGACAAATGAATAATTGTAACCATAAAGTGCATAAGACCATATATATATATATATATATATATATATATATATATATATATATATATATATATATATATATATATATATAATTTAATGATAAATACAATATTATAGTTTAAATTCTTTTGTAGCACTTTCGATTATGTGGTAATCCTCGTCAGCTTTAACTGAATTTCAAATTTTTAAACTTAATGTTACATATATTTCCATAAGCTGTGTATGGCCATATTTGCAACGTGCCTATTAATAACATCAGCCTTATATTTATCAATCAAAATTGCCTCTTTAATTATTTTTTTTATGATTTCTTTCTTCCATTAATCTTTCATGTGATTATTTCAAGGAGACCCTGTAGCTAATTTAATGGTCACAAAAATACAAAATACGGTTTTTGGACATAGCATGTGCCATCTCTTGGTCAATTTTGGTCACAATTTTTTCATTTCAGGCTTATTTTATAGGAAATTCAAAATTTAAAATTGTATTTCTAAAAACATCCACATATAGCATTATATTTTGAAAAAAAAATCAATTTTTCATGCAAGCTATACAATATCTTTTCTCTGATTGGATGCCTACCAAATCTGGAAATTGCCTTGTAGGTGTGTTTTTAAATGACAAATTCAGAAACTAAATGAAGATGTTCTACACATTCGTAATTGATTTTGATGTAAATAATTATGTTTATTGTAATTTTTTATGTTCATAAATAACATTTTACATTACTTTATCGAAATATAAAGTTTGATTCAGAAAATTTTTAATATTACAAGAAAAATAAGCTCGTGAATATAATCATTTTTGAAAACAGTTGTTTATAACATAACTGTAATTTGAATAGTAGACAGTTCTAAATAAATCAAAATAAAATCTTTTATGCATTCGTATTTTGAAGTAAATAATTATATTTATCATTCATAAATAAGATTTCACATTACTTTATTGAAATATAAAGTCTGATTCAAAAAAATTTTAATATTATAAAAAAAATAAGCTCGTGAATATAATCATTTTTACAAGAAAATAAGTTGGGAATGATAACTCTTCAGAAAAGTAAATTATTTTGACAGATAGAAATTGAATAATGACACCAGTGATTGGTTCAAATATAATTCTTTTGTTTTACCACTGGCTATTTTTAAAACGTTTTTTCCTATATTTTTCTTCAGTTACTAAAATTATTTCTAATCTTTCATTACATTTAACCAATTTGAATCTAAAATTATTCAATATTTAGAAGCTGAATTAAAAAAATTCTGTGTATTTTAGATTAATATTTTAACAATAGAAACCAACTGGAAATGAAACTGGTGAATAATATTGTTCTCAGATTTAAGTAGTGGACCAATACAAAAATTAGACAAAGATTAACTCTTTTAACTCTTATAACGCATGACTCGTCTAAAAACGAGAAGATTTGACATCACTCTAAATCGGCTACTTTTTATCCCACGTATACATATGATACGTCATTAGAAAGAAAATCAAAAGTTCTGTAAGATGGTGCCCTCTTCAGAATAAATTTACAAGTAAAAAATCAATAAAAATGACCATATATGTCAAACAAAACCAAAGCACCACCTCCTTACCAACTTTTCTTGAATCTTATTGGCTGTCCCACTTCTGTCAGAAAGGTAAATAGCTGCCAAAAAGTAAAAAGTTGCGTTCGTTTTGATTTTTATTACAAAAATGATAAACGAATGTTTATAACATTTTAAACAATATTTGAATTGAATTACAAATTATTATTGATAAAATAATACTAAAAATCAAATTATTTTAGAAAAATAGTTAAGATATTACCAAGAATTATTTATTTATTGCTACATATTGATCGTAACGTTAAAGTGAAAAAAAAAAAGATTGCTAACGCAATCTTTTTTGGTTGGTTGAATAGCGGTTACTTTTATTTCACCGCAATTGAATATTTTTTAAATTATAAATCAAATTTTATTTTTGAAAAGATTTTCATTTGCTTTCATAATCTGCCAATTCAGTAATATACTTTTTACAAACGAAACTAACGTATTTATATTATTAAAAGTGATCTATTTTAACAATAGATTTTGTTAAAGTTGTGAGTTGGCCAATTACAAGTTTTGATTTTTAACTCATTCGGCCAATTATATAATCATCGTTTAAAGGGTTAAATAAGTTAAAAGAATCAGTTAAAGGGTTAATATTTTTATTTCACTACTATTAAATGTAAACCTATAATTACAAGTCTTTTCATGGTCAAAGAATACTGAAGCTGAATTAAATTGACTATTTGCATTATTTTTAATTCGATTATATAATAATTGATGCTCCTTCAATCTTTTCTCCACAGAACATCTCGATTCACCGATATATAATTTCTGACATCCACATGAAATCTGATAAATTATGTTACTTCTTTGCATTTTAGGAATTATAATCTTAGAATTATTAATCAATCGATTAACATTCGGAGAGCAACAAAATGAAATGTTATACTTTTCTTTAAATATATTCTTAATTAATTTAGATTGCATGTTATTTATAAATGGCATAGATATCCATTTTTTATTATCTAAAGTAACATTGCAAACCCTCTTCTTACTATTAAATGAATTTACTGTATGCAAGATTTGGTTTTTTATCATAACCAACCTTTAAAAGTTCATTAGCAAAGAGTTCAATATTTAAAATTTTATCACTCTTATATTTTCATAATTTATCACTGTGATGCAAAAATGATTTCAGACTTGCCATTTTATGTATCATTGGAACACATGATTTAAAATGAATATATCCTCTTTCTCCAATAGGTTTAAAAATTAATTTATAATTTAAATCAGTAGCATCTCTAAATATTTGTAAATCCAAAAATTTTATTTTTCCATTCTTTTCATTCTCAATAGTCCATTTTAAATTGTTTAAATTATTCAGATTATATAAAAGAACATCAATGATGTCTTTAGGACCATAAACAAAAACATCATCAATATATCTAGAATAAATTTTAATATCTTCAAAATTATAAGAATTAAATATAATATCTTCATATTTTGACAATGTAAAATTACATTTTTGCATCACAATGATAAATTATGTAAATATAAGTGTGATAAAATTTTAATTATTGAACTCTTTGCTAATGAACTTTTAAAGGTTGGTTATGATAAAAACCAAATTTTGCATATAGTAAATTCATTTAATAATAAGCCAAGAATGTTTACAGTGTTACTTTAGATAATAAAAAATGGATATCTATGCCATTTATAAATAACATGCAATCTAAATTAATTAAGAATATATTTAAAGAAAAGTATAACATTTCATTTTGTTGCCCTCCGAATGTTAATCGATTGATTAATAATTCTAAGATTATAATTCCTAAAATGCAAAGAAGTAACATAATTTATCAGATTTCATGTGGATGTCAGAAATTATATATCAGTGAATCGAGATGTTCTGTGGAGAAAAGATTGAAGGAGCATCAATTATTATATAATCGAATTAAAAATAATGCAAATAGTCAATTTAATACAGCTTCAGTATTCTTTGACCATGAAAAGACTTGTAATTATATGTTTACATTTAATAGTAGTGAAATAAAAATATTAATGGAAGAAAGAAATCATAAAAAGAGGAAAATTAAAGAGGCAATTTTGATTGATAAATATAAGGATGATGTTATTAATAGGCAAGTTGCAAATATGGCCATACACAGCTTATGGAAATATACATAACATTAAGTTTTAAAAATTTGAAATTCAGTTAAAGCTGATAAGGATTACCACGTAATCGAAAGTGCTACAAAAAAATTTAAACTATAATATTGTATTTACCATTACATTTTATATATATATAATATTTTATAACGGGTACTGTATTTTAAATTTTATATATATATATATATATGATCAATAGATGGAGCTTTACCAAAACCTCTGAACAAGCATATTTTTGTTTACATAAACATCAAAAGAGTCAGAATTCATTATCTCTTTCATTAGCTCCACCTTCAGATCAGCTGATTTCAAGCTAATTTGCTATCATTAGTGAAGGGTAGAAGCCAGAAACTAGATCTAAACACTAACTCCAAGCGTTTATACAACAAGTCCCTATCAGTTTGCAAGCATGAATTTTACAGACACATAATGTCTTCAAACCCAGCCTAACAAGCCAGATAGCTACATGGATCTGATATCAGTTCAGTTTCACCACATAGTCAAAGCTTCTTCAATATATATCATTGCAAAAACCTTTAAAGGTACATTTATGAAAAACAAAAACAAGTTATAATAGCAAATTAGCTTGAAATCAGCTGATCTGAATGTGGAACTAATGAAAGAGATAGTGAATTCTGACTCTTTTTTTTATGTAAACAAAAATATGCTTGTTTGAAGGTTTTGGTAAAGCTCCATCTATTGATCATAAATGCAAGCGATAGCAAGACTAAATAAATTCTATAAACTAATATTCACATTCAAATCAAATTAAAGAAGTTCTCTAGACTTTTAAGATAATCAACTGACATTTAAATGCAACAAGCACTTCACATTAAGACAAACTACTGGAAAAATGCTGTTGATTGCAGAAACAACATAAGTTTTAAAACTGGTGTATAATCCTTTAGCCTAAAATTGCTGATTATGTCAAATAGAAACATCCTGATTTATGTAGGTCTTTACATATTCATACATAAACCGAGCAGAAGATCAGTATGACTCAAGTGAATAGAATTCAGATTAAAATTGGAGTGAGACTTGAGGAAGTATCATATTATGGAATAAGGAAATGATGAATTTTCAGTGGAAATAGAAAAAAAACATGGGGGGGGGGGGGAATAGATTAGGATAAAGTGTTGTTATAGTTGAGGATTTTTTTATGTTGTATAAAACTTTATTTGAATAATAGATTTAACTCATATTGAAGACTTTTATTTATAAAAATAACTTGTACAAACTCATGTAGGAATATTTTAATTTAGCTGTAATAAAAAGACATGGTAAATAGCATTATTGGTATAAATTTAAACTGTTGCAGAGATAGAGTTTAGAATAAGGAAATTAAAATGGAATAAATATTGGAAGCATAATTGTGATTTATGGAGATAGTGAAAACATTAAGCCTTAAGCTTTTCTACAATTTCATCATTTATTTATCGTTGTTATTATCTCCATTGGTGTTGTTTGTTAAAAATTCTTGAACATTGTTTTGTATTAACATGTCTACTAGTGACACTGTGAATTAGGATTATTAGTGTTTCAAAAATTTCATTATCTAATATACAAATGATTTTTTTCAAATATAAAAATTCAATTTCATTGAACTGGATTTGAATTAATTCTATGATGCAAGAAGTAGTTTGTAAATGTCACAATGTTTCTTCCTTAAAAGGGAAGTTTATTTTAAATAAAAGATATACTATTAATTTACAACAATTGACTAACTGATATAATAACATTTGGTGTAATTTTATGAAAAATATATTTTTCTAAAACAGACAGTGATGTCTCAAGTAGCATTTGTCAGTGCTTTCTATAACAACAGCCTAGTTTGTGTGTTGCAGGTTGTTACTTCAAATATGATTAATTTTTATCACATTTTGCACAGTTGCCAAGATTAACTTTAGACTATTCAATAGAACTTCACCATTTTAAAATAAGAATATTCACAACTAAGAATTCTTATGGTGCTCAGAATAAAACCATGAAAATATAAAGAAATGATTTATTAGCTGAGTGCATTGTTTTATTCTTCCCAACTTTTGGAAATTTTATTTGTTAAATTGGAAACAAGTTTATTGGAAATAACTAAGTTATGCAATCTTTGAGATGGTTTTTTTGTTTTAATAATCAAAACTCAATACTTTTTCTTTCTATCTTACAAATGCTGAATATCTATCCACTGCACAATATCTTATTTAGCTAATTAGATTATCTATGATTTGGCTACTTAAAAAAATATCCTAAGTTTGTATATGTTCTGAAAACATTTTCAAATTCCATCTACCTTAAACTTCAATTTCAGTCATAATTATAAATCGTAGATGTATAAATTATTATGAGTCCTTTAATCCAGCATTATTCTCAATATATAAATTTAGATGTTTTATTCTTAATCAACATGTGATTATTTTGTAAAAACAAATGATTTTCTGGATTTTAATAATGCAGTTTGCATGTTTAGAATACTTTTCCCATTCAATATGCCTAGCTCTTTTTTTATCACATTTAAAATTATATTCATCTGCTTGGATCAATTTTTGCTTAATTTGTATAGAATGGGATATTTTTGACACTTCTCTTTAAGCAAAGACATTCTTTGGATCTTAAACAACTATTATCACGAAGAGCAATTGCCAAACATTACATGATAATGATTTCCTATGCTTACACAAGTTGTAAAACAATGTGATGTGATGTATTATGGCTTCTCCTTAAACGAAGTCAAGAATATCTCAGCAATTATGCCCAGATAAACCTGTTAGCCACTTTATTTTACATTCTCCACTCGAAATTTATCCATAATCTGCTCTATCCCATTTCCACAACATAATCTTTGTCAACTCTATAACCTTTATATCTAAATCCCCCTTATCTTTTCCCAAACCCAGCATAAAAACCAATAATTCACAAACTCTCCATACAGTAGTGCCATCTAGTGCAAGCCATAGTAATCAATGTATACAAGAAGATTTGGACATAAAATCCCTATTTAGTCCTTATTCATCTAATATCCCCAAAGTAGTTTTTAGCCTATGGTTTTATCAATGAGAAGTCTTGGATTTGAAACCACTGCAACTATATCTTAGGATTTAATTCAGCCATTCATCAGCCACCTTTTACCATTTTAGTTAATAATAAAGCTATAAGTCCCAAAAGAATACAGATGTTTTCAATCCAAAATCATTCACTTGTATAGTCATATAGGGCTGAACCCAGTTCAGTATCTATACATTTTCTTTTTTTAGTAAAAGTTAGTTGCAGGAAGGTTGCATTACATCCTAAGATCTAGATGCAGTGGGTTCTCATTGATGAAAGCCACAAGCTAGAAATTAGTCTGGGGTTATTGGTTGAGTAGGCACTAGATAGGGATTTTATACATACACCTTCATGCAAACATTGATTACTATGACTTGTACTGAGTAACATTACTATATTGAGAGTTTGTCACTCTTTTAAGACCAATTGCTCCATCATCAAACATTGGTCTCTTTAAAAGATATTGTATTGGCTCATGATATAGATACATTCTACTAAAATGAAGACACCTACTTAATTTTTTAAAAGTAATTTGTTTTTGTTTTTATCATATATATATATATATTCTTTAGAAATTACTTAACACTTAAACAATTCCAATATAGATAACAATCAACAATCTCAAACTGTTGTCAAAGCAACCTTCTTTTAATAATAAAGGTGGAATATGTATGCATATAATGTTATTCGGGATGGCAGACATGCTGCAACTATCTATAGCAACTATTTTTAATATATATTGGTAATTTGAATTATGTAATGTTTATTCCAGGTATTTGTTTATATATGTAAAATAATAAGTTATAGTTAAAAATATAACGGTAAATAATAAATAATAACAATATAAAATAATAATGATTACAAGATAATCGAAAGTACTTCAGCTTAATTTATATATTATTATTATTTACCGTTATTATAATTTGTAAATATTTCATATAATATTATATATATATATAGCAGAAGCACCATAAACATTCATATTATTACTTTAAACATACATATCTTTACTGACAGATAAATAATGTAAATAATCTTTAAGATGTATTCTGATGAATCAATCTTTATTAGTTGGCCCAGGTCATATTCATAGCCTAATGACCATTAACATTGTGCTTTATTTATCTATCAAATATTATATGGATTCAATTGACAATTGGCGCTCTGTAAACATTCATAGATAATTATTTTAAATAACTTATTATTAATAATTAATAATCGGTTAGTTTTATTTCATATTTAATATAAAATTAAAGTATATATAACTTAAAGAAATATTATAGTTACCGGTTTTAAACATGATTAGTAATTAATAGAAAAATTGTTTATAAGTAAATGATAATTATCAATGCGTCTGTTGTTAAAGTGATGCTTGTAATTTAAATCCGAATTTATTATGTTAGACTAGACTTACGGTAGGTGTATGCTTTTGCCATTTAAATGAATGCCTATAAATTCTTAAATAGTATAAATTCAAAATAAGAAAACATTAGAGTAACATAAATTATATCACAAGTGCTTTGGCATTTATCTAGAAGAAAATTATCCGTTTATATTTTAACAATTAGTCACAAGACTCGTTTATTTCGATCTGATTGTCTTTAAAGAAGAAATTTTGTAAAAACACATTTGATTGCTAATCGTTTGACGGCAAACGGATAAAGAGAATGTTTAAAGTGAACTTCATAAGGTTGATTTCAATTCACAAGTTTCTTATAAGTCTTCAGAAGATTATTATTCTGGCTGTCATCAATATTTATGAACATTCAAAAAGTTTAATAACATGCACAACTATTCTTAGAAAATAAATGCTTGCTTGTGCTATTAACATTTTACTCTCATCACTACTTTAGTAAAAATAGCCCTCTTATCATCTCCTAAAGGACTAATTTGTTTTTTATGAGTCCTCCTGAAGCAATTTTCTTTTTGAAAGTTAATGGCATCCATTAAGTTTCATTAGCTAACTAGAAAACAAGATTAATAAAAGCCAATCTTTCTTTCACAAAGGTTTAAATATATTCTAATTTTGCATTTAACTAATTGCTAATTAGTACTATGTAATAAGTTTAAAAATAGTCTTTAAAAAAAAAGAAAAAAACGTTTAATTTATATCGCTTGTTACAATATTGTTATTTACTTTATTATATAGCTACTGTATTTGCAAATATTTAATATTCATAATTTATAATTAGATGTAAGAAAGGATAGATAGATAGATAGATAGATAGATAGATAGATAGATAGATAGATAGATAGATAGATAGATAGATAGATAGATAGATAGATAGATAGATAGATAGATAGATAGATAGATAGATAGATAGATAGATAGATAGATAGATAGATAGATAGATAGATAGATAGGTAGATAGGTAGGTAGGTAGGTAGACAGACAGACAGACAGACAGACAGATAGACAGATAGATAGATAGATAGATAGATAGATAGATAGATAGATAGATAGATAGATAGATAGATAGATAGATAGATAGATAGATAGATAGATAGATAGATAGATAGATAGATAGATAGATAGATAGATAGATAGATAGATAGATAGATAGATAGATAGATAGATAGATAGATAGATAGGAGTGTAAATAAACTGGTAGGTAAGAATATAGATAGATATATTGGTTTGTAAATTGGCAGGCAAACAGATAGATAAACTGATAACAGGCAAGTATAAAGAAAAATAAAAAATATTGGTATCTGATATGAGGAAGGAGAGTATCAGGTAGTCTAGAAAGTGAGAATAGGTTTGGGAAAAATAATAAATAGGTAGATAGATAAATAAGAAGTGAAATATTGTTTAAATATAGAAAATATTTTTCTTAAACATATTCATAATGACAGTAGCCGCACCACTAATATGAAAATTATTAGGCTCACTATCCTATCTGAAAAATTAGATTTTGGAATGCGCATATGAAAACAATTTAATGTTAATTTTTTATTACTACAAACAAAATCACTGCCAAATTTTGTTTTACATATTATCTTAGTAAAAATCTTGCATTAAAAAATTTACATAAAATCCTTAAAAAATAAATAAATAAATATATTTGTATAATTATATCAATACAATTTTCTGCAAGTTTAAATAAGTAAGTAATTAGACAGATATTTAGACAAACAAACAAATAGATAGTGATGTAGATTGTTAAATAGATATATAAGTAAAAAGTTGGACAGTTAAATCGCTGAATTGACAGATAGAGAGCAAAAGAGACAGTTATATAGATAGAGCAGTAATTATAAATTTATTTACACATTGATTATGTAAGTAATATTTATTAAGGCTGTAGCCTCAAGCACATGCATATAAAAATGCAATAGTAGGAACCTCTACAGGTCTTAAACCACAAGCTTACTCTTTGGAAGAAAAGAGGGGAACCTTCTTTACTTCAACCTACTTTTTATTTAAATAGGTGAAGCTGAAGCGGTTCGATCTAAGAGCGGGAAGCTATTCAATACATCACTAATTAAGTCCACATTTCTTATTACTCATTAATTCTCATAAAATCTTTCAATTTACAATGAGTCAATGGAAAGATTTTATAGTTACAAATCTATTATGATAATTTAAAGTTGTAATTATAAATTTATTTAAACCTACGTTGATTATGTAAGTAATATTTATTAAGGCTGTAGCCTCAAACACATGCGTATAAAAATGTGATAGTAGGGACCTCTACAGGTCTTAAACCACAAGCTTACTCTTTGGAAGAAAAGAGGGGAACCTTCTTTACTTCAACCCACTTTCTATTTAAATAAGTGAAGCTGAAGTGGTTCGATCTGAGAGTGTGAAGCTATTCAATACTTCATTAATTAACCCTTAAACCGCTAATTTTATCATTGGTTGTATCAGATAAAAATCAAATCTTTTAATTGGCCAACTCACAAACTGAAGACAAAGCCTATTGTTAAAACATATTCGCCTATAATATTAAATTCAACTCAGATACATTTATAAAAAGTATATAATTAATTTTTCAGGTCATGAAAAAAACGAAAGTTCTTTCAAAAATAAATTGCTATTTATTTATTCTAAAATATTCAACATCGGCAACATAAAAGTTATAATGTAAACAAAAAGATCGACTTTTACGTTATAGAAAAGTAAATATTTCTTTTTACTACAACTTCAATATTTGGACTAAAATCTTCAATATTTTTCGAAAATAATTTTGTTTTTTTATTATTCTCTCTGAAAATTATGTTTAATTTCCATAAATATTATTTAATAATAATTTAAATCGTATTCGAAATGAAAATCTCAGCGTTTTTCTTTATTTTCTTTGATCAGGCAGTTTCTTTGTTCTTTCCAGCCAATCAGAATGTCTTTTTCGGCTGAGAGCATGCTAAGAACCAATCACAAATAATGTTCCTTCTTTGTTTAGGTTTAAATGCGTTTTTTTCTATTTTTTACTTCTAAAATAAATCGGAAGATGTCACCATCGTACAGAACTTTTAAAAACGAATTCAATACGTATTTAACGAATTTTTTCGTATGAAAATGAACTGAGTTAGAGTGATTTCAGATGTCGACGAGGAGCCTCGTCGAGCGCGGGAAAAGGGTTAAGTCCACATTTCATATTACACATTAAGACTCGTGAAATCTTTCGATTTACAATGAGTCACTGGAAAGATTTTATAGTTAGAAATCTATTACGATAATTTACAGTTGTAATTATAAATTTATTTAAACGCACATTGATTATGTAAGTAATATTTATTAAGGTTGTAGCCTCAAGCACATGCATATAAAAATGTGATTGTAGAGACCTCTACAGGTCTTAAACCACAAGCTTACTCTTTGGAAGAAAAGAGGGAAACCTTCTTTACTTCAACCTACTTTCTATTCAAATAGGTGAAGCTGAAGCGGTTCGATCTGAGAGCGTGAAGCTATTCAGAGTAGATATTTAGGCTGGTACATTTGATAAATTATGTACTAAAATTACATTAGGCTTATCAAAATAAAATGTTTATCTAAAACAACATGTGATTATTTATTACATATGGTAATATAGAAAACCATAGTAAACTGTAACAAATCAAAGGCAACACTAATAATACTTCATGCTCTGTATGCATGAAATGGTATCAATATTGCTTTTGATTTAATACATGTTGATGCTAATTTATCTATCCAACACACATTCAAATTAAAATTAAAACTTATTTTAAAAATGCTTTACTTAATTTTAACACATAACACTCTGCTTTTATAGTTAAAATCATATCTTGTTAGTTGCTGTCAAATAAATAAAACAATTTTAAACTGAACTTTCAATTTATTAGCTTAACACATATTGTATAAACATTTTGTCTCACTTTAGAATGCACTACAAATTTGAGTTATCATTTTTTTCTGTTTCTATGACATTTTGTTAAAAAGTTTTCATGCCTATAGCTCATTGCCTTAATAATATTGATTACTAAATATTTATTCAGATATGTTATTCTTTATTAGATCTGATGAAAATTTATTTTTTGCATTTAAATCCCAGCATGTTCATTTATAAAGATATTTATTAAACATTTTACCAGTAGACTCTACAAATTAAGATTATGTTTAGAATATTTTTTTAAAAGGATCACAGTTTTTTTATGTTATTTGTTACAATTTATGTTATTTATTTCATGTTCTTTATTTCTAGTTCCAAACATGAATGATATAATTATTAACAAACAGGATGAGATACATGTTTTCTGATTTGTTTGATATAGTTGGCATGAAAGGTCCTTCTCAGTCAAATTATCTCTAACAAGCATATGTTTTAATTGTGGTCACTCCAGTCAAAACATTACCAAAAGATCTTAATGCATTATAATAAATATATTCCATAAAGTTAAATTATTGTAAATATAGCTAGATAAATTTTATCTTTCACTATCATCATATATAATTTATTTTCACATTTATTATACTACAAATGATATTTTTACATAAAATATTATACAGCAGTTAACTTTTACGCTAATTTTCATGCTTGTGGTTTCAGTCAACTGCAGTTAAGAAACAATATTGAATAAAAAATAATTAGAAATTAATAAAAAAATATATATTTTTACATTTTCATTTTTTTAATTCATAGTTTTATACGTGGCGAGTGCACAAGTCTGTAAATATATATATACGTTATATACACACATTTTCAACATGTGCATGCATCTATACATCCTTTTGCAAAAATGCATATTATAATACATATAATTTGTGATTGTGCATTTTAATGTTTATATCATGTCTAGAGCCAAATAATATAGATGTGGAAATAGGAAAAATAATATACATCTAATTCTCTTTTTAGATAAATTGTTTTTGTACAATTTTGAAATAACATGAATTTTAAAAAAAAAAAAAAATATTTCTCTTTCTACGTGAGTTGTTTTAAAATAACATGATCATAAAAAAAAAAGGTACTTTGGATTTAGAGCTGCTGTAACATAATCATGATTGAAATGAGGAAAAAATCATTTTTATTCTCAAAATAATTCTCAGATTGTCTTAAATTGTTCTAAACTTTTTTTTTATTCTAAATAATTTCATGTCAGTAATATATATATATATATTTTAGAAGATTGGAAATGTTTTTAATTCAGCTCATCACGATTTTGTTACAAAGCTAAAAAAAAAAAAAAAAAAACGACTTATTATTATCTAATTTTTTAAAAAAAAAAAACTTTCATCTCTTTATAATTCTCATGATTTTAAAAACAAAAATCCCCTTTTCGGCAATATTCCTGCAAATGGAGAAATTTTTGTGTTTGCATTGTAACATCTTTGTCATTTTGTTTTTTGGTATTGATATTTGTTTGATTTTAAAATTCGGTTTTAAAAAAATTCTTGTTGGTATTGATATTAAAAAAATTTAATTTTGTTTAAATTTAATTGATTAATTTGGTTAAGTTTATATTTATTATTTTTTTCCAAAAATCAATAGCTGGTAAACTATACATTGCAAGTTTGTGTAGACAGCAAAAAAAAAAAAATCTTGGGTATTTTTCTCTTTTATGGACAAGTAAATATTGTCTGTGTTTTTGATAAATGTACAGTTCCAGGGGTCACTTTTCAAATGTGTTAGTTCTTACATTAAAAAAATTATAATAAGTTAAATAAAATAAAAGTAATAAATTCTGATTAATTACATTAGTAATCTTTATTCCAATTTCTTTTTTACTTATCCTTATAATGTGGAAGTGACAATACACTTTAAGCTTTAAATTTTTCTATGGCCTGTGTAGAGAAACCAATGAGTGTTTCATTGTAAGTATTATCAATTTCATGTTGTTGTTTTTTTATGAAATTTATGTTACTCTATCACATTTTTATCTGAAGTAAAATTTGATAGCAAACAAAAATATAACATTCCAACCAAATTTTTCATATAGTTTTTGTTTCATTGTTTTCTTAGGTCCAAAACCAATCTCCTTATTTTCCATATATACAATGTATTTTTTTACATGATTTTTTTTCCATGTAATTTTTGGGAAACGATCTACTGTGTAAAATAGAAGTAGACATATTACATTTCTTTGCAGGAATTTGGGTTTTGGTTATGTGATTGGTAGTGACGAACATTGTATTGTATAATAATTTTAAGAATTTCCATAATTATTTTATTTTTTAAAATTAGGTTTCTACTTCACTCTCTAGAAACATCATATCACTTAATGCATAACCATCATAAAATCATAATTTTAAATCTGTGTAGATTTCCATTATCTTTAACATTATTCAATTAATTCAATATATTCTAATAAGCATGAATTATGATGGTGATGCATCATTTTATCAGGTTAATGAAGATCATTTAAATATCAGTTAAGTAATCTAGTAAATTTTGAACTATTGATAATATCTAGGAGAAATCTTTATCATCTGTTGATTACACCTTTTTTACATTTTTATTTTTAAATCTATTCCAAGTTTTCATCTCCTTTTTTAAAATTCTTTCATTTTTTGTATCTTTATCACTTTTGTTTTTATTGTCTTGCTTTTTTGATTTATTCTAATTCATTTTTACCATCATGTTATTAATATCCATATTAGCAAAAGTGACAAAGGATGACGTCACAATGATATCTAGAAAAAACAATCAAAATTTTGTGAATAATCAGAAATGCTGTAATATAAGCATCAGGAGTTGTTATTTATTTGATGATACTGAAAATTAATAAAATATTTTTTCAATAACAACAACAAATGATAAAGTAATAAAAAATTCACATCTGACTAATTTCTGGCTTCTGTACCAATAAAAATAGATATGAAGGTTGAATTAATGTACTGATGCATCTAGTAATCACTTTTAGTTCCTTTATACTATTCAAACTATTGGTCTGAAATCTAAAAAAAACTAGTGTTTTAAACTCAAGATAACTTACTCAAATATTTATATAGATCTGAGATTATATCAGTTTCTATATATTTTGGTGACCCAAAAGCAACTTGAGTTAATTTCTTAGAAAATCCTGTAATGGCCAAGCACTCTAATGCAACTGAAATTTTATCAATTCCATTTAATTAGTATAAATGATTTGTTGTATATATAATATAAATAAGTAAACAATAATATATATATATGTGTGTGTGTGTGTGTGCTACTCATTGAGAATCAATCCTAGAATATTTAGCTTCAAGTATAACACTCTACTGCTATGCCATATTCAACAGAAATTATATATATTCTTAAATCTATCCAAGGCTCATATAAAATGCTTTTTTTTATATTTTTTTTTTCTCAAATCAAATTAAATTGAAAATCTATAAATTCTTTAATGATTTTATTTTATTTACAATTGTTTCCATAAATAAAATTTTTTAATTCATTGGCTATACAATTTCAAAAAGAAAGTATTTGGTTTTGTTAATTATATTATAAGAATTATAAAATAATATTTGTGTGTGGATATATGTATATATAAATTTATATTTTTAAGCAGCTTTCATAATTTGAAAATTTTATATATTAACCTTCTGACTAATAATTTATATTTTAGTGCTGGTTGTTGATATAGATTACCCATATCTGACATTTTTTATCATTTATAAATTAGCAATATTTTATATTTGTTTTAAAAAGTGACTTCAATCAAAAATTGATTTGATTAAACAGTATTCTTGACCTTAATATTGGCATTAATACAGTTGTCACACATTATCTATATAGTTTTAATAGTACTTTCCTCCCTAATTGATGCCAAAATTTTCTGATTACTTAAGAGATTTATTTAACAATTCAATTAACTAGTGCAAATTTAGATAATAAATCAATATAAATTTTCAATGTTTTTTATGATGAACAAGATAACTTAAATTTAATAATGTGGAAAAATTGCGAAGCGATTTTATATATATATAAAAAAAAACATTAAATATTAATTCAAAATCTAGAGTAAATATATTTTTGTCTTATATTTTAAATTCATTTTTGTTGTTTAATATGTAGAATGTTTGTTGAAGTCTTATCCAAAAAATAAGTAGAATGTTTAAGCAATAGTCTAAGAGATGACATTTGATCATCATCAATGATAATTTGCCATTGCTTATCATTCTCTTAACATTATATATTGTAACATCTTACTTTCAGAACTACACAATATAACATAAATTTTAATAAACTTTTTTTAAAAAGATTATGATAACTGAGTCATAAGTTGACATCAAAATTGATAATTTAAAAAAAAAAAACATGTTATTCGCCCATGTCAAAGGTTTATAATTGTAAAAAAAATTCATTGGTGAATAATGGATAATTATAATGAAAAACTTGTAAAGAATTTTAGAGTGCAAAATGATATTCTTAAGAACAAAGATAAAGTTGTTCAAAATATAACATTTTTTGAAACTCTCTATGGATATAAAAATTGGACATGAAAAAAAATGAAAAATTATTGCTACTTTTTTACTTCTGACAGTTTTTTAAAGAATTTTATGGGCATCAAAAGGAAATGAACAAGAAAATACTTCCTAGATTGGATTTGAACTTCTGCTTAAAGTACAATTATTAGGTTGAGGTTGATCCTCTTATTTGGTCATACCATGAAATTATGTGATGTATTAGAAAAATATAATAGAAAAGAATGATGAATAATGAAATGATAAAACTTCATTATCACAACAAAGAATATGCTTTTTGTATAAGTTGAAAAATCAAATTCATATGACTAACAGGGTGTCATCATTGTAGTAATAATAATAAATAATAATAATAATAATAATAATAATAATAATAATAATAATAATAATAATAATAATAATAATAATAATAATAATAATAATAATAATAATAATAATAATAATAATAATAATAATAATAATAATAATAATAATAATAATAATAATAATAATAATAATAATAATAATAATAATAATAATAATAATAATAATAATAATAATAATAATAATAATAATAATAATAATAATAAGAAGAAGAAGAAGAAGAAGAAGAAAAAAAAAGTAGTAGCAATAATGATGATGATGATAATAATGGTAATCATAATAATAGTTGCAAGAGACTTCATTTAGTTTTGGGTTATCAGATGAATCATAAAAGTAATACTAGTAGTGAGCCCATGTTAGATCTATGGATGCAATATTCATTTATATTTATTTCTAGATTTTTTTTCTAGACTTTATTGTCTGATATATTAATTTTATCTTCGTTTAATTATTATAAATTTGGTTACTATATTTAAGATATTATTATGGTTTACATAAATTCTCTCATGTAGTGCACCAATTTTTAATTGGATAAATAGTTTAAAACAAAACAGTACATTTGTATTGTATGCTCAATAAAATTCATAAAGAAATGTTCACTATATCTCAGCTCTAAATTAACAAAAAAAGTCATTTTCACAATTACAATATTTATTCTAAAAGTGATTTAAATGTGCAAGGTTTCAAAGGTTGTATCAGTTATTAAAACTTTTTAATGAAGTTAGACTTTATAGTAAACTTCCTCTGTATATCAGATGTAAGAATACTTCAACCTTTAAAAATGGTAAAATATTTGTCATTCGAGGGATTGCTTTAAAAGAAAATGAAAATATTTTTAATTATTTTTAATATTAAAATTACAATAAACATTATAATTTTTTAATATATTGTAATCATATTTTTTTTAAAAATTAATATTGTTTTGTTTTTGTTTTTTTGTTGCATATTTTTATGTACTTATATATTGCTTATTATTTGTTAATGCTTTAATATATATATATATATGTCAACAGATGGCGTTCTACCAAAAACACCGTCAAGCGTATTTCGTTTACATAAACGTCAGAGAATGCATTCACTATCTCTAACCTTAATTCCACTTTCAGATCATGATTTCAAGCTATTTGCTATCGTCAGTGAAAGACAGGATTATTGTCTTTCACTGATGATAGCAAATATCTTGAAATCATGATCTGAAAGTGGAATTAAAGTTAGAGATAGTGAATGCATTCTCTGACGTTTATGTAAACAAAATACACTTGACGGTGTTTTTGGTAGAACGCCATCTGTTGACATAAATACAAGCATTAACAAGTTTTTAACTTGATTTTGTTTTTCATATATATATATGTGTAACAGTATACAATATGCCATTACATTAATTTAAAATTAAAATAAAAATTTATGTTCGTAAATAAAAATGAATTTATTAAAAACTATAAACTAAAATTAAAAAGAGTTGTTCAACGTATTTGCACAGATGAAAAACTTTAAAAATATTTTTTTTTTTTATAACAAAAAAAAAGTATTTGAACGTATTTTTTTTATAATTAAAAAAAAGAGTAAAGATTAATATTTTTTTTAAAGTAACATAAGTAAAAATGGAAACATGTATTAATTAATTCCTGTAATCTCAAAATGGAAATGATTGTTTTTTTAATTAAATGAAAAAGAAAACTAGCTCTTGGGGCTCTTATATAAAAAGTCAGATGAAAGATATAGATAAGAGAACAAAAAATAGAATGTCCAATAGAAGCAGTAACCAATGCTCAGACCTTAAGGAAAATTATTAGAACAGGAAACTATGTTCAATGAATCCAGAGGATTACTATAAAAAGAAAAATATCAAAATTAAGAACAGTTCCAGCTTGATTTTTTTTTTAGAAGGGTGATAAGACACACTTTTCACCCTCTCTCTTATTTCAAATGAAATAACTGTTGAATTATGAATGGTACTATTGCATACCCCAAATCATATGGGTTCTGCAATAAAATAGTACCAGGATTTAACCAGCTAAGGACACCTCCAGAACAACAGACCGCTCTTCCAATAAAGACTTCATGGAAATTGGAACCAGGAGCCAAAAAAGAAGCCTCTCAGATAACATCTGTGGTTGGTTTTGAATTTGGCCATTTCTTTGGTTTATTATAGACTGATATATGAGTTTACAGATAGATCAATGACTTAACCCATAATGTGGGATTTCAAAGGAACAGAAATTGGGAAAAATTAGCATGACATCCTGATTGTTTCACAAACAGCCAAAATATATATAAGTACCATTATAAGTTATATCAACAACTTCTTTTAAAGGATTCAATTTAAATCCATCTTTTTTCTTTAAACTAATTTTGCTGTAAATTATTTATATATGTGCACATCTTCTTCTATGGTGACTTTAAAACAAGAGTCATTTTTTTCTTCTTTAATTTTTTAAAAAGAGAGAAAAAAATCAATAGCTCATACTAAGCTTAAAAAACAAATGAAAACTGCTCATGTCTTTTTAGTTTAAAACAACTGCTTATTCTTAAAAATGGTTAACTGATTGCCTTCAAAAACTGCATCTTGTTCAGTGATTCTCCTTCTTAAAATTATTAACTGATCCTTCAAAAACTGCATATTGTTAAATGATTCTCATTCTAAAATTATTAACTGCTTGCCATCCTTAAAATCATTAACTGATTACATCTTTTATTTTTTTAATAGTAATGACTCACTTTCTTTTTTTTAATATTCATAACTACATCTCTTTTTTAATAGTAATGACTACATCTCTCTTTCTAATAGTAAAAAAAAACTGACCACCACAATATTGTTTCACTCGATTTTATATTTCAAATTTCTGATTAAAAGGCCACCTGCAAATCCTGTTATCTTGAGATAAAGATCAAAGTTTCACAAGCTGATGGTCTTCAAGTCATTAACAAGAAGATTAATAATTACACTTATTTCATCAAAGCACTTTCTCTCTCTCCCTAGATATCTAAGATCTAGATAATACAAAATAACAAAGCTTGCAATCCATAGTCATTAGAAGTATGTGTAAAAGTGTTTTGTATTTATACAGTATCTACCAATCTATAAATCCCTTTTATACCTTCTTTCTGATCTGTTTTATTTAATAAAAAATACAGCTAAATATTTCAACACATTATTTAAAGAGAAAAATAATAAATCAATATATTAAATATTGCTTCTCATTACATTCTCTCTCTACAACTGCTTATATTTATCATCTATAAACTACACAATAATAATAATACACACACACACATAAATCTCTATATAAAAGAAAAAAAATTTCTAATTAAAGAATATATATGTGAGGAATGAAAACATATATATATATATAAAATGTCTGTTAATTATAACAAAATTGTAATTATAATAAAAATAATAAATTTAATGGTAACAAACTATTATAAATGATCCTTAAATCTGCAGTACTTTCTGTTAATTTCCATTAAGTAATTCTGTGGATTTAAGAATTGTTTATAATAGTTTGTTACCATTAAATTTATTATTTTTATTATATATATTGTAACTAAAAAAATGATGATATAGTCATTATAAACATGAGACAATAAAATATCTCATTTCAAAAATAAAAATAATCACTGGCATAATTCTCTTAAGATGTAGAGTATTCGTGATGTTGGGAAGACATTGTAATTACTAGCCATTGTAACTATATAAATAAATATTAGTTATAGCAACTGAATAAAAATGATAGTGAAATCCATGGAGTAAATTACACATATCTCCAATAATATCTTCTTTCAACCAAGTAAATCTTGTTTCCTCTTTCCATTTATATAAAACACGCACATACTGGTGCTATTTGTAACTACTTAAAATATCTAAAAAATTAATATTAAACATCTTCAAGTTAGAAAAAAAATCAAATTCTTTCTTGTACATGTGTTTTACCTGGGTGCCACAAGGCTGTCTAAACTTAGATAAAGATATATCATCTTTGTTCATAGTGTACCTATTTCAAACCCGCTTGGTACATTTTTACAACACATGCACTTAGATAAATGGAAAATGACATCCTTATATTTTAGTTGTGCCCATAAAACTACATGATCCCAATACCATAAATTTTCATTTATACTTTTATAGGTGTTACCAGTTCCAGTACATAGATTTAGAGATGCATAGATGCTCTTGCTCATGGCTCACAAACAAACCTAGTGAGGACCATTATTTACATATGCCCATTATATACTATTTATTTTATTTATTTATAAATAATGATATAATGAGGATGATCATGATGATAATGATTCCAGCCATCGCTTTTGCAATTAACTCACAACAACTAATTTAACCTCTTTTTTACAAATCGATAATTACTTACTTAAAACATTATTATATTTAAACTGGGATTTAATCACTAATATTCACCAGTGATGATGATGGTCATAACCAATCTCACAACATAAGATTATAGCTTTTTTATAAATCTATAGTTACCCAAACATTATTATATTTAAAATGTGATTTAATTACTAATATTTACCAGCAATGGTGATGGTCATAACCAATATCATAACATAAGATTCAGCTTCTTATAAATCTTATGGTTATTTACCTGAAATGTTATTATACCTAAATTGTGACCCCAATTACTCATATGCACCAGTTATTATGAATGATCATAATTAAAAATAACAAAATAATAATAATGTAAATGCCAAATATTGTATAATTATATTTATTTAGATTCTTCATTTTAACAAACAACTTTCTAATTATCTTATTGACTGCAGTTATTATATCCATTAATCAATACATTATTAAAACAAAACATCATATACGGTATGTGTGACCAAATGACAAAATTAAATATATATGTATGTTCCTACCCATTTAAAATAAGCTGGTTTAAAATGAAACATATATATATATTCTGACCTTGTAATTATGCATCCTCACTTCCAGATAATATATGGTATAAAATAAAACGGGTTCTATCGCAGTTAATAATTAATAACTAAAATATTCCGTACTAAAATTAAAATGTTTCACTAGCTCAAATTTACAATACGAATAAAGTTCAGTTTATAAAAATAAAATTAAATAAATATTTAATATTTTCATGAGACTTGAAGTGAAAATACAGTTGACAAGATAGATTACATTGAGCCAATATCCTACAGGATACTACCTCAATGGCATAAGAACACTATTCCCCCCCTTATTACTATTTCAAATAACAAACTCATAGTATTCTTACGACTTTAATAACTTCTACTCACTAAGATTAAACTAATAATTAAATTTTAATCTTCTATTTAATAATAATCTAGCTCAATAAAATAATCTCAGGTTCATAAAGTTTATTCTAAGTTAATAAAAATACGGTAGTAAAATATGAGAAGGGATTTTATGTCATAATCTACTACACTTAAACTAATAATAATAAATAACAATAATAATATTCTTCTTGTAATGATATAATAAATACGTGGTAGCATTTTAATAATCTGACAAACAAAATATGTGTGGCAACTGATAGCATATAATTTAATATAATATTGTGATAACTGATTTATGACCAATAAATAATGTAAGATTATGATTATTTAATTATAATGAATACCAATAAAATATTTAAAATTCTTAAAATAATTCTTTATTTATCTTTTGTGCAAAATTATATATTTGTTTCAGTTATTATGCATATATCGTGTTTTCATGCAGCGATGTGGAGAAATAAATAACTCTGACACAAAATTTTTTAAATAACAAAATTTAACAAAGTTTATTACTAACAATAAATAACTAAACAATTTATTTACATTATTTACAGTGGATATCCTTAACCCTTTTTATTTTACAGTTTGATCTACCTGGTTATAAAAAAATAATTTATAATTCAATTATATTTTATTTAGATTTGGGACAAAATTAAAAAAAATGTTATTATTTGGTTTCTCATTATTGTTAACTTATTACAAATAAATTTCTCTACTTTATTAGCAACAGCATTTTATCTCTAATATTATTAAACTATCTTATTTTAGAAAATTCATACTTAGAAAAACATTCCACAGGAAAACAAAATTTTATAATGAGTATGGACTTCTCAAAATATAAAAATTTCATCTTGCAAAGTCAAAGATGTTACACAAAATATTATCCAAAATTAAGTACTAGATTTTAAATATTTATCACACAATGTTTACTAATCATAATATATTCTTCTTTAAGCCTTACTTTAGTATGATATAAGTTTAATCATTAATAGATTTCTGTTAATTAATAAACAAAATATACTATGCATATTATTTACATAATCTACTTTGTACTATTGTATTTTAAAATAAAAATATGCAATACTTATTTTTCTCTTAAAAAAAATAATACTAAAGCATTTAAAATTATTATCACTTTAAAAAATATCTTTGTTTAGATATCTTATTTTAAAAATTTTATATTTCATTTCCGAAATAAAATTCAAAATATATTTTATGATTCTTTTCTTTCCCTAGGATACTTTGGATCTTCAAATTTAAGTTATAATATTCTGCTCCTTATAAGCAAATAAACTAATCTTATCCAAAAACGATAGCATAACATAAGTTCTAAATTATTTATCATTTCCTTTAAAATATCTTACTAAACGATGCAGTTACATGAAATAAAGATAGCGAAAACAGATGCATAGAATTAAGGAAGAAAGCTAGAGTATTATTCTTAACATATCTCAAAATCATGGTACAGTGTGAAGAGGTAGGACATTTATCTGCCTAATATCCTCTAGTATAGGGACGATGTTAAAGCTATTTCTTTAGCTTTATTATAACATCAAATATTTAAAGTAATACAAACACTGTCCAAATAAAATGTGTATCAGTCATAGGGCTATGTTAACTATGCTGATAACCACATAAAGACTAAATATTATTCCCATTCCTTGTCATATCCTATTTTAAAAATACATCACCTTGGTTTCCTGCTAACTATAGTACTTCAAAGCCACTATCTCAACATTATTTCTCAAGATTTTTTCACATCTTACATCGATAAATAACTATCTGCATTTACAAAACAATAAATAAAATTCATTAATAGTTAAACAATCTTACTATCCCATAAGAAAAGTCTGTCCACTTCATCATTCTATATGTCTAATCATATACAATCTACTTAGACAATATTTTGAATATCCAATGACATGAAAATTTTAAAAGAATCACATAATTATTTATTATGTTGGATTATATCACTAATAAAAAATAAAATAAAAAAATTGTCGTATGCATATTTTCAATTCAATCCTATCTCATAATGTGTTTTTAAAATGTTGTATAAAATGCGTTACATATAATTTAAAAAAAAAAAAAAACTTTTACACTTCATTCTTCCAATTTATGGATGATCTAAAGAAAACAAAATATACATTATAAAATTATTAATAGTTATCATTATTACCAATAACCTTTATCTAGTCATCGTGTTCAGTAGGCTTCCTTTGTCCACTTGAGCATTGCAGATATAGAAAAAAATTCATACCCATACACTTTATATTAAAATATTTTAGCTAAATTATTAGATTATTATATTATAAAAATTTAATATTAATAAATTAATGTTTTTATGTTTTTCCCTAATCTTATATAAAATTTTAGATTTAAACTAGGTTAACAAAATAAAAAAAATAAAAACTATAGTTACATATTTTCTTGACGATAGTTCCTGATAAATCCAAAATGCTTATTATTTTCTCTAGAGTTTTTTTAAAAATGTTCTCCAAGCACGTTAAAGTTTAAAATAAAAATAATTATTAATCCATTTAGTAAAATTTAGAAAATAATCCTTGGTTTTAATTTTTTAGGACAATAATATTAATTAATCCCGTGAAGCTTCTTAATCTTCTCTACCAATATTCTTTGCATATCCGATGCATCAATCCATCTAATTTAATTTTAAAAAATATTCGATAAACTTTTAAGTACTATTTGTATTTACATGGATCCATTTTTTTTTATTCATCTATGTGTTCACTTTTTATCTATGCTTCCCTCTTGATACATTTAAACTTTCGTTTGGTATTTTTTATAAATCTCTTTTAAAATAAAACTTCAAATACTTTTGAACAAATCTTTTCCAAGTACATTTTAAATAATTCGAAGAATGGATATTTTAATACCAAAATGCTTCTGTAACATATTTTCCTGGGTTCTTTATTTAATTCTTGAAAAATATCTTTAAAAAATGTTACCTTCAGAAAGAATATAACATTTTACTCCTTTGAATATCATATTATATAAAATAATCCATGAAATATAATTGTCTTACTACTATTTAAAAATAACAAATCTTGGATCAGCCTATAAATAATACGTTTCACTACATTTTTAGACTCCGTATAATGTCCGAGCTGTGGTTTTTATGTACCAAAACAGTTCTTCGGTTAAATATTAATAAAGCTGTATCAATAAATATTTCAAATATTTTTACAGTATTACAATTTCTATCCATTTTATTTTTTAGTATATCCATTTTTTATTGCGCAGTTTAGGTTAAACTTTTAGATAAAACATGACTGGTAAGCAACTTTTAAAAAATTAGAAAATCATATTAAACAAAATTATTAAAATATTTTTAGTTTATACTCTCTTTTGCAAAAAATATTTTTTAAAATTATCAATTAGTTTTTTTGCAGATAAAGTTATAAGAAAGTACTAAAAAAAATTGACTAAAATAAAAGATTTAAAAAAAATACTATCTTTTTATAGTTATATTTTACCTTTCTCCCGTTTCAATACATTATTAATCTTCCCCTCTATCTTAGTTACAACGATATTTATCATCTGTAAAAATACCTATTCTTATTGGTCAATTCTTACCCCAACTTGAAAACAAATTTACAGATTTTCAATTTATAGCAGAATTATATTTGAAAAAAAAAATGATGACATAATAAACCCAAAATATTATTTAAAATATTACTTTTAAATAAATTATTATTTTATTAAAACTATTTAAACATTTAAAATAACTTTTAAAATAACCTTAAATAACCTATTTCATTTATCTATTTAATTTATCTATTTTTAATTAAATAAAATATTTAATTTTTATTATATCTGCATTCATCTTTATTACATTACTTAAACATTACATCATTTAAACATGCAATAACGACAGTTAACTTAATATTTATTATTATTTGCTTTTATGATAGGCAACAATTCTATCCAATTCTATAATATAACTATTTTTTAAATGATTTTATATACTACATATTCACTTTAACCTCAAATTGTACTTTAAAGATATAATTGACTTAATATAATTAATGTATTAAAAGAACATATTCTAAATTTAAAATTTTTTAGTAATTGACTATAATGAATTATTTATTACTGACCTATAGAAAAGGGCACAAATATATATATATATATATATATATATATATATATATATATATATATATATATATATATATATATATATTCCATTGAATGGTTATTTAATATTTTCCCAGCTTTATCATATATGTTATAATTGACATACCAAAAGTCATTCACACAATATGTGTGTCCACTCTCATATGTGTGACTCTATACACTATCAATTTGCTCCCTTAATTAAACAAAAAAAATTATTAATCAATAAGATTTTAGTCTAATCTATTTTGATTTATTTTAATTGACCTATGTCTGTATAGGCAATCACACACACATACTTGTGATATGTTAGCCGATATATTATGTTAAAATGTTTCCCTTCATATTATTCATTTATAAATAAATCACAAATATATAAAAAAATTATTTAACCTTGAGCAAAGTAACTTATATCATATTTAAATATGCAAAATAAATAAAAAAATTACAAAGTATATATTGACAAGTTGCTCAAGTACTGTTAATTAACTCAACAAATGGCAATAAATAAAAGACATTATATTACAATAATAATAAAAAATAATATCCAAAGATAAGAAACACTAAGTTTATTAATTTCAAAATGTATTTGTGATGTTATGCATAATGATAATTATTACCATAAAACAAATAAACAAACTTTTAATGTTTATGTATTTAAAAAAAAAAACAAAGAAACAATGTTTGACTTATAGAAAGAGTTTCAGGCAATTACTTTTAATAAGTAAAAAGAAATGATTAATGAAATTTTAAAGTTACCGATCCATTTTCAGTTCTTACTAATGTCCAAGTTGAAACAACAGACTGCTCTTTGTCCATAGATTTGGGATGAAGTGACTGAACTCTAGAACTTCACTCTGTTCCTTGTTTTTACCATTTCAAGGTTATTTCTGGCACTTTTGATCAACATAAAGAAAACTTTAAAAAATTGATTAGTAGATTAGTTAAAGCTTGATGTGTGAATTATATGCATCTTCTTTCTTCATTTCTTTCTTTTTCTCCCTCCCTTTAAAGATGATGATTTTTAATAACCATAGGATGAAAAAGAAGTCTCTGAGACAGCATGTGGTTTCAGCTTGGTTGACTTGAAATGCATCCATTCTTTGGATCTTAAAAATATATATATGAGTGTACTGACAAACTATACAATAAACTCACGATAATAGAGAACCCTGGGGACAAAAACAATGCAAATTAACACAGCATTCTCTTTTTTTACAGCTAATAAAATATATAAACACCGAGTCCTTTTTTTTTTCAAAGTAGTAATTGCTGAACTTTTTTATAATACCATTTTACTGTCCAGATTCCTTTTAGGAACTCAATTTTAATCAATCTTTCCAGAATAACTTAATTGCTATAGTGTTCATAAATCAGCATACTTTTTTCTATACTATTTAAATAATAATTTACTAAGGCTGTAACCTTAGAAATAAGCGTCTGAAAAATATGAAGATAGGGACCTCTATAGGTCTTAAAACACAAGCTTACACTATGAAGAAAAGAGAGAATCCAAAAGAATCCTTCTTTACTTCAACCTACTTTTATATATAAATAGGTGAAGCTGAAGTGTTTTGATCTAAGAGTGTGAAGCTATTCAATACTTCACTAATTAAGTCCACAATTCTTATAATACATTAATACTCGCGAAATTTTACAATTTACTACGAATCAATGAAAAGATCTTATAGTAAGAAATCTGTTACGATAATTTAAAGTTGTAATTATAAATTTTATTAAACGCCCATTATTATATTAAGTAATAATTTACTAAGGCTGTAACCTTAGAAATAAGC
Organism: Epiperipatus broadwayi; assembly: GCA_028023455.1. Taxonomy (NCBI): domain Eukaryota; kingdom Metazoa; phylum Onychophora; class Udeonychophora; order Euonychophora; family Peripatidae; genus Epiperipatus; species Epiperipatus broadwayi. Next base: position 2,853,397 of record JAQFVV010000068.1, on the reverse strand, counting down.
ATCTGAAAAATACAAAGGTAGGGACCTCTATAGGTCTTAAAACACAAGCTTACACTATGAAGAAAAGAGAGAATCCAAAAGAATCCTTCTTTACTTCAACCTACTTTTATATATAAATAGGTGAAGCTGAAGTGTTTTGATCTAAGAGTGTGAAGCTATTCAATACTTCACTAATTAAGTCCACAATTCTTATAATACATTAATACTCGCGAAATTTTACAATTTACTACGAATCAATGAAAAGATCTTATAGTAAGAAATCTGTTACGATAATTTAAAGTTGTAATTATAAATTTTATTAAATGCCCATTATTATATTAAGTAATAATTTACTAAGGCTGTAACCTTAGAAATAAGCGTCTGAAAAATACGAAGGTAGGGACCTCTATAGGTCTTAAAACACAAGCTTACGCTATGAAGAAAAGAGAGAATCCAAAAGAATCCTTCTTTACTTCAACCTACTTTTATATATAAATAAGTGAAGCTGAAGTGTTTTGATCTAACGCTTATTTCTAAGGTTACAGCCTTAGTAAATTATTACTTAATATAATAATGGGTGTTTAATAAAATTTATAATTACAACTTTAAATTATCGTAACAGATTTCTTACTATAAGATCTTTTCATTGATTCGTAGTAAATTGTAAAATTTCGCGAGTATTAATGTATTATAAGAATTGTGGACTTAATTAGTGAAGTATTGAATAACTTCACACTCTTAGATCAAAACACTTCAGCTTCACCTATTTATATATAAAAGTAGGTTGAAGTAAAGAAGGATTTTTTTGGATTCTCTCTTTTCTTCATAGCGTAAGCTTGTGTTTTAAGACCTATAGAGGTCCCTACCTTCGTATTTTTCAGACGCTTATTTCTAAGGTTACAGCCTTAGTAAATTATTACTTAATATAATAATGGGCGTTTAATAAAATTTATAATTACAACTTTAAATTATCGTAACAGATTTCTTACTATAAGATCTTTTCCTTGATTCGTAGTAAATTGTAAAATTTCACGAGTATTAATGTATTATAAGAATTGTGGACTTAATTAGTGAAGTATTGAATAGCTTCACACTCTTAGATCAAAACACTTCAGCTTCACCTATTTATATATAAAAGTAGGTTGAAGTAAAGAAGGATTCTTTTGGATTCTCTCTTTTCTTCATAGCGTAAGCTTGTGTTTTAAGACCTATAGAGGTCCCTACCTTCGTATTTTTCAGATGCTTATTTCTAAGGTTACAGCCTTAGTAAATTATTACTTAATATAATAATGGGCGTTTAATAAAATTTATAATTACAACTTTAAATTATCGTAACAGATTTCTTACTATAAGATCTTTTCATTGATTCATAGTAAATTGTAAAATTTTGCGAGTATTAATGTATTATAAGAATTGTGGACTTAATTAGTGAAGTATTGAATAGCTTCACACTCTTAGATCAAAACACTTCAGCTTCACCTATTTATATATAAAAGTAGGTTGAAGTAAAGAAGGATTCTTTTGGATTCTCTCTTTTCTTCATAGCGTAAGCTTGTGTTTTAGGACCTATAGAGGTCCCTACCTTCGTATTTTTCAGACGCTTATTTCTAAGGTTACAGCCTTAGTAAATTATTACTTAATATAATAATGGGCGTTTAATAAAATTTATAATTATACTATTTAAAGCAATATTTTAACATTTTTGCTTTCAGTTTTTTTCAGTGAAAGAACTTGAAGAAGAAGAAAAAGAATCAACTCTGCTCCTTAGAGTTTGAAAGAGACTCCCCAACTAAACAACTCACTTCCCACTCTTTCTCATATAGCTTTTTATATGCCAGTTTTCTGTAACTTCCCCAGATTTGTCCAGTTCAAAGTCATCCAGCTGTCACCCCAAAGCTTATTTCACACCAACTCCTGTCATTTTAGAAAAACAACAGAATTCTAAACAGATGCCAATTATTAGTCAAGTAACAAAAGAAAATTAATGACTCTATCTATTTGTCAAAACATTCTTTCCTTTTGACAATTTAAAATTCAGACAACATAAAAAAAATCAAAATTATGACTAATTAAAAAAATTGTCTGTCTCTGTTTATACATTCAAACTTTCCTTTTAGACACTAGACAAACACATGTGCTTTTCAGGCTATTAATCAGTTGACCTATAGATATGACCTCTTAGCCTATTTTAGTTTAAAGAAAAATAAGATATATAATGAAATTGCTTTATTTAATATAATAAACTACTGCAACTATCTATCTCTTATAATATTTATTTTCTCACTACTGCTTACTAATAAATATTCCTTATTAATATCCATATTATGCACACACAAAGATATATATATATAATTTTTCTTTAATTTAATAATATATGGATGTGGGAATGGGATTCTATTCCTACAATATAGTAGTCTGCATTCAGAACAGATTATATTTACATGTTTAAGAAGGTTTGTTTAAACTTCTTTCTATCAATAATTTCAATCTCTGTGATCAAGTTGCAATATTTAGGGTCTATATAAATATATGGGACCATTAATGGAGGTAGGATTCTGCCTTTATTGTTAAAAGGAGGTTGTCTTGACAACAGCATGAAATTCCTGATTGTTATCTATATTGGGATTGTCTAAGTGTTGACTGATTTCTAATAGTTATATATATATATATAAAATCAGATATTAGTATTCTGAATATTGTAGCATTTATATATATTGTTTTCATCACTTCATCATTATTTTCAGTTCTTTCAATTTTCTGCATAGGGAATATCTTTTCACATTTAAACCAGTTTCTATTATCCATAGCTTTTCTTCTCCACAACATTCTAGCAAACTTTCTAATCTAAACCATTTTATCACCCACATTGTTTTTTTCTAAATCTTTTATTTATTAAAAAGCTTTATTAATAACAAACTATGAAAAAATTCTAACATATTTATAGTAAAATAAATGTATGATACATAGGAAAAGTATGATAAAAATGCAACCATAATAGTACTGGAAACACAATAGGTTATTTACTTCTAATTAAATGTTCTCCAAAATTGAAGAGTGACACGTTCTGCTAAATAGAAACAGAATCTAGAAATTTATTTTCAAAAACTAAATCTGGTGAGGAATGTTCATTGAAATAAATGTTTAAGCTATGAGAGATCAAAACTGAGATAAATTGTTGATTGCCATTTTTTGGTCATGATGTTTATGGGTAAAAATCTGAAAAAGTAAAGGTATGAGTTAAATAGCAATAAAGTACAAAAAAAGTTAAAATAGATAAATAATTTTGGCTTTAAAAAATCCAAAGACTTAAAAAGAATTATTTTTAAACTCTTAAAAATATGAAATTAAAATAAACCATCAACAAATATTGCTTAATTTCAAAAGAGATTCCAAGAGTCAATACTTTTAATTTTCTATGGACAAAAATTATCTACCAATATTAATTTTTCATTTCTAAATATTCTATATGCAAAATCATTTGTAAACTGGATAGCTTAAAAGAAAAAGTAATAAGTTTATAAAGAACTGTTGACATAATTATGATTAATTTAAAAAAAAAAACATCACATTATTGTAATATGTGACTCCAGCATACATTTTCTTTCACCATATTAATGCATCTACTGTAAACTTTAGTAACTAATAGATGACAGATTATAGTGCTTTATAAATCATTATCTTACACTGTCCTATCTAATATCTCAGACTAGTTCCAAGTTTTATGGTTGTATTAGTAAGTAGTTTTTGATCTTGGAACAGTCCATGAGATGGAAATTTATTAAGCACTATTTAAAACTTACAATAGACTGTATAAAGATGATGAAAAAAAATATATGCTGCTAAAAATATAAATATTTATGAAGATTAATGAAATCACATCTTTCTTCAAGAATAAAATAAATAGACCATGAAATGAAATGAATATTAAAGTAAAAGTTATTATCAAAAAAGAATTATCAAATAATATTTAGGAAATAGATAACGATGTTTATATTTTACCCATTGGAAAGAATAGGCACTTTAATAATGAACATATTAATTTTTAAAAAAAAAACGTTATTCAATTATGGATGCATAATGATAATATTCCATGAACGGGAAAGAATGTTATTTTTTTTTTATAATATATTTTTATATAATAAGTGATTCTGGTTTCCAATATGTTTGTATATATAAAAATATATAAATTTGTAATGAAAGGAGGAATGATGTTTTATTGTTGTTAGTAATCGATAATGTTAGATTATTTATTTATATTAAAAGTCAGGCCACATTAGTATTTTAGTTAAAGCAGTAATTATTAATTGTATGTCATTTTATGTTTTTTGATTGGGTAAATTAATTATTTAGTAAAATATTTTTCATATGAAATAAATTAAGCTTAATCTATACTTTTTTGTTTTTTATATTCATCTTATAAAATATTTAATAATTTTATAATTAAAATATATAATATTATATTTTAATAGTACCTTATATAAAATACTGGCTAATATATATCACTGATTAAGTACATCTAAAATATATTTTAATGAAAAGAGATGACGATTATTATCATTTTATAATTTTTATTTATTGGTGCCAGAATCAGAGGTTATATAGTTATTCATCATAGTAATAAATAAATTTTCTATTATCGTTGATGATGAAGAAAAAATACTATCTTACATCAAATTTAATTGAATAGTGAATAATTCATTGGAATCATGTTATTTTATAAAAAACTGATTTTAAAAAATAAGGATATAAATAAAACTCCTAACCAATCTTGTATATGTTCATCTAAAACAGCAGTTTTCAACCTGTGAGTCATAATCCTTTTGAGGGTCAAACAACTCTTTTACAGGGGTCGTGTAAGAGCATTGGAAAACACATTTTTAATTTATAACAGTAGCAAAATTAAAGGTTGGGGGTCCCCACAATGTAAGGAACTGTATTAAAGGGTCATGGCATTAGGAAGGTTGAGAGCCACTGTTTTAAAAGTTGGAAAGATAACATTTTAAAATTAATTATATGTTGAACCATTCCTTCCCATCATCTAATATTAAATATCATTTTTAAAAAAACTTTATTTAAATTTTCTAAATACATTAAGGCTATTATCATTAAAAACCAGTCAAAACTTAGACAATCTCAATATTACAATCAACAATTTCAAACTGTTGTCAAGGCAATCTCTTTTTAACAATAAAGGTAGATCCTACCTTTATTAATGGTTTAATATATTTACATGGATATTAAAGATGGAAACTTCAATTTATATAGGTAATAGAGTTGGCAACTTCAAGTTGCCATTTTTAGTATCTATATAAATGTATTAGATCAGGGATCCCCAACCTTTTTGCACTTAAGAGCACATTCTATAATACTGGCCAGGTGGTGGGCACCATTTATTTTTTCATCCAGATGGTGGGCATCACTTATTTTTTCAATGTAAATTTATCGTTGGATATTGTTAATAATACACATAATGTACAAAAAAATATTTATTTCAAAAATAAAATTTTAACATATAATTAACGTTTATATTTTTACACTGTAAAAATATAGTATGCCCTACAATTTGATTACAATATAATACAATAATTTATAAGAAATTAAAAAAATTAAATTTATTTGTATCAGATAAATAATTTTTTATCATGTTCGGATAGCGCAGGCACCATGGTGCCCATGGGCATAGGGTTGGGAACCCCTGTATTAGATCATTAATAAAGATGGAATTCCACTTTTATTGTTAAAAGGGAGTTGCCTTGACAACAGTTTGAAATTATTGTTTATAATTCATATTGGGATTGTCTAAGTGTTGACTAGCTTTAATCATTACTTACAAACCCATTTAGCATTGAGCATTATTACACTTATTCAATTGTTAGAAATAATCTACATATTAGTATATAACAAAATGTTTTGAGTAGTATTATTCTCCTTTTTTCTTCATGCATTGATGTAAAAGTAAATTCTGTAATTTATTATTATAATATTTATTAAAAAGACTGATATTTTATTTGATATTTCTTAGATCCTTTAAATTGTTAAATTATGATTTCAGAGGATTTACACTCTGCATAAATTAAAATAGATTTCACTCTTTGATTTGTAATAACATCAATAAACCAAGCTCAAATACTATCAAAGCTATAAAAATGGGTGGCATCATTCTATTTTTATATAGTTTATTGATGTTTGATTATTGATAATATACCAAAAGGAGTTTCAGTTATTTCCTGTTCAATTTTATATTATAAGCTGTGATAAATTGTATTTAAGTGCATAGAGCATATATATATATATATATATATTGCTCTATGCATATATATATATATATATATATATATATATAAACAAACAATGTTTACCTAAACCAGTCAGTCAAATTGCTGATACTATTTACTTACAAATTTTAACGTTAATTTAAAATAATCAGCTAAATAGTTCTTAACATCACTCATTAAATTGGCTTTTAGTTTATTGCCATTTGATGAATAATTTTGAAATTATGAATCAGTTTCTTAGAAAAGCTAATCAGCTAGTTATTTTAGCATAATAAAAAGGGTTTTAAGTTATAATTATGTGTCTAGATACCAAAACATTGTTTGAAAAATTAATTTAAGTATTTATTCCATTGTAGGAGTAAGAACATTTGGAATATAATGTTTCATTAGCAGTAGTAGGCATTTGAAAGTAAATACGACTATACTAACTCCAGAAAAAAGGTAAAACCCCAAAAATTTAAATATAAATTTAGATTAATTTAAAATCCATTATTAGATATATATATATTACAGATTAGCATTTCAGTCTGTTTGATAACAAGAAACATTGATTTTTAAATATTTTCTGCATATTTTTTTCCTAAGATATTTTCAACACTACCTTAAACAATCACCATTTTTGATTCTATTTTATCTTGTCATATATTCCCAATAATGGGAATCGATATTGCACTTCCTTGATCATGTTTTGAAGCTAATCTTTATAAGAGGAAGACTATTACTTTTCTTCTGAGTCATCACATATGCAAGCTTTTTCCACTGAATATTGACTAAAATAACATTTAGAAAGTTGGTAAACATGTTGATTTATAGTCCTTTCAGCACATTTTTAAAATAACATTCTTAAATAAAATTTGTCTCATGTCTAATATTTCTTTTCTAGGTGTCTATGTTTTATTTGAATACAACAATTTGGCAGACTGACAGTAGCTGACATAGTTATGATACTATGATAAAATACTCTACCTTCAACTTCTTTATGGTTATAGTATGCAATAATAAACACAGAAGGATTTATTTGTCAACACCACCTAAAATTGTTAAATATTCTATACTGCAATGGTACTAGTATATTAATCTTTTATGCTTATTATTAAGTGTCATATTTCTGAGTTAATACAGGATTTTTGATAATCATCTATTTCAGATATTTGGTGTAAAATCATTCCATCTAGCCTAAAAATGTAGATAAGATATATATATATATATATATTATAAACAAATGTAGATAAGATATATATATATATATATATTATAAACAAAAGCAGACCTCTACTCTGGTGCCATTTTTTACTTTTATCTTTATCAATTAAATCTTGGGATTAAAAAGCTGGTAACAACTTTAACTTTTTATCTCCTATTAAGCTAAAAATCTGAATTTTATAAAATTCTACGATTTTTAACACAAGACAATCACTTTTATTCCTATATAAATATAACTCTGAATCTATGTACTTTTGCATAATAAATTCTCTCAAATTAGATTATTCAAAATATATTGTTATATTGAGCACAAAAAAAACCCATAAAATATATTGCAAGTTTCATTTCATATCAGGAGGACATTATATGTTTATAACTGACATGGCTATTTTTGTTGAAAATTTATGCAAATCCAGCATTTTTCTTGTACACACACAACATATACATATAAAGGGAAAATTTCTAAAGAAAAATTATAAAGATAAATTGCTTATGTATATTAAATAACTGATATATAATAAATATAATTTTTGCATGTGTAAGAGTCAAAATCACTAGGATGTACAAACAATTTATAACATTAAAAAAATAACCAAAGTCTGTGTATATATATGTATATCAACGATTATTTTATATCTCAAAACATACTGATTATAAACATTGAAAAAATATATTAATGTATATATTGTATAATGATTTTATTTCAAGATAATCAAAAATGTAAAATTAGAAAGACTACTTAATTTGTGAGGATTAGTTTGTTAAGTTTGCAAGATACCTTATCTAAAAATGGAAGCTTTTCTTGTTAAACAAACTTTCTTATTACAGTTATTATCACAGTTTAATTAAAAAAGAAAACGATTAAAGCATTAAATGAAAATTATTTTGAATAGAAAAATGCATAAATTAAGAAAAAGAAAAGATTAAAATCTTTTATGAAAATGCAAATAAGCTAAGTTCTGACTATTCATGATTTTATGAAATATACATTTATATCATATAAAAAATTTAACATAAAAATTATTTGCATATCTTTTTAAAATAAATCATTTTAGAATCCTATGTTATGTTTATTATCATTACTATTTTTAAGTAAGCAATGGAAGATGGTATATATTCTGTTTATTTAAATACCTCCAATACCATTCCAATAATCTTTTTTGTATTATCCATTTATCTACATATGGACTTTTTAAAACATTTCAAATCCCTTGGGATCTCCTTGGAACTTTAATTGATTATTTATGATTATTTCTTCTATTATTATATTTAACCCCACCTTACCTCCTCTCATTTCACCTTTTTAATTGTATGAATAAAGTTAATAATATTTGTTTGTTCTCTCACACAATTATACTCCAAACAAAGCACATAACCACCATTTTCTATGCTAACATAAGCTGTTAAAACAGTAGCAAACTCTACATATAGTAACGCCACCTAGTACAAGCCATAGTAATCAAAACATGCAAGAATATCTGTGCATAAAATCCCTAACTAATGCCTACTCATCCAATATCCTCAGACTAATTTCTAGCTTGTGGCTTTCATCAATGAGGAACCTCGGATTTGAGAACATTAGATCTGTTACTTTTTTAGTTATAATTATACTCCCTTATAATCCCAACTCATATTTTTTATACTTTACTATCATCTGCAATCTTTACATTATTTATGCCGCAAATGTCAATTATTAAGTAAGGACAATAATGAATGTGTAGTACCCCCCCCCAAGTTCGTAGCAAATTTTTTTTTAATGTTAGAATACATCTCCAATATTTATATTAATAATTGATCAATAGTTGTCCAGGTAGACTAACTATTTACAGGGTGTATGTATACATTCATTATTTCTCTTAATCTTTCATTTAACATTCTATGAAATTATTGCTTTAGTCTTTTTTGGATTATTTTTTTAAAAAAATCATTGGATAATTTTATAGCTTTCATTAAATAATGTTTGTGTTTAAGAAATGCATGTTTTTGCTTTCCATTTTAATTGACAAAAAAATATTTCCCATAAATGTCTGTAAAATGTTTTGCAGAGATGAAATTTATCTGCCATGAATCTTTGCAATTGCAAATCTTGATAGCATTGCATTCTGAAAACTATTTTTCAAAATATAATAATATCATAAGTCAAATGTCATGCTGCTTTAAAGTTTAAATATTAGCAGAAATGCTTAGAGTGAAATTTCATCTATTTAATTTATAAAGATAATACACCAATGCAAATAGTGATTTATAATGGTAATTTTTATAACATCCCTTAATACAAAAATAGAGCATATTTTTTCATAATAACTTTTACATCTAACTTGTTTTTCTTTATCACTTTAATCCCAAATTATTCTATAGATAGTTTGTAATGATGTTTATAACTAATTAAAACTGATATACAATACAGAGATATGTAATTACTAATATGAAGGTAAACAGTTTCTTAATAATTCATGACAGGAGAAAATCTCCCCAAAAGCTTAAAATAGAAGAGGAGTGAAGGAAAAAAATTGCATTGTCAAGTGGTGACAGTTTGAGTAAGTTTCCATCTTTGTTGTATACCCCAGAACTTACACCATCAATATTGGATAGTTAGCTGGATTGCTATCTAAAGATATCATAAACCTATTGAAAAATCTTCATGTTTAATTCACCAGAGAGCCTATGTCATAGCATAGCATAGCAGTTCAGCTGCACCACAGTTGCATCATGAAGTGCTATCTCACATATTGGGTTTTTTTTTACATTTTATCCATTTTTAAAAGAGAGTGAAAATATTTTAGGGGCTTATCTTGTCTTACCAGTTAACATTATGAAAACTGCATTAAATCTGATCACATGCTATCATGCCAAAATACTGTCTGCCACTTTTAAAATATACTAAACTGATTTAATTAACATGAAGATTTTCTGCAAGTTGTAGATTTAAGTGTCTTTACTTTTGATTTACTGGCTACCACTTGTACATAAATATAGATACTTTAACATTAATAAAGAAGTGAGAGGTTGAGAGAAAAAGTCCAAGAACTATAAAACCATTATATGTATTGCATATATGTCTGTTAGTCTGTTTATTTGATACTTGCTAATGCATTGTTTAATTTTTTGGCAATACATATTTTAAAAAAAAAATATTTTATATGTTCCTTAAATTCTGTCTTTGGTTATATCCTCTCCTATAAACATGTTCAATATTGTGTCTCTATAAGGGGTTTTTAAGATAATCTTTATAACATAATTGAGATCTGCACATACCATGAAAGATATGCTCAAGTTTACTATAAAATACATTTTTTAATAAATAATTTTATTGAAAAACCATATGTAATAATGATACAATTATAAATCAAAAATAATAGTTATCCATGTTAGTCAGGCGACCAAATGTTCTGATGTGGTCACTGGTGTTGTTTAATCCAGCTTAATCAGGCTCCATGTGTTGTCAAATAAAAATCTGGATGAGATTATTCTGTCTTTATGGCGAAAGTCCTTCAGCTTGGAAATGAATGTGTCTTCAGGCTTGGGATGAGGAAAGGTAAACTTGTTGTGATATCTGGCCATCCAGATGGCATAAGTGAGAAAGGTTGAGAGTCTTGTGGTGACATAATCCCTGAACAGGAAGCAGCATTTGATATTTAAGATTTTGTTCAGGGAAATGTGGCAGTAGTGAGTAATGAAAGTTCTGATTTTGTTATATGCTGAGCGATCATTTATCATATAATCAAAGGTTTCCCAGGTTCTATGGCAGTTATGACACATAGGATCTATATTCTTGAGGAATCTCCTGTAGTGCAGGTCGTCTGGGGTGAATTCAGGTTGATTTTCACTAGAAAGTCCAGGAACCTTGGCTCCAGGTTGAGATGCCTGAAAAACCTGGTGACCACCTGATTGTTACCACTGAGGTAAGGAATAGTAGAGTTTTGTGTGGGATATAGCAGGCTATGAGCATCCCAAATAGAGATTTTTTGTCTGAATACTAGAGTAGAGTGGCCATTGTGAGCGAGAAGGTAGTCAAGTATCTTATTTAGCCAGCTTATCTTTGAAGGTGGAGGTCTGTCTGATGGAATGACTGGTTGTTTCACTACAATCTGGGGAAATTTCTTTTGGAGGATGTGGATCAGAGAGTGGCACTTTTGGTAATATATAGAAAAAGTTGCGTGCAATGAGATACCATTATTTTTACTATGTCGCTGCATGCGTTCAATTCCTATGGCCACTGTTTTACCATTCCACAAAAGCCATGCACATATTCAGTTGATTTTAGTGTTGAAAGTCTTTGTCATGTTAATTATGGGTAGATAGTAGCTAATCTTTGCCATTACCTTGATATAGAGGAGAGATATTTTTCCTTGCAGTGATAAATAAACCTTCGCAAGGTTTTTAACTGTGTTGGTGGTGGCTTAAATGATGGAATTCTGTATTTGTATTGACATGGCTTGTGATGACTTGTATATGGAAAACCCCAAAAAGTTTTGCGGGTTTGCTGAGAAAGGTGATGATATCTTCTTGCCAGTGTTGATTTTCCAGGCCGATGACTTGTTAAGGTTGAAGGAAAGTTTGGAGGATTTGGAAAATTTTTTGATTATTTTGGATGAGGGGTTTTAGATATTTTGGGGAGGGTGGGGTGACAAGTACATCATCTATGTAGGCAAATGCTTTACAGTGTTTCTTCAGCTGGGGTATATAGATTCCTGAAAGTTCTGCCTCAGTCTGTTTAAGAAGGGGGTTTAAGTAGAGTATAAATAGGAGACCGCTAAGTGGAGATTCTTGGGGTATGGATCTTGAAGGAATAAAACCATCTGTAAAGAAACCATTCAGGGAAATGTGGACAAATCTGTTATTTAGTAGATTGTCCAATATCTGAATGATTTGAGTAGGAATGTCTAGTGCTGAGAGGCAATTGAGCAGGATGTTGGCACCTACTGAATCAAATGCTTCAGAGATGTCTAGCTGAACGGCAATGGGTTTGTATAGATTCTTGGATCTGATATGATCACAGAGGATTTTTACCTCCCAGATTGCAGAGAGTGTGGACAAGCCCTTCTTTTCAAATTGCAACTGGGATATATTGTCCAGAATAACATCTTGTATTTTCTCCTTGATCACCCCTTTAATGACCTTAAACAGAATTGGGGTCATGGAGATTGGTCTTATGCTAGATAGAGCAGATGGGTCCCAGTTTTTCTTAAGGAAGGGAACCATCACTATGGGATAAAGTTTGGGGATAAGTTTTTTTGCTGTTTGCAAGATGGTTAATTAGATTTAATACTATGGGAGCTGTGAAATTCTCAAAGTGTGTAAGTATGAACTTTGGGATGCCATGTAGTCCTGGATGAACATTGGATGGTAGGGCAGCCAATTTGTTTTTGATGTTTGATATTGTTATTCTATGTTTATTGTTTTGTGATGTCTCATGCCACTGATTTGTAGGGTAGGGAACAGAGTTTGACAGGCAGTTTTTGAAATATGACTCTATTTGGATGAGCATTTGGTTGCCAGAGGTAAGGCTACCACTGATGAGGAGGGACAAAGGAGTTTTTTTGTTTCTTCCTTGCCCCCAGAGCCCATCTGAGATAGCCACATGCTAAGCAGTGTTGGCCAGGTAAGTATAACCTAGCATTCTTTGTTGCTTTTATTTCAGCAATCGCATCTTGTTTCTGCTTGTACTGTGTTTTAAGTAATAGGAAGTTGTCTATAGTACCATCATTTGAGAAATTTTTAATCCTATGGTGTAGCAGATCAAGCTCATTCATAAGGGTTGTTGATCCTTTATGTTTTTTTGTATGCTGTATGATTATTGTTTGGAGGATGCCTGTGAAGGCGAACCAGGCTTCCTCTGGATTTATGTTAAGAATGTCAATTTTTTCAAAGAGTATGTAGGCATCTGAGAAAACAGCTTCCATGGCAGCAGCTTTAGTTATAATTCTGATTGTTTTATTGTAGTCTATGGGAAATATAGCAGTCCAGATCTAGAGACACTATCAGGGCAAGATGGTCTGAGAAGGGAATGGATTGAAGCTTGGCTTCTAAACCATAGTGCAGCTCTGAGGTGTAAAACATTAGGTCAATCAGCATTCTAGAGCTCTTCATATAGAATGAGTATGCATCTGCAGGGAAGAAACCTCTGCCATTTATGAAACCCCTGGCTAAGAGATGAAGGTATTTCCATGTGAACACATCATATTGCATGTTGAAGTCCCCAAGAGGATTGTAGGGCTGCGTTGTTTGCAGTGATGAGATTTATGGTGTGGATTATTCTAGAATAGGTCAATGGGTTGTTCTGGCAGTATACATAAATTGCAATGAATTCGCTATATTGGTATATAAGCTTGATTGCAATGAGATTGGCATCATGGTAAAGCACTTTATAGGAAGAAGGTGTTTTCCTGTTATTAATGATGATTCCTACCCCTCCAACAGCTGATGTATTAGTAGACAGAAGAGTGAAGCCCAGTTTTGAAAGTTTGTGTATTATGTGAGGGTTGGAGTTTAGGTGATATTTGGTCTCTCCTAAGAATAAAATATGAGGAGATGTAAGATGGAAAAAATGCCCAATCGCATATAAATGATCAGGAGAATTAATTCCCCTGATGTTGAGACCAATAAATACCTTTTTTAAAAAGTCGGTTACTTAGTACTTTTATCATTTTCAGTACAATAAAAAAATGGTCTCAGAAAACTTAAGAATATACTAATATATGGTGTTCTGCATAGCTTACCACTGTAATATATTATTAGACTGAAGAGCTAAAGATTATGAATTAAAGCTTTCTCTGTCACTTATAGTACTTGAATATTACTGACTTCCTAAGCAACTAAATATATGATTTTCCTAATAAATTTAATACAGTAATAGAATGATAAAGTTGAGTATTAAAGGTACAATGTGACACTTCTGGTAATCAAACATCACATGGTCTCAACAACAATTCATTTAATTAATACTTTACATAAATGTTATATATTTTCAGAAAATTAGTACAAAATTTTTAAATATTCTATCAGGATTCACAATTTTTTTTTATATAAAATTATTAAAAATTGTTTAGACTTTATATAAGTGAATATCTTTTTCTTATTGAGTCAATTGGATACAAATGCCATTAAATTAAGTTATATAAATTCTTGTATCATATGTTCAAAATATTTAACATGATTATGATACTATTATTCATATCCAATCAACTGATTTATTGCTCAGACCTTCATAAGAAGTTCAAGCATCAGAAGTAGTAGAGAAGATCTGTAATGGGCATGTTTCTTCAATCTTTTCTTAATACTGCACCTAGATTCATCTTGTGCTGGTCAAAACATGTTTATCCATCTAACATGAGCTGAAACTCACAAAATGTACTTCAAACCCAGTCAAGCCCAAGATTTAGGTCAGGAACCGGCCTGGATTCAAACCCACTTTCTAAGCCCCAAATCAAACACCTAATGGCTAACATAATAGTGATGGCCCATGAGAATATCTTCATCTGGCTGACTAGCAAAGCTGAGCAAAATAATGAGACATCTATTAACTATGACTATATTAAAATATATAAGCAAGGCTGTAATATGTGGAAGTGGAGGAAAAGGAATTCGAACTACTCAAATAAGTTAAACAATAAAATATAATTTAATATACTGACAAATTATTATACATTTATAAATTAAGTACATTAGTATGTGCGTGAATGAGCAAGAGGTAGATAATTACATAGTGTTATTCATGCTATTATTTCTCATATGCTCTTTATTAGCTAAATGGTATATTACAAATAAACACACATCTTTGGTGGGTCGAATATTAAAATGCCAATCAAATATTAGCAAGAAGTTACATAAAATTGCTATTAACACTTTGGGTTATGGTTCTGAAATGTGGTGACTAACATATGATTTAGGGAGCATTCTGAAATTCATTACAGATATAAATACAAACTATTTTCACACCATTGAGGTCGTGAAAATAAACAAAATACATTTGAAAACATTATATTTAAAATTATGACCAAATATTTAATGAAAAATTATTTTAACGATAGTAAAATGAACGCTTTATTTTCCCCAAGGCATATAGATACTCTTAAATAGATATATAAATTACGATGGTGGGACTGTATAAGATTGAAATAAACTTAATTAATAAATAGAAGTAGTTGGCATTTATATATATTTTAAGCAAAGCTTAATTTTAATATTAGAGCATTAAAACTGGGCCATGAAGCAAAAAAAATAATAATACAAAGAAGTTTGTGGTGCTGACATAATAGCCTAAAATAACTAAGACAAAAAGGTCATGCTTCTGGATGAAAAATGAAATGGATGGGCATAGCATGTGCCAAACTTAGGGGTCACCACCAGAGGCCTTTTTATATGAAGAAATGGATGGGCATAGCATGTGCCAGACTTATGGGTCACTGCCAGTGGCCTTTTTATATGAAGAAAAAATATGCATAGCATGTGCTAGACTTAGGGGTCACCACCAGAGGCATTTTTATATGAAAACTTGAGAAGAAATCTATAGGTTTGAACTCGTCATAACCCCCAGATTAAGAAGCACATATATATAGAACATGAAGATCAGCCAAATGTCAGAAACGCAGTAATGATACATGTCTCTAACAACATTGAATAAATTTTACTGCTTTAAAATAAATGACCTTTGTTTGAATACTATAATACGCCATGCAATTATAATATATATAGAGAGAATATTTCATTTAATAAAATATACATTAAGATTTTACCTAGTAAAAGAAACATTAAGATTTTCCCCCATCCCTTTTTCTGCTATTTAAAATAAAACAATCCCATCTTTGTTGATTTTACAATAACTGAAATATTTAAATACAAGATTTGAAATTTTAAGAGTATAAAAATGAAGTAAGATTAGCAGTTATATAGAAAACAAATTATAAGTCACCATTTCAGAATTTAATAAATAATTATAAAATAAATGTTTCATAGCATTAATTAGCTTTAGTTCTGGATTTTCCGGGTAGAAAACCCAGAGTTAAACAAATACATTTTTATCATAAATAAAATGTTGACTTGAAAAACAATCTGGCGAGTATATTAATTAATAATGCATTGTTTTAAATGGATGTTAATAACTTGCTTCATGAAGGTTTACTTAAAAAATGACAGAAAAAATTTTTATGAATTAAAAATTGCCAGTTGGTTTGAGATTAGCAAATTAATAAAAAAAAAAGCATATATATAAAATCAAGTAATATCAAGTAATAAATATCTATAAATAAATGACTGCACCAAAGTTAAGGAAGCTTAAAAGCATATGAGATAGGATTAGATATAAAGAAATCATTTGAGAGCAAAATTACATTCACAGATATATATATATATATATATATAAAGGCAAATATAAAGAATACATGTAAGAGCAAAATTACGATCTCACAGATATATATATATATATATATATAAAGGCAAAGTTAAAGAATACATGAGAAGAGATCTTGATAGATTATTTAGGCTAAATTGACTATTAGGTGGCAGCTTGGAAATTTACCTTTCAATTTTAAGAGAACATTTTAAGGTATGGCACATGCACAGCGATTGAAATGCAAGTACTTCAGTGGCAGGAAACTTCTATTAGCATTCTAAAGTTCTTTTTAGACCTTTCTTCATTTCATGGCAGCAGGATATTATGGTAGCGGCAGATGATGACCCATAGGGTTGAGAAGAATGGTGGATTTACTGCTACATCATTTTTAAGTTTCAAGCAAAATGAAATATGTTTATAATACCTCTCTCTAAAAGTAGCTAATCTTCCCTGTTCTCCAAAATTCAGTCATTTTATACTTTTTCTTTTATCAGTTGTTTTTGAAAGATGCAATTGTTAGATAACATCCAAAATAAATTCAAATCTATTTCCAGATTAGAAATAGATTTGACAACATGTTTTCAACAAAAGCAAATCTTTAATCTACTTAATCCCATTTATTTTAAGTAAAACTTTAATTAAAAAAAATACCTCCCTTTAATTATTTTTGGACAATTAACAACAGTCACATCTTCCATATTGGATTTTATAAAAAATATACAGTTTAATAGAAAAACAAGCAATTTAAAAAGAAAAAGCTAAAAATGACATATAATAAATATTTAAAAACATCAATATTTTATTAGTAAGTTTTGCTCATATATATATATATATTGTAACCTAGTGTTATTGACACTTGGTTTATTTGGCATTGTTTCCACAGGAAAACAATGCTATCCTTTTTTAGAAAATAAAAAGATAAAATAATAATAATATTAAGTGAATAATAAAGTATGCTATTTACTCAATGTAACGTGTTTTAAGCAAATAACTAATAAATTTAGTAATTTGATGTCATTTTGAAGAAGAGCATGAATAATTTAATTAAATTATTAACAATAAGAGCAATTTAATATAGTATAAAAGCACATATCATAAACAGTAATTGATTTTGGATGGGTGGAGGGGGAGAGTAGACGAGTATCTTATCATAACGCACAATAACTTCTGGTAATTTTTAAATTATTTTAGATAATAATGTATACAGAATTATACATCACTAATAAACATTGTTAATTAAATGTATTTATTATTTTTCATTATTTGTCAAATTACTTTGTAATCCATTTAAATCATACAGAAATATATGACTGTAATAAGTTTTTGTTTCTTTTCTTTTGTTATGTATAATTAAATGATTATTTTTCTGTAAAAGGTCGCTAAAACAAGACCGCCAAAATTTGAAGAAAGTTTAGTCTGACTTTAGTTTTACAAGGAGGAAGCAGTACTGAAATTCGGTAGCAAATATTTGTATTATTTTTTATTGCAGAAATAAATATAAGTCCAGTAAATTTTTAATAATATCATGTGTGGCTCATCCTATTTGATAAGATATTCTGTTTTCTGGTGCCATCTACCTATTTAAAGCTTTTTATACGCAAAAATATACTATTGTATGCTAAAGTTCAAAATGACCGTATTGACTACAGTAATCACGGAAAGCGTCATTATATTTAAATTAAGCAATATAAGTAATTTCCAGAAAATAAACAATTATTTGTTAACTTTACCTTATTTAATAATATTTTCATGGTATAAAAGAAAAATTATAATTAAAAGACATATTATAAAAGCCAAGGAAGGTTAACTAGAAAATTTCGCGCTCTTTCTAAAAGAAATTGTCTGCTTTGAAAAATAATGTAAGCTCCCCACGTTAAAATATGTTTTATTCACTGAAAATTATCTAAAAATAATATTAATGATCAAGGATATTTACTTATGCACCTGTTTATTTTTTAAAAAGAAAATATAAATTTTCAAGGCAAATAT
The DNA here is from genome assembly GCA_028023455.1 of Epiperipatus broadwayi. Classification (NCBI taxonomy): domain Eukaryota; kingdom Metazoa; phylum Onychophora; class Udeonychophora; order Euonychophora; family Peripatidae; genus Epiperipatus; species Epiperipatus broadwayi. Next base: position 2,834,620 of record JAQFVV010000068.1, on the reverse strand, counting down.
CAGAAAATTTGTATGTGTGCATTTTACGGAGAATTCCTTATTAAAGACAAATTACAATTCCTAGAGTAGGAATAAAAACTACAAACATTAGTGATTTAATTATAACCATAAAATAATATGTTAAATTATATATCAATTTGAGTCATTAAAACTTCATATCCACGTAAGTCAGCTGCAGTCCTTATAATAATAGTATTTTGGAAAATTCGCGCATTATTTTATTCATAAGCTAGCTAGCTAAAAATGATACGTATCGCCAATAGTAAAAAGAAAAGAATTGTATATGTGATCGTTTATCGTCAAATATTCGTCATGTTAAAATATGTATTGTTTTCTTGGATCCCAAAAATTATATCAGTTAATTCAAGGAAGAGTAAACATCCAACGCTGCTATGTTTTCTTTGCCTAATTTATTAATTGCACCAGAATGGAGGCAATTTTTTATATAAATGAAATAATAAAATGTGTTTCTTATTTTAAATTTGCTTCGTGAACTACGAAAGGATCAAGTTCTTCATCTAGATAAATTGCCCAACGGAAAAACATTTTTCTAGTGAGATAATAATCACTTGTTAAGTAATGATTTTTTTACTAATTTGTAAAATTATATGTATTTTTTTTTATATCAACAGGTGAAAGGCTGTATAGTCAAGTAATATTTAAATGACCTTGTAATCATAAAGGTATGTTTTCATGTAATTATTCTAGGTTAAATTTATATTTGACATGGAAATTTTTTTTTTATAAAATGTGTTTACTTATGATATGCACTATGGGTATAGATTTATATGTTAGATGCGTAAAAGAAGAAAAATTCAGATACTTAATAGGTAAAATATCTAGTTAAAATTATCAGAAGCAATTAAAGAGAAGTGCTATACAGGATATTACTTATTTAAAGTTTGAAACAAATTTATACTATGTTAATTGAGGAACTTATTCCCAATTATTCTTTATTAACGCATTCACTTAATTAAGTTCAAGATACTAGACTACCAATTACTTGTTGAATGTTTCTTTGGCAAAGGTGAAAATTATTATGGTTTATTCTGTGTTATCCATTGATTTCAGACGTTGATCTAAGTATACCCCGGAACATAAATTTAGTGTAATTAGTGTATTAGCTTGTCTTGCCCCGATATAGCATCGGTATATGATTAATATTCGCATTAGTAATAATTGTAATGTCTTTATTTTGTGGGATGGAAAATGATCTCCCCAAAAGCTTTATTTTCCATGAGGGGAATAGATAAATCTAGTATTCGGGTATGTTTATAACCCAAGTGATCGCTTCTCAGAGTTAGGACGATCAGTAATTTATATCGTATTTAGCGTATTTCATTCGTTAAAAAATCCCAGGAGAGGATTATACTTGGTGTGTGTTCCGATTATGCCCAAGTAAGAGGCAAGGACCCACCAAACTATTTTAATGTAGTAGTTAATTCTACAGACCTTCAGTGTTATTCCATATTCCTCATGAGAAAATAGAGATAATTCCACCACGGAAGGTGTTGAATATTGTGTTTTGTTTAGAAAGTTATGGCAAGATAACGGGTATATTGGAGGTTAATTCCTCAAGATCCATTTAGTAAAAATAGCGTGCTAGTATATATGATCAATGTCTGGATTGTGTGACGGAATAGTGCTGGTAATCCACACGTAAGTCAATGGAGAGAGTAAGTTTAAAATTGTGTGATTTAAAAATTTTTATTTGCCAATGGAGGGTTCAAATACTAGGTTTAATTTGGGTTAATGATTAAGTAGCACTCACAATATAACTTATACTTAGAAAAACAGTGTGTATAACAACTTCAGTTGTTATTAAGGTAAATATTAAAATAATAAGTGTAACTTCTGATAAATAACCCATAAATTATAATAAGTTATCTAAATAAAAACTATCATTTAGTTAAAGATATGATAATAAAAATCGTTTGTACGCATTGCCTAGAATCAGATTATTTGTATTTTAAAACAAATAGTTAGTCAATAAAGTTAAGTAACCGTTCATCTAAGATACACTAAACGGATGAGTTGATGTATCGATAATAATATTTATTTTGTTATATTCAATTTGCATAAATGTAAAAAAAAAAAAAAGATGAAGAAGTAGTTCGAATCCAAGTCTAAAAGTATAGACGAATTAATGTTAGTTATATTTTGTTTTATCCATATGGGATCGAATAAATTGTATATGTTTGTTTATTATGTTAATCATAAAGGATAGTTTTGTTAAATTGTAATAATAAATCATAATCTTGTTAAAATTTAATAATAAATTATAGTCTTGTTACAAGTTGTTTTGAGTCATTTTTCTTGTGTGCTAAATAAAAGTGTATTGGCATAATACTTGCAATACTTTCTTGAGTCCAAAATAATTTATGAAATCTTACATTCAATACATCAGATAGACAATTGTAAGCAGATCAGAATATTTCAGTATATTTTAATTTAATAAGAATTATTTTATGGAATTGGAAACTTCAGACCAAGACATTTTATTTTATGTGTGTGTAAAATCACTTTATTCCCAAACTAGTAGGTTTTGGTTGCACCTTGTTCCATACACATTTAAGTGAAGTGTCTAAGTAATAAATCTTAGTTAAATTATTGTGTTGTCATGGATGACGGAAGGACACAAAAGCACCCTTGTCTTTTCATCATTCCGACTGAGATTCTGGATAAAAGGGCTGTATTATTCAAAATTATGCGTTGTTATTGAATATGGTTATCATCTCGTTAAATATTATAATAGTTGATATGTGGATGAAGACACCTGGAATTTAAATAAGGTAAATGTTTCCTATAGCCGACCAGAATGTCAGTCATATGCGACAACACAATACTGCCGAGCATTTTCCTTTAAAAATAACAGAGAACCCTGAGATTAGTGTCATTATTATAAGTGCTCTTAAATTAAGAATTGATTCATTGTGATCAATATTACAAGCGTGGCATGGCTTAAGAGATTGAAACTTCTGATTGTATAATAATAAAATATTGAGATCATATTGGCAAATTAATGAATGTTTTGTTTTAGTCAGTAATATTAACAATGACATGAAATCATCATCATCATTGTCGAACAGTGCAAGTACTTACAGCTCAGAGAATGTGTTTTGGATAGAGAAAGAATGTTAGTTTATTCTAAATTTTATTTTTAAATTTATTTTATTAATGATAATTTTTTTTTTATTCTATCTCTGTCTGAACTGCATATCACTGTAGCTGAATTTTTATAACTAACCTAACGTCGAGCTATATTAGTTAAAAATATAGAGTTTGCTACCCGTCCTAGACGGAAGCGTCCGAATTCTATTGAATTCGCTCATTTATTTTAATAGAAGTCTTCGTCATTATTTACTAGGTTAGAATATATATATGAGCCACGTCTATAATTCTTTAATAAAAAAGAACTAATAATTAATAAAAAGAATTAAAAATAATTTTAAAACATGTTATTGAAACATTAAATTTTATAAATTAGGCTCGCATCTCAAATATATACATGAAATATATATATACATGACAAAAGGAGTGGGATCGGAAATCGGGATTAAACACAGGTTAGTAGGTAAAAACATGAAGCACAATATTAAGCTAAGATTGACTGCTTCAGCCTATATATTATATAAGCATGTAAAAAATAAAAATAATGATGATTTAATATCTCCTTCAGTTTTCTTTGATCACAAAAAAGCGTGTAAATATAAATTTAAATTTGATTTTGAAAACGTGAAAATTATTAATGAAGATAGAAACCACAGTAAAAGAAAAATTAAAGAGGCAATTTTTATAAACAGGAATAAAATGCATTTAATAAATCGATAAGCTGCTAACATTAAAATACGAGATTCATGGAATTTGAATTGATAACGTTTGCTTCCGCTTTTGTTTTTGAATTTAATGGCAGTTGAGGCAGGTTTAAGAAATTAATTGGAAGTACTTCTGCGGATTTAAGGCTTGTTTGTAATAGTTTGTAAACCGTTAAATTTATTATTTCAATTATAATTACAATTTTTTTTTTTATTAATGGACATTTTATTTATTTTATATATATATGAATGAATACACCAAACTTCTTTCCAAATCTTGTTTTTATATGACTATTATAAAAGTACAACTATACATCAACATTTTGACTATTTTATAATAGTCTTTTTCAAGGAAAACTCAAACCCATTCTTGAAAAAGACTATATTATAAAATAGTCAAAATGTAGGTGTGTGGTTATATTTTTATAATAGTCATATAAAAAAAAACAATATTTTAAAAGAAGACATTTGGTGTATTCATTTATATATATTGAAAGTTATGAACAATTTTTGAAAAGAAAACTGCATAGATGACCATTAATTTGAAAATTGCAAAAACATTCATACATGCAAATTCTTTTCCCACACTATTTAAGAAAATTATTTATATTTAGTTATGGTAGATTGCAATTTTTATTGTATCAGTGTGCTTAAAAGTTTTATAATTAATTTTCATAAATATTATTAAGTTATTTGTTAAAGCACTAACATAAACATTAATAATGAGAAGAGAATATTTCTTTGAAATAGTTAAATTGCACACATTTGATAGAAAAGTCATTCTTAAATTTGATATAAGTAGTTTTTTTTCTACTGAAATATTCATATTATTTAATCCCATTCTAGAGAAACATAATCTGCATAATTTAAGAAGAATCTAATGATAAAGACATTGGATAAATCAAAGTATAGAGCAGTTAGTTTATAACAATCCACTAAACAGCATTGTGAAACAAATAGATGAAGAAAATAGATTTTATTTAACTAGTAGAACAGGATATATAATTATTTGTTATATTAGAAGTGATTTTGTTAAATTTATATATTCAAAATCATGCACAATTATATAAAGAACAAAAGCAGATTTATAATTGAAATAGAATATCTGAATCCATTTTTCAATACTGAAGCCACTTTGGTCTATTATGATAAAATACAATTTATAATAAAAGAGGTTAGAATATAACAGAGACAAACAATAGCTACTCTGCATATCTTTTATAGATTAAAGAAAAGTTTATTATTAGAAATGAAAAGCAATTTAAATTTATCAACAAATTTAATAAAGTTGTGGTTAAATCAACTCATTTATAGAGTGAGTATAAACATTGAAATTTTGAAAAAAACATATTTTTTATTTGAAATAAACAATGAATTCCAGTAAATTTATCATGCTGATGGGCTTATTATGTTCATTTGTTATGCAAACAATCATGTAACAATAATAGTCATAATGACAAAATATATTAAGATTGCATTATTTTACTGCTCAATTTATTAACATTTGGACAAGAAATCAAATAGGTTTTTTTTAACTGATAGCAAATTCCTTTTTGTAATCCTTAAAGATTCACAACCCAGAAGTTACTTACTTCTTACTTCTTAGCAGTATTATATAATAAAAAAAATAGTAAAGGACATAACAGTGCTTTCCAGAATGGTTAATTTCTGAATGATGAAGGCTTATTTTAGTTTCTATTTTGGTTTGATCTTCAGGCTAACCCATTTTTTAATCATACTGTATGATTAGTTATTTATTAAGAGCTAGCTATTTAAAAAAAATTATATTTAACCTAGATTCGAATTTAGGTAATAAGCATGGTAAGAAGATGAGCTATCACTGCACTATGAAGCCCTTGTAGAATCGTATATATAATGCGTTTAAATTTTTTTTCCAGATTTTTTTTCATTTAGTTTAAAAGTTAACAAATAAATTATCTTAAGAAAAAATTGTTAAACTTAGAACTTTAGATTTACTAGTTTCGCATTAGTGTGTAACGTTAATAATTTAACTCGACTTCAAAACTTATCCTGTGTTTTCTCATTTAAAATAATTTATATCACTACAAATTTTTAAACTTGTACTTGACATATTTTTTTTCGTATAGATTCTATTTTTTTTTTTTTTTTCAATATAAATCTTTCTAATATTTATTTTCGCTTTTCAAATATTTTCCCCTCTCCTGATAATATAAATACACAAATATTATATATACATACACTTATCCTTATAAAACTTACTATACTGAAACTAATTATATAAATAAATATTAAAACAATAACCTATTATCAGGGATGATCCACATGGCTATAATTTAAAATTTGTATTTTTTCAGAATGTCATATTACAATTCGTTACAGCTTAATATTTAGGTATGTATATTATTGATATATTAAAATGTAAAATTAATTTCATTTAAATTTTATTACATATAATATTACATTTTAATATTATATATACGTAAATACTGTATATCACTAAGTCGAATTAAGGATATAACCTTAAGACTATGCGCCTAAAATGCGACCATAGGGACCTCTACAAATCTAAACACAAGTCGTTAATTTTGTGTTTAGATTTGTAGAGGTCCCTACGGTCGCATTTTAGGCGCATAGCCTTAAAGTTATAGCTTTAATATATATTACTTGGATAATGAGTATGGCTTTACAAATTATTAATTACAACTTTAAATTGTTATAACTGAAACCCACAGGCTTATTATATACCAGTGTCTATATATTTAATATATAGGGTATATGAGCACAGACTTTCACATGACCCACCACTCTCCACATTATCTCATAACACTTATACCCTTGAACACATATATGTTGAGAAGATAAATAATCACCAATATACATATTTCATGCTAAACCAGCAATCATCAGTTGGTCTAGATTACCATCTACACACATATATGCTATAAGTGCTCAGATATATATTAAGATAGCCAAACCTCATACTTTAATGGACAGGCTTCAATCTATTCTACAGTCCAACTTTTTAACCATCCATCCAATTGAAAATCTGATGATGGAATGCTTGAACACCACACTGAGGCTGAGATTCTTATCACACCCTTGTTGACCTAAGGTTAATCTGACTCCTCATGTACAGGACATAATTCATTAAATACATATACAAGGGATGGGCAGACATCTCTACTTATGTAACAACTGAAACATACAGACTTATTATATACCTGTGTCTATATATGTAATATATAGGGTATATGAGCACAGATTTCACATGACCCACCACTCTCCACACTATCTCATAACACTTATACACTTGAACACATATATGTTGAGAAGATAAATAATCACCAATATATGTATTTCACGCTAAACCAGAAATCATCAGTTGGTCCATATTACCATCTCCACACATATATGCTATAAGTGCTCAGATATATATTAAGATAGCCAAAACCTCATACTTTAATGGACAGGCTTTAATCTACTCCACACTCCAACTTTTTAACCATCCATCCAATTGAAAATCTGATGATGGAATGCTTGAACACCACACTGAGGCTGAGATTCTTATCACACCTTTGTTGACCTAAGGTCAATCTGACTCCTCATGTACAGGACATAATTCATTAAATACATATACAAGGGATGGGCAGACATCTCTACTTATGTAATAACTGAAACATACAGATTTATTATATACCTGTGTCTATATATGTAATATATAGGGTATATGAGCACAGATTTTCACATGACCCACCACTCTCCACACTATCTCATAACACTTATACACTTGAACACATACATGTTGAGAAAATAAATAATCACCAATATACATATTTCATGCTAAACCAGCAATCATCAGTTGGTCCAGATTACCATCTCCACACATTTATGCTATAAGTGCTCAGATATAAATTAAGATAGCCAAACCTCATACTTTAATGGACAGGCTTCAATCTACTCCACCTCTTCAACCATCCATCCAATTGAAAATCTGATGATGGAATGCTCGAAGGCCATCCTGAGGCCAAGCTTCCATCCAATTGAAAATCTGATGATGAAATGCCTTTGAGAATTCCATCATATCTTGGCCTCAGGGTGGCCTTCATGCATTCCATCATATCTTGCCTTCAGGGTGGCCTCCGAGTATTCCATCATCAGATTTTCAATTGTATGGATGGTTGAAGAGTTGGAGTGTGGAATAGATTGAAGTCTGTCCATTAAAGTATGAGGTTTGGCTATCTTAATATATGCCTGAGCACTTATAGCATATATGTGTGGAGATGGTAATCTGGACCAACTGATGATTGCTGGTTTAGCATGAAATATGTATATTGGTGATTATTTATCTTCTCAACATGAATGTGTTCAAATGTATCAGTGTTATGAGATATTGTGGAGAGTGGTAGGTCATGTGAAGTCTGTGCTCATATAACTTTAAATTTGTTTTAAGTCATATTAAGAACGTCAGAATTTATCTAAGCATTAAAACTCCTAGACATCAAGATATTCCCATCTTATAGTTGGTAACCATTTCTCTTTTGAATTATAGACGTTGAAAATCATGGATTTACCCAAGTCTTATAAAACCACTATAAGTTTAATTAAAAGATAGAATGTAAAATACCCTAGATATTTTATTTTAAGTCCCCCTATATATTCAAACTGCACCACGTGTCTATATACTATAATAGTGAATTATGCTATTAATGTCCAGGCTATTTAATATGAAAAGAGTGAAAATAAATTTATAAATTTCAAACAAATATATACTTTTAAATAAACAAATAAAACTATTGTGTGGAGGTTATACTCTGTAGTTTTGTGACTTTCAAGAATTTTAAGATCCCTTGATATTTATTTAATTGTAAATCAGTTTATTTACTTATGACTTAGCTGATATTCGATCCTTAAACTTTTAGTTTTGTTTCCATTCCATTACAGTATTAAATTGCTCAGATTAGATAAACAAATAATTCCTACAGATCAATTTTCAAAACAGCAACCAAAATGCTACAAAAATTGTAATGATTATATAGAGCTCACAAAATAAACTCTTAACAAGCTTTTCAGAAGATCCCAAGCCCAGACCAGTTTCTGCTACTGGTGTCCTCAGTAAGATGCTAGGATATTTAAGCATTAGATTAAAAATACCAGACATACATATGTCTTTCAATCCATCTATCTAACTTAAATAGCCATATGGAACTGAATTAAATTCAGATACACCATATATGAATAGCTTTAGCAATGTAAATCGCCAAAGCCTTATTAATAAAAAATAAAATTACAAAAAAATCTAGTCAGATGTCACATGCAAAGCTTGTTAAGACCTTATTTTGTGAGATCTATATATAACATTTGTAAATACAAGTTTATTAAATTATGTCATGTGACATCTGACTTGATTTTTTTGTAATTATATATATATATATACAAACACACATTTATATTCAAATTTTCATACTCTCATATATATATATGAAAAACAAATAAGTTTTATTCACGTTAAAACCTGCTGTTGCTTGTATTTATGATCAATAGATGGCATTTTACCAAAAACACCGACCAAGCGTACGTTTGTTTACATAAACGATTCAAAAAGTCAGAATTAATTATCTCTTTCATTTTATCCCACCCTCAGATCAGCTGATTTCAAGCTGATTTGCTATCATCAGTGAAGGACAGAGCCAAAAAACTAGATCTAAACACTGATTCCAAGTGTTTATGCACAAAGTTTTTATCAGTTTGCAAGCATGAAATTTTTCAGACTGATAAGTCTTCGAACTCAGCCAAATAAGCTAGATAGATATATGGGTCTGATCTCAGTTCAGTTTCTCCACATAGTCAAAGCCTCTGCAATCTATATCATTGCAGAAACCTTTAAAGGTACATTTATGAAAAGCGAAAAACAAGTTTTAATCACGTTAAAACCTGCTGTAGCTTGTATTTATGATCAATAGATGCTGTTTTACCAAAAACACCGACCAAACATACTACATAAACGATCAAAGAGTCAGAATTAACTATCTCTTTCATTTTAGCCCACCCTCAGATCAGCTGATTTCAAGCTGATTTGCTATCATCAGTGAAGGACAGAGCCAAGAAACTAGATCTAAACACTGACTCCAAGTGTTTATGCACAAAGTTTCTATCAGTTTGCAAGCATGAAAATTTTTCAGACCGATAAAGTCTTCAAACTCAGCCAAACAAGCTAAATAGCTATATGGGTCTGATCTCAGTTCAGTTTCTCCACATAGTCAAAGCATCTGCAATCTATATCATTGCAGATACCTTTAAAGGTACATTTATGAAAAACAAAAAACAAGTTTTATATATATATATTTATATTTATATTTATTATTTATTTCTTCAAAATATTAGTTTAAAAAACATCAATGTAAGAATATTTAAATAATATAAAGGTATTTCTTTATTTAATCAAATTCAATAATAACACCATCCAATAATTTTTTATTTCTTATTTCTTATTTGGTGCATTGGAAATTAGTCCTCATAAACTTATTCAGGGCATTGATTCTTAATATGTCATAAGGCTAAAATTATTCGATTTAGTTTTAGAGGTACAACATACTTTCTTAAATTTTAGATTTTTTTGAAAGTAAATATTTCATTATTTGCTTTTTAAAATTTCATTTTGTGGTTCAGAAATTTGGGGGGGGGGGGGGCTCACTTAACTGCTAGAAATTATAATGCTAAGTTGGAATATTCTTTATGGTATATTTCTAATTACGTATTAGATACTCAACATTGCAGCTACCACTGTCATTCTTTTGGTGATTAGATGAAGTAGCATGATTCATCTCCAGTCTATAATATTGAGGAAGACTCAGAAGAAGAAAATATTTTAATAGCAAATTCTAATCCTAAGTATGAAATCATTTTGGTTAAAATAATCTCTGTCATAAAGTTCATAAAGATTTGATTGAGAGGTTACATTAAAATGCATTTTAATTTAATTTATTTTTAAAGAAAGTTATTCACAACATCATATAATACTTCCATTCTAAATAAGTAGGATTCCATAATACTATACTTAAAATCATTTATTGTAAATGCTTTGAAATACCACACTTACACTTATTGTAATGTTGATTTAAATCAAACTTTATCTTGTATATGTTTTGAGTTTAATTTATTGATGAATTACTAGATATAGTACTAATGCCAGTCACTTTTTTATTTGTGCACATAATATTTATGAACATGAATAATAGAAGATGCATTTTCTTCAATATGGAGTACAAATTGTTTGAAAAAAAAAAAAAATTATTATGAAACCTTTATTTTTATCCAGTCAACATCATCCAAATGTATATATTGAACTGTTACAGTACTCAAATAATGAATCATGTGTAGTTTCCACTATAAGAAATGATACAGACAACAATTTTGTAAGAACTTCAGCAAGTTTATAGTAGAAATGATTAACTTCAAAGGCTTAAACCTTTTTAAGTTTTTGGGTTCCAAGAGTAACTAAAAGATATACTTTATTTTGAAACAAAAAGTACATTTCATCATAATAGAAAAAAATATTTGCTGTCTTTCTTTTTATGAGGATAATAATCTAATATTCTACAATAATGTCAGATGTTTCCCAAAGAAAGTGATCTCTAAGAATATATGCCAATTGAATGGTGCCTTTTTATTGAAAGTTCTAAATGCTTTCAAAATTCATTCTTTTACGTACCAGCAAATAACATAAAATCAAGTGTAATTGGTAAATCTACCTAAAGAAAAGAAGAGAACAAGATAGTTTTTTTTGAATTTTTAAAAAGCAATAGTATTAGTAAGTGAATGGTGTAGATATAAATATGATAAATTTTATTTTTGATCAGCAAAGTGGTTACATAAAATACTATTTTTTTATGCTTTGGGACTACTAATTTTAAAAAAATCAGTTGGTAAGAAAATAAATAATAACTGGAAAACCCAAATCATAGAAGTCCATTTGTGCTTTAACTATATATACCATAAACTGCATGGGCTAAATACAGGCATAGGCGAAGCAGAGATTTTTGATAGTTCTCAAATATGATAGCATATAAATATTCAATATTTCATAAGTTGAGTCTAGTGTAATCTTCATTTCTTTATGCAAGGCAAATAACTATTTTGAATTAGTAGAGGACATGGTTTCAAGTTTTAATAAGTTTGAATATAATATGAACATCAAAATTCATTACTAAGATATCCCTAGGATTTCTTTTCAGAAAACCTTGGTGATTAAAGTGAATAGCAGAAAAAGAATTTCATTAAGACATAAAATATGTGAAAGAGAAACATTAAAAAAAATGAAAATCTGTATGATAGCATATTATTACTGGAACATTAGACAGGACAGTCCTGAAAAATTTTGCTCTAAAAAATAAAATCATCATACAATTAAGTGTAAAAATATTACAATTTTATAGGTATGGTATATGTTTATTTTTATTATCATATTTCTTATTGTGAATATAATTAAAACTTATGAATTCAATTATAGAAAAGAAATTTAACATCCATTATATTTTATTATACATTTATTAATGTTGATTGTATCTATTTAATGTTAAATGTAAGTGTGTATATTGAAATATTTAATATTCATTTTATTACCAATTATTTGAGATCATGTGATATTTGTAATATTATTGTAAATATGCATATATCTATATATGTAATTATTAAATAATATTGCACCTTAGATATATATGTAATTTGGATGGAAGAGAACTAGCCTTTTAACTCATGGTCTATGAATATACATCACTTCACAGTAATAAATGTTTTAAAATAACAGACAGTTACCCATTTTTAAAGCTTACTTTTGAACAAATTAACATTCAATGGTAGTATTGGAAATAAAGCATGGTTTTATTTAAAAGCCAGATTTTAAAATTAGTTTTTCGACATGGAATACTATCTATTCATAGCATAAGTGAAAATATAGTTTTCTCCATATAAATTACTTGTGTTAAGTTAAATATTTCCTAGAGTTGTTATTATAATAAAAGATTAGAAATGAGTAGATTATATCCATGTAAACAGAAATAACTTTTAGCTTTTGATGATGTCAAGAAACTATCCATTAGTAATAATTGACAATCCCTGAGAGACTAAACAAGTTTTCTCATTAACCAAGAATAAGTATATACATATACTATAAAACTACATTAATGATTTTGAAGTATAGAATCAATCTGTTGTAAATCTTTGTATATATTAGAGTTCTTAGCCTTGCCATGAAATTAATTTTCATATATATATGTGTGTGTGCGTGTGTGTGTGTGAAAAACAAAAACAAGTTATAATCACGTTAACTTGCTGTCACTTGTATTTATGATCAATAGATGATGTTTTACCAAAAACACTGTCCAAGCATATGTTTATTTACATAAATGATAAAAGAGTCAGAATTCACTATCTCTTTTGTTTTGCCCACCCTCAGATCAGCTGATTTCAAACTAATTTGCTATCATCAGTGAATGATAGAGCTAGAAACTAGATCTAAACACTGATTCCAAGTGTTTATGCAAAAAGTTTCTATCAGTTTGCAAGCATGAATTTTTCAGATGGGTAAAGTCTTCAAACTCAGCCTAACAAGCCAGATAGATATATGGGTCTGATCTCAGTTCAGTTTCACCACATAGTCAAAGCCTCTGCAATATTTATCATTGCAAAAACCTTTAAAGGTACATTTATGAAAAACAAAAACAAGTTATAATCACGTTAACTTGCTGTCACTTGTATTTATGATCAATAGATGGCATTTTACTAATAACACCGACCAAACGTATGTTTGTTTACATAAACAACAAAAGAATCAGAATTCACCATCTCTTTCATTTTGTCCACCCTCATATCAGCTGATTTAAGCTAATTTGCTATCATCAGTGAAGGATAGAGCTAGAAACTAGACCTAAACACTGACTCCAAGTGTTTATGCAAAAAGTTTCTATCAGTTTGCAAGCATGAATTTTTCAGACCGGTAAAGTCTTCAAACTCAGCCTAACAAGCCAGATAGCTATATGGGTCTGATCTCAGTTCAGTTTCACCACATCATTGCAAAAACCTTTAAAGGTACATTTATGAAAAACAAAAACAATGATATATATTGCAGAGGCTTTGACTATGTGGTGAAACTGAACTGAGATCAGACCCATATAACTATCTGGCTTGTTAGGCTGAGTTTAAAGACTTTACTGGTCTGAAAAATTCATACTTGCAAACTGATAGAAACTTTTTGCATAAACACTTGGAGTCGGTGTTTAGATCTAGTTTCTAGCTCTATCCTTCACAGATGATAGAAAATTAGCTTGAAATCAGCTGATCCGAGGGTGGGCAACATAAAAGAGATAGAGAATTCTGACTCTTTTGTTGTTTATGTAAACATACGCTTGGTCAGTGTTTTTGGTAAAACACCATCTATTGATCATATATATATATATATATATTAATGTTCCACTGTGAACTGCTTATATAATCAAAAACTCTTTGTAATCTACAAATTCAAAGCACTAATGAAGTTTATGTTCAATGTTCATTTTTATACCTTCTCATAATACTTGAATGTGATCTATTATGCTAAATTCAGTTTTCAAATTCAGCTTGTTCATTTGATTGGATTGAAATCAAAGTTCTTTGTAGACAAGGTTTAATGATTTTAGTCGGATCTTATATAAAATTGATAGATTGAAATTATTTAGGCATGATTGCTTTTGAATGTCAATGCATCACAGCTTTAAGAAATTTTACAAGAATTATCAAATGAAAGTAAAAACACAAGACTATTAAAAAATAAAAAAATAAAATAATATTTTATGATTTTATACATAAGGATAAAATAAAGACTAATAATAATAAATTAAAAAGTAATATTAATACATATAAAAACATAATGAATGAAATTAATCATTGATTAAACTTGAATGAATTGCTTTTATTAAAAGAAAATGAGCTTATTTATATAAAAAGAAAGTTTTTAATAAATATGCTTTATTAGTTCTTACCTATGAATCTGAAAATTTGACACTAATTAGAATAAAAATATATGGACTGAAAGATGACAATGAAATGTAGAAAAATGTATGTTATGAAAAACAAAGAGTGCTTAATAGCTTAAATACAAGGACAAAAACAAACAAACATGTATCATTTCCATCATTGAAATAAATAAAAGGTTGAAATAAAGTAGATCTGAAAATGTTGCTAGAATAGATAATAATGGATACACAGTTAAAGTCTTAAATTAGTATAGAAGTTATAAAAGACTTAGAAATCATAATTCTGACTATTTTAAATAAATTTCAAACATGATAATTCTGCAATACAAGTTTGCAAGTTATCATTATAGAAATTATTTACCGGCTGCAAACTACCATCTTTCTTTAAGAGTAATCCCTCATCTTTTCTTGGCATACTAATCTCTCTATCTAAAATGCAACTAAGCCATTATTTAAGTAGTCTCATTGTGCACACATTTAATACAAAAAATAAAAGTATTTTGTTTAAAAACGCTATATTCAATTGTGAACATTTGTTTGGTTAATGCTATTCTTAGTGGAATACTTGCCAATTATAGCTTATGAACCTATAATAAACTTATGTCTATAATAAAACAATACATATGGTGCTCATCTTCACAGATGCTATTCATCAGAACAGCATTTTTTCCATATACATAGGTCTCAATTTGATATGCCCGAAGTCTTTTGAGACACATATTAGGGCCAAAATGTTTACTGCAACATTTACTAATGCAACAATTAGTACCATCCTTCCTCCAATATGATAGCTTAGCCCAGTTTCATTTGTTAAATGGGTCACTTTTCACAGATCATGTATTGAGCATACTGATCTATTAGATCAATATATGATCAAATCTCTCATTGGCATATCATTTAAAGATTTAAATAAAATAACTTATTGATCCAGACATCTTTGGACAACCCTACCAATTACTAAAACTCTGATAAGTTCCAAAACCTTTGTGTTTCTCAATCATGATTGACATTTCTCTTTAATTTACTACAGGATATAATTCCAACCAAACTATTTCTTAATGATTTATTTAAGCTGAATAAATCTTGAGTCTACAAGTGTTTTATGCAAAACTATTTGAAGAAAATGCTACACCTTTTTTAAACATGACCATACTTATATAAAATACTTTCAGCCTTTTAGTGCGTCTATAATTATTCTTACATTAAGAACTATGTGGCTTACATGCTTTACCATAATATTTGACAATAAAAAATATAATGTACTAAAAAAATAAAGAATGGTTTAAAATAGCATCTGTCCTATTGGGGACTGAAGCTAGTCACATATGCATATTTCAGTTTGATTTTTCATTATTGTTATACAGAATATGAAAGTTAATAAGAAAAAACAGTAGCATTTTACTTGAAACAATTTACTTGTTTTAAAAAGTTTGTTAAAACAAATATATTAAGATTTGAAATCATTGTTTCTTTTTATAATACTATAAATAAGGCAATATATATACATAAACAAAACAAGTTGTAAATTTCGTAACTTGCTTTTAGCTTGCATTTTATGATCACTAGATGGAGCTTTACCAATAGCTATTGGTAAAGCTCCATCTAGTGATCATATATATATATAATGCAATAATTTGCACAAATGCAATTTTTCAATTATTCTCACATATACACACAAAAAACATATTTTTATTTAGTACAAAATTAAAAAATATGCTCTAAGTTAGGAATCATAAAATGTTAATATAGTGAGATATTTTTTATATATGTATGCTTCATCTTTATCCACACTTGAATACATTTTTTTTCAGATTACTTACATTCTCACCTTGACAGATATTACAGTATCACTGTTTTTAGATATATAAATGTTCAGACATTTATAAAAAAAAGGTAGACTTATGTAGTTTTAAAAATTGACTTTATTCATGTTGAGCATCCTTTCAGTAAAAATTGATTTTATGCATGCTAAGCATGCTTTCAATATGTGCACAACGTATTGCATGCATGCTCAGTATGAATAAAGTCAATTTTTAAAACTACTAACATTTCCTTTTCTTTATAAATGTCTGTAAGGTTATATGTCTAAAATTACAATTGCAAAGAAAAGAGATAATTTATTGAATGAATTACATAGTATTGTATATATATATGTGTGTGTGTGTAAGTGTGTGTGTGTCCATGTATTTATCATAGTCTGTTTTAAGTAAAGCTTGAAAATAGATAGTTTTAAAAAATATATATTAGTTTATACTGTTTTATATTAGTTTTGTGAATAAAATAGAGTAAAACTTGTTAGATAGGACATTTATAAAGAGATTTAAAGTATTTTAAAGTTATTTTTATGTAATTTAAATAATAAAATTAATGTAATATATATTATTTTTCATTTGAGAAATTAAAAAGATGTCACAATAACAAGCAAATGTAACTGATGCATAAGCACAATTATGCTGAAATTAATTAAAAACTGTTTACACTCATGCTTTTTTCACTGGCTGTACTGTTATGATAAAATATGTATTCTTCACTTTTCCACAAAACAGGATAGAATGTTTATATTTTGCTGCATCATTCAAAAGTTTCAGAACTTTTAGGCTTTAAATGTCTGATCATTATGAGAAAAAGCTGAGTGATCAATCGTTATTTGCATCCATAACAATATTTGCATTGTCTTGACATTTGACTTCAGTCACCATGCTTTTTGGGAATGTGGTAAATTTAAAACTTTTATTAAACCACATGTAAACTTGTGTTTTTCCAAAACAAGTTCTTTCAAGCATTACAGCTGTTTTCTCATGTGTCATAACATCAGCCAGGAAGCAAATCCCTAACCCGGGACAACTTCTTTTAAAGCAGCGGTAGCTGACCTCTCAACCACCAATGCTTTACAACTGTTTTCCTTGCCATTTTTATTAAAAGAAATAGAAATTCACATTGTTCCAACTTTTCAGCCATTATAAAAATTGACAAATATATGAAATGCACTTTGCAAAAAAACGTTCATGTTACCACAATTTCAACAATGATGTCATCTAACAGATTAAAGCAGAAGGGTCTCCACAAGAGATCTAAAAGCAGAAGCATGTAATACTACAATAGATGTTGCTATCAAAGATTCACCAGTTATTTTTGGGAAACCTATTATATAATATAAGGCAATTAGTGTGCTCTTCATTTATTTAGAAACGGCAATAGATAAGAAACAAAACCAAGGTACTTTTAGTTGTTAAAAAATTTCCAGTTTGTGAAAAAGAAACAGTTAAATATAAAAATTCAATCCCACATTGTTTTTATTCAAAGGAACTATTTTCTTTGGCTAACATGTATTTAAACTACATCAACCGCAATTAAGAAATTATCAGGATCTTATTATGTAAGACAAATGTCAATTATTTTACTTACACTTGTGAAACATATCATACATGCATTTATTAAATTTGCAGTTTTCCTATGAACATCTGTTTTATATAAATAATATTTTAATAATAAATATTACTAATATGATTTTTTCACCCAGCATTTACAATCATATGAATAAATAAAAGAGTGTGTCATTAATTATATATAAAATAATAACATATATATACAATAAATCAGAGTATTGAGCTTATCATGCATCCTGCATATATATAAAGATTATGATGAAAATGTTTAAAAAATGCAATAAATTTTAGTCTGATAATTAATAATCATTTGTCTTTATTAAAAAAAGATTGATGAAATAAACATTTGCTAAAAAAACGAGTACATATAAAATATATTTATATAATGTTCATTAATAAGTAGCAAATAATATTGTATAATATTGAAAATTTATATGAAGCTTATCTTAACTGAAGAAATTTCATAATTCAAAATGCATATTAAAAGACATAATTTTAGATATTTTTAACTATAACTGTCGGTTTAAAATGCAAAAGTATAGTGTAAATTATTTAATTTATATTATATATATATTGCCAATATCTTTAAAGGCAAGAATTCCTTCTGAAAAATACTATATCATAGGACATATACATATATATTGTACCAATATTGATATTGGCACATGATAATTTATCTAAAAAAATTATTAAAATAATTTTTCATCAAAGAGTTTGAAATAAAAGTTAGAAAATAATTGATTAAAAGGGGGGAGGGGAAGTTTTGGTTAGAAAAGATAAACTAAAAGTTTTATAAAAGGAAGTAGAGTTTATTATTATTAGTTGAAATATAATTTAAAGTTTTAAAAATACAAATCTCTTTTCATTCAAATTAAAGAAAAAGTAATCTTAAAACTAGTTATATTTGTGCGTATATATGTGTGATTATAAATAAATAAAAAATGTATGCATAATAAATATTAAAATGAAATAAAAGAAGATTATCATTAAAAAACACGGCAATGGCTATTAATTAAAAATATAAAACAACACATCTGCATGGCTATTACTAATTAAACAATCTTCCAAAACACATTGTCAAAGGATTATCAATAGAATTTCAACAACAGATATTGCCAGAGGATATTAAAAAAAACACATCGCAGGTATAAATAGACCCTTTTTTTATCAGACAATTAATTGAGTCAGTTAAGTCAAGAGAGGACAATCAGTTGAGTTAATTGTATCCAGAAACAAAATGCAGTGCTGAGCAGGTTTTGGGAACACACTTTTCTCCACAGGCTGAAGTCCAATGAAAACAGCAAGATCTGCCCATGAAATAATGTCAGCGTAACAACTTTGAAATCTCCATCAATATCTAATTGTCTCCAATAATAATAATCGTGAATAATAAGGAAACTCATCAAGGAAATGTCCCAGCCGGCTGGAAGTATTCATAATGAAAGTAGCAAACATGAAGAAAACAAAGTTCTAAATCTACGTTCAAAATCCTATGTGAAACATTTGCTTATTTTCATTTATACCATAATAGCCATTGCATTAATTCATAAAGCCTCCAGAGACAAGTAATTTGAACTCTATAATCATGCATAAAATGAACTATTGATGTGTGTGTTTGTGAATGCTATATGATTTTATAAACATCAAACATTATTTATGCTTTTCATAAGATATATATTATAGTGTGTTAATTTAAAATGTGCATGTGTTATATTAGTTAAAAAATTATAAAGATGCTTAAATTTAGTAAATTAATGTTAGTTAATAAATTGTCTTAAAACTTAAACTCTATTTGTCAGTCAATTCTTTTTATCAACTCTTTTACCAATCTCTCTTACAATTCTTTTCACCACTAATTATGTATAATCTGTTAGTGATTATAAGTAACTGAGCTAGTCTATGGGTAAAACTTAGGTGTTGAGTTAGTGGCCATTGTTCAAAGTGCATTATTTATTCATTCTTGGATAATTAACTGGCACCCGTGTTTACACGAAACAAAAAAAGTGCTTTGAACTCTGGTGTTGAACTCAACAGTCAAGAAGAAGTTATGTCCTAGAAATGTAATGCTAGTTATATATTTTATAGCTATCATTTGGGCATACATACTCTCCAAGTCTGTTTTTCTCTGCCTAAGAGACCGGTGTTTTAATTGTCCCATATTCGAACCCGGTATAATATATATATCCAAAAGCTCATATGCCTTTTTATATAAGTTTTTCAATGATAAATTGATTAATATTTAGCTATAAATATAAATTAAATGATTTTGAATTTCAATATGAACTCTTTTGAAAAGAAATTTTTCAAATTATAAGTTTGATTAATTAAATTGTTTATATAGCAAACAATTCAAAACTGATTAATTAAAACTTATCTTTTTTTTTAAAGTAAAAGGTTATTATTCTTTGTTAAATAGAAATCATATTTCATAATTCCAAAAGATCTCTTGGCCAAAATCACTAATAATAACAAAATAATCTTGATCATCTTCATCAATGATAACTACCATTGGTTTTTACTTTATACTCATTAGTTATTATTTCAGCAACCTGTTTTCAAGATTTAATATAAAATAATAATTCTGATGTGGTAAAATTATTAACAAATTCAACAAATATATAAAATCCTACATTTTTTTACATTGATTACTATAGTAAAATATAAGATAAAAAAATTTATTTAGCCCATTGTAACGCAAAGATTATCCAGTTGATTTTCTGCAGAGAAATAATAAGAGAAGATGATACTCTTTCTTTAAAGCAAGCGTTCACAAAGTAATTTATATCGACACTCTGGGGTCTATTTGAACTTTCTAGGAGTCAATAATTTCAATAAAAAAATTTGGGGGTTGATGACAGCAAAAATAGACCCCTTATTACTGCTATTTGTTTGTTACTTCAGAATGTCTATGATTCCAATAGGTGTCTAATTAATAATTAAAATAATTCCAAAAAATACTTTTTTGATAAAACACATTACATACCAAACTTGCGAATGAAAAGGTAAAATGTGGCATTAAAAGAGTCACACATAAAAATGCATGAAAATACATGTAGCACAAACATGTCTGTCCACTGTCTTATCAAACATATCAAAGCAAATGAGTGCATGAAAAACCATTGCATGTCCGCACTTCCTCAGGGTGAGATAAGACGATATTCGAGATCAGCAAAATCTATCAGTCTTGTACAGTTATGCTTTCATAAAACATTATAAATTGGTTTATTTGGTGTGACATATATTTAGTTGTGATTTGAACTTTGAATATAATTATTTATTGAGGAGCAGTACTACGAAAAAATAAAATCAGAGGACATGGTTTATTTATTCGACTTTGAACAAAAATCTTATTTTTCAAGTAAGTACATACTTTATTGTTTTTTTTATCACATGGGATATTGAAATTGTTTCTTAATAAAAGTTTTTATTTTTTATAATAGTAATATGATTGAAACAAAAAAGAAATGCAAACAGTACAACTTGGATTATTTGAAGCTAGGATTTTGTCCTAACATTATACCAATGTGCCTCATATGCAAAAAAGTCTTTAACAACAATGCTATGAAACCAACAAAACTAGAAGATCATTTGAACAAAATTCATCCTGGCCAAAAAAAAAGATGTGTCATACTTTCAATCACTTAAAGATAAAATTCTGAAGAGAACTATGTATGATAGATAATATATTTGTTTCACCATTGAAGCAAAATGATGGATTAAGGACATTGTACAATATATCCCTATTCATCACAAAGTCTGGAGAGCCACGTACCATAGGGAAGAATCTGATTCTACTAGCCACCATGGTGGTATTGAATACTGTACTCCACAAACCTACACTGATGTTATAAAATGGTTTCATTTGAGCAATAGCACAGTCCAAAGATTGTTAATGAAATCAGTCATAATGCAGAAACTGTAATTATTTGCAAAAAAAAAACATTTTTTATTTCCAATTGGATAAGTCAACATTACTCAGTAATAAGTCTTTGTTGCTGTCATGCATTCACTTTATTCAAGAGCAGGAAGTTCATGAAGAGCTTCTTTTAGCTAGAACTTTAGAAAATGACACCAGAAGTGAATTGATTTTTAATTTAATGGAGTTATTTTTCAGGGGAAAATGATTCCATTGATAAATATAAAAATATTTGTTGTGACAGATGGAGCACCAGCTATGGTTTGCCATTATTATGGTTTCATAAACTGCCTGAAACAGTACATACCTGAAGTGCTTGCAGTTCACTGCATAATCCATTGGCAACATTTAGTAGCCAAAAACCTTAGCAATAAATTGAATCAATTACTTCTGTTTGTTATAACAGCTGTGAATAAAATTTGAAGTAATGCTTAGGACATTAGACTGTTCATTTGGTTATGCAACGATAGAAGCAATGAAGATTTCCAGCAGTTGTTTTTTCATACTGAAGTCCACTGACTTTCAAATGGTTTATGTTTGGTGAGATTTTTTGCACTTTTTCAATCTGTTTTAGATTTTGGAAGATGAGGATTTTAATTTGAAAGAAAATTTACTTAAAAGTAAAACTGATATTGCTTATTTAACTGATTTATTTGGCAAATTTAATGATGTTACTTTACATTTGCAGAGAGACAATTTGAATCTCATCAAAGCAAAATTGATCATATTAATGATTTTAAGTAAAATATTGCAAGATCTGAGCTTCTCCATTTCCCCAACATATTTAAGATATGTACAATCCAAGAAGAAAGCATATTGCCATATGTCAACCACTTAGAGGCTCTTCACTTAGATTTAAAACTAGGTTTGAAGATATTCTATCATTGGAAATACTAGACTGGATAATAAACCCATACCTTACTAATGAAGAACCAAATATAATTTTGCAAGATGGGCTGATAACCATTGGTATGAATGAGGATCTCAAGATACAATTCAACAGGGTTCCCAGCTATATGGACTGTTGTACAAAAGTATTTGCCAGTATTTCCATCATCATATCTAGTAGAGAGAGATAGCTAGTTTTAAATCTGCTTCAGAACAGACCTCAATTGTATATCACAACGTAGAGATTTGAGAATCCAATTCACTAATTTAAAACTGGACATAAATAAATTGTTGACAGATCACCAAGTGCACACATCTCATTAAATTCAATTTTCCAAGCTAATTTATTGGTATTCTTATTTTGATAATTTTGATTAAAATCTTTCATTGTTGTAATTTTGTTAATGTTTAATTCTGTCTCAATGTGTTGATTTTTTTCACTTCATTTTTATGTTTAATAAAGTGATCTCAGTATTTCTACTTATTGTGAATTTACACATTTTTTTTATAAATGTCAAAAATTAAAAAAAATCCGTTCGTATTTTTTTGCTTTAATTTTCGTTAGTGCAGATTTCAGTATTAAATATTGCAAAAGATAATGCCATATTCCAGTAGTCCTTTTATCTTTTTCAATCATTAATTAAAAGTAATTAAAATGAAAAGTTTGATATCTAGGATAATTTTTAATATCGAGTACTGTATAAATTTATTAATTTGAGTAAGTAAAGTAAATTGACTAAGCGGTCAACGGTTTTAAAAGTTTTTTAGTAAACGAGTCTGTGGCAAAAAAAAAGTTCGCAAACTCTTGATTTAAAGGATCAATGTTTTGTAATTGTTTTGCCGTGTTTTGACTATGATCGCACATGTGGAAAAAAAATTAAGTTTGTATATAAATTCCTACCTATATAAATATTTCAAATTCCACATTATAAGCATGGTTATGAAGATACTAACTACCATATAATGAACCTTTAAATGTTAAGGAAGGAAAAGTTATATAATCTTGGAATGAGTATAATTTTTAAAATTAATAATAATAACTATAAGCAAACATTAATATCTAATGGAAATGAGAAAGCTTTTTTTTTTACAATATCACAATTCTTCACTTGTTTGATGTTTTTAATGAATTATTAGAAAGACATAACTTTTTTCATTTAAAAAACTATGGTAACTAAAGTGTTAAACTATCTATGAGAAAGCAATTTTCAGAATACCAGTTTTACGTGGTAAAAAAATATATTATTGAAAAGTATCTAGAAATAAAATTTCAAAGTTTTTCTAATAAAAAAAAAATGATTTGACTTTTAACGTAAAATTATTAAAAATCTTATTTTTTCCATGAAAATACTGCACAGTGATTAAATGTAAAACACTAACAAAACCGATTTTTTAATTCTTAATTCACTTATAAAATTTTATTATACCGTAATTATATTTTTTTTTCTTATAAGAAACATTTGTATATATCTCTGTCAGGAACCCCTTCCCAAACCTCTGAGCATGGTTTCGTGCTTTGGCACTCCTCAGAGAGGTGTCAGGCTAGGTTCAGACACTAGATCTAAAAATGCCAACCCAAAGCCAAGCACTTATTTAAAAGTTGTCTATTGTGTATATATATTAAATTTTCTTCACGTGGCAGGTAGAGTAAGGATGAAATAAAGCACCATGACAAAAAAAAAAAAAAAACATTTAACCATTATTTCACTTTCTGCTACCATTTTAATGAAAATTATATAATAATTTTAAAGGTAATTAAAGGCATTTTGAAATTAATATGCACACTTGTAATTAATTTTATTTATAGTTAACTACTGTCTATAATGTTTATACTGATGCTGAAAAATCTTGTAGTAGTAGATACTAGTGTTTGTTTACTTAATTTGCTCTCTAAATATAAACAGACGCCCATTTACCTGTCAATCTTGTAGCACAAAGTGGGTTAACTAATAACTATCTAATCCCTGCATTTGTTTGAAAATGAGGTATCATATTCTGAAATTTTTCAACATATATTATTTAAATTATGAAGTTTTATGGAAGTATGTGAGTGTATATATATATTTGAATAGCCAAGTTTGCGCTAATCTTTAAGTGCGTTTTAACATATGAACTGGATATATTATTTATTTCAGAGTATGTGATTTATAATACTTAAATGCGTTTTAATATACGTCCTGAATATATATATGTCTGTGTTAAAAATAAAGATTTCCTATTATGCAGATGTTGGCAAATGAGATCTAACCAAAATGTAAGTTATATATTAATTAATAATTGCAAAAAATCATTCAGACAAAACTTAAAAAGTGTTATCAAATACAGTCTTCATATATATATATATTGTAACATTCCTGAATGTTCTATACTATCCAGAAGCTGGCTGATGAAATATGATAAAAAATATTAGAACAAAGCTAATGTAACAATAAGAAAATATTTTAAAAAAATAAGTCCAGAATATAAATTCAGATAAATCCATATAAATATTTGAAATACAGGCATTTTTATATACCTGTAGCTTAATTGTAAATATACGGGATTTGAACTCAGACTTTCAAGAATCCGTCAACTATCCACACTATCTCATATCACTGATACCCATAAACTATACACAAATAAAAAAGATAAATAATCACCAATATACCAGCACTCATTACTTGTTCCAGCTTATCATCCCCCACACACATATATAATCAGTGCTCAGTTTATATTAAGATAGCAAATCTTCTTACTTTAATGAATAGGCTTCAATTTACTCCAAGTTCCAACTCTGCAGCCATCCATACCTTTATTATATATAGAGTAAGTTAAAAACAAACTCTTATGAAGCTTCAAAAATACCCTCAACCTCAGACCGCGGTTTCTGCCTCTAGCGTCATCAGTGAGGTGCTAGGGAATAAAAATACTAGAACTAGTCCAGCATTTTATCAATGCCTAACTATTGAGAAGAAAATCTGAAATTTTCAGACATTTAAATGTCCAAAAATCCAGCTATCTAACTCAAATAGCCGTATGGGACTGAACTAAGTTCAGATACACTATATATTAATAGCTCTAGCAATATAAAATCGCCAAAGCATTAATAGCAAAAAACTAAAATTAAATTGATAAAAAATCAAGTCATATGACCTAATTTTAATAAAGCTCCTATTTACAAATGTTATATATAGAGTAAGTTATATATAGAGTAAGGGTATTTTTGAAGCTTCATAAGAGTTTGTTTTTAACTTACTCTATATATAACATTTGTAAATAGGAGCTTTATTAAAATTAGGTCATATGACTTGATTTTTTATCAATTTAATTTTAGTTTTTTGCTATTAATGCTTTGGCGATTTTATATTGCTAGAGCTATTAATATATGGTGTATCTGAACTTAGTTCAGTCCCATACGGCTATTTGAGTTAGGTAGCTGGATTTTTGGACATTTAAATGTCTGAAAATTTCAGATTTTCTTCTCAATAGTTAGGCATTGATAAAATGCTGGACTAGTTCTAGTATTTTTATTCCCTAGCACCTCACTGATGACGCTAGAGGCAGAAACCGCGGTCTGAGGTTGAGGGTATTTTGAAGCTTCATAAGAGTTTGTTTTTAACTTACTTTATATATAACATTTGTAAATAGGAGCTTTATTAAAATTAGGTCATATGACTTGATTTTTTATCAATTTAATTTTAGTTTTTTGCTATTAATGCTTTGGCGATTTTATATTGCTAGAGCTATTAATATATGGTGTATCTGAACTTAGTTCAGTCCCATACGGCTATTTGAGTTAGATAGCTGGATTTTTGGACATTTAAATGTCTGAAAATTTCAGATTTTCTTCTCAATAGTTAGGCATTGATAAAATGCTGGACTAGTTCTAGTATTTTTATTCCCTAGCACCTCACTGATGACGCTAGAGGCAGAAACCGCGGTCTGAGGTTGAGGGTATTTTTGAAGCTTCATAAGAGTTTGTTTTTAACTTACTCTATATATAACATTTGTAAATAGGAGCTTTATTAAAATTAGGTCATATGACTTGATTTTTTATCAATTTAATTTTAGTTTTTTTACTATTAATGCTTTGGCGATTTTATATTACTAGAGCTATTATTATATGGTGTATCTGAACTTAGTTCAGTCCCATACGGCTATTTGAGTTAGATAGCTGGATTTTTGGACATTTAAATGTCTGAAAATTTCTGATTTTCTTTTCAATAGTTAAGCATTGATAAAATGCTGGACTAGTTCTAGTATTTTTATTCCCTAGCACCTCACTGATGACGCTAGAGGCAGAAACCGCGATCTGAGGTTGAGGGTATTTTTGAAGCTTCATAAGAGTTTGTTTTTAACTTACTCTATATATAACATTTGTAAATAGGAGCTTTATTAAAATTAGGTCATATGACTTGATTTTTTATCAATTTAATTTTAGTTTTTTGCTATTAATGCTTGGGCGATTTTATATTGCTAGAGCTATTAATATATGGTGTATCTGAACTTAGTTCAGTCCCATATGGCTATTTGAGTTAGATAACTGGATTTTTGGACATTTAAATGTCTGAAAATTTCAGATTTTCTTCTCAATAGTTAGGCATTGATAAAATGCTGGACTAGTTCTAGTATTTTTATTCCCTAGCACCTCACTGATGACGCTAGAGGCAGAAACCGCAGTCTGAGGTTGAGGGTATTTTTGAAGCTTCATAAGAGTTTGTTTTTAACTTACTCTATATATAACATTTGTAAATAGGAGCTTTATTAAAATTAGGTCATATGACTTGATTTTTTATCAATCCATACCTTTGAAAATCTGATGATGAAAAGCCCAAATCCCAAGCTGATGCCAATATTAATGCCATGCTCATGTTGACCTCTAATCACTCTGATCCCTCATTTATAGGACCTTATCCATCATCCTTCCTATTCCTCTTTTATGTATTTAAATGGATAAGGTTCTATACATGAGGGGTCAGAGTAACTTGAGGTTAATATGGGCATCGCAATAATATTGGCATCAGCTTGGGATTTGGGTTTTCCATCATCAGATTTTCATTGGTATGGATGGCTGAAGAGTTGGAGGTTGGAGTAAATTGAAGCCTATCAAGTATGAAGATTTGCTATTTTAATATAAACTGAGCACTGATTATATATGTGTGAGGGAGATGATAATCTGGACCAACTGATTAATGCTGGTTCAGCACAAAATATGTATATTGGTGATTATTTATCTTTTCTACATATGTATAGTCATTGTATCAGTGGTATGAGAATGTATAGATAGTTGATGGATCCTTGAAAGTCTGAGTTCAAATCTAGTATATATATATATATTATAACCTGCAAAATATAGATAAGATAGAACGAACTAGACAACAATGCTTAAACACTTAGATGATTGATCTAAATCCTTTTGCTGATTGATAGCCAACATGTTGGTCAAGCCAAATTGTAATCTACAAATGTGCAGACATATAGGCTAAGATACCATTCAATAGCTAATGCTCAGTAGATTTATAATACAAATACCATAAACTACAATAAAGAAATATATAGTGAAAGCATATATAATAAAATATTATATAAATATGAAGCAATATTATTAATAAATCAAGATGAGGAGAAATCTCAACTCACTCTAGCACATATAAAAGATTCTTAATATTGTGAACAGATGCCATTGAGGTTACAGTTAAATTTCTTTCATCTACAAATATCTATTACAACTACCACTTAATCCATCTCTTTAATATCTTCATAGCATCTCATTGCTCTAAACAAATAAATATATATTTTTATTTCTTATAAAATTTAAAATGTTCTTTGAAAATTTATGCCACTTAAGATCCATCTTTGAATGTACTTTTTTCATTATCAAAATAAATTTAAATAATATGATTCCTTAAATTAAATCAGGGTATCTCTGGGTAATATGACTTCATTTAATTATAAGATAAATTCTTTTATACCACTGCTCACAAAGCTGTTTACACACAGGTGAAACTCTCCATACAGTAGTGCAAAATGGAGAGTTTTGCCTCTGTGTGAATTTTTAGTAATTTTTCAGATTTATTCTACATTTAATGAAATCCTAAAAAATAAAATAAATAACATACACTTTCCCTAAAATAATGGCTTATCATAATTATGATGATGATGATAATAATAATAATAATAATGGTACTACTACTGCTACCACTGCCGCCGCTGCTGCTACCGCCACCATCACCACTACTACTACTACCACTACTACTACTACCACTACTACTACTACTACTACTACCATTACTACCACCACTACTACTACTACTATTACTACTACTACTACTACTACTACTACTACTAATAGTAGTAGTAGTAGTAGTTTTAAAAGGTTTTTTATTAGATCTATATTTTGATTACATGTTAAAAATGTTACATAATTTAAAAAAAAAACAAATGTTACATGAGACATAAAGAAACAAAGAAAACAAAAATTGGAGTGTGAAAATTAATGAGTAAGCTATCTATTGATGGTTGTGATAGTGTTTTATAAGAGTCCATTGCTGATTTAGTTTAGGAACTATGGTTGTGCAGCTAATTTTATGAGGCTCCAAGTGGCATTGACTATATCCGCCAGGGCCAAAGAATGATCTCTAGTTTTAATTTTTACCATTTTATTTTCAAAAAGAGATTTAAATTTTCTTGATGTTGAATTAAAGAACCAGAGAGTAAAAATGATAAAGATGGAAAATCTTATATTGGGAAAGATTCCCTTTTGAATATTTTCTATTAAGTTGTCACGTTGGCTTAGAATTATGAATGAGTGTGGATATCAGTTGTCTATGTATATGAAAGGCATTACAGTGGTATAAAAAATGTTGCATTGTTTCATCATCCTTACCACATAAGGGGCAGGTAGGTTGAATGTTAATATATTTCCTCCTATTGAAAAGAAACTCATTTGTTGTTAAAGCATCCATGCTAATTTTGATGAGGAAGTCTATGTATTTAGGTTCTAAATACCAAAATTTAAACTTTTGTATTAAAGATTTGTTTGTTAATTTAAGTGTACTATCTGGTATTTGTAGTAGATCTAGGTTAGTCATATTTTGATATGCATCCCAGTACATTATTTTTGCTGTAAACATATTATCAGGTAACTTGTATTGAAATATGTGTTGAATTAGATTATTAATGAACTTATTGTTGATAGGTGGAGGTGTGTCAGTAGGAGATATTGGAATAAAAACCTGAAAATTCTGAATGTTAGTGCAGATTTTAAATAATGTATTATAGGATTTTTGATAACAAAAGTTATTTATTGAATGCAAAGATAAGCCATTAAATTTTGAGTGCTTTTGGAGGTTATTAATGCTAATAGAAATTGTTTTCTGATTCCAGATCAACTTAGTACATAGAGAATTGATTTTTTTTATGAAAGAGATAGTGAATTTAATGGTGGGTGAATAGAAATTAATTTTTGGATAGATTAGCATGT
The DNA here is from genome assembly GCA_028023455.1 of Epiperipatus broadwayi. Lineage (NCBI taxonomy): Eukaryota > Metazoa > Onychophora > Udeonychophora > Euonychophora > Peripatidae > Epiperipatus > Epiperipatus broadwayi. The sequence goes on along the minus strand of JAQFVV010000068.1, from coordinate 2,804,165 downwards.
TAATTAAAGATATCTTGCTGTATATTGAAAGATAAGCTTTAGTTAGAGAATTTATAATTTTTTGTATAGAAATGATTAGTTGATTTTGTATATTTATTCTCATTGTATTTACTGATTGGTGGAAGGGTATTCCCAGAAAGTTATGAGGGTGGGTATCAACTTTTGTTTTAATTGGAGTGCCAGTAAGTATGGACCATGTGGCCATTTTTTCGGGATTGAATTTTAGAGTATAATCTTTTGTGTATTTTTCCAATATATTATGTAGTTTAGGCAACAATTTTTGGGAAGGGAGAAAGACAGTTATGTCATCCATGAATGAAATATGTTTAAATGTATGGTTTAAAAAAGTTGTGTGTATTCCTGGTAGTTCAGCTTCAATTTGAAGTAAGAGGGGATTAATGTAGGTGATGAATAGGAGGGCACTAAGAGGTGAACCTTGAAAAATTGAATTATGTGGAGTGAAATCTGATGACACTTTTCCATTTAAGGTGATGTGTATGTTTCTATTTATAAAGAGGTTAGCTAAAATATACATAATTGGAGTCGGGATTCCATGACTACCAAGCACTTCTAAGAGTTCTCAATAGGCACAGAATCAAAGGCAGCTTCATCAGGATTGAATTTTAACATATAATCTTTTGTGTATTTTTCCAATATATTATGTAGTTTAGGCAACAATTTTTGGGAAGGGAGAAAGACAGTTATGTCATTCATGAATGAAATATGTTTAATTGTATGGTTTAAAAAAGTTGTGTGTATTCCTGGTAGTTCAGCTTCAATTTGAAGTAAGAGGGGATTAATGTAGGTGATGAATAGGAGGGCACTAAGAGGTGAACCTTGAGGAATTGAATTATGTGGAGTGAAATCTGATGACATTTTTCCATTTAAGGTGATGTGTATGTTTCTATTTATAAAGAGGTTAGCTAAAATATACATAATTGGAGTCGGGATTCCATGACTACCAAGCACTTCTAAGAGTTTCTCAATAGGCACAGAATCAAAGGCAGCTTCAATATATAATTGTACTGCAATAGGTGCAGCTCTTCTGCAGTGGCAAATGTCATCAGTTAATGCCCTAAATAAGACATGAGCCTCAGGGATGGATGCACCTTTTTTGGCAAATTGGAATTTAGATAGAGTAGGTATTATAAGAGGTTGGATCTTATTTTTAATAATAGATTTTATTATTTTAATGATGAGTGGGGACATAGCTATAGATCTAAGATTATTGAGAGGTGAAGGTAGTAAATGTTTTTTTTAGAAAAGACACTAGTGAAACAGGATAGAGAAGTTCTATAGTACGGATTTGATTTGACAAGTAATGTAGCATATTGTGGATTATAGGAATAGTAAAGTGGCTAAAGTGTTCAAGCAAGAATTTTGGGATGGCATGTGTCCCTGGATGTGAGTTGTTTGGAGTTGTTTTTAATTTATTTGTAATGTCTTCTTTAGTTATATTAAGGTTAGTTTGTGATATACCAAAATAAAGTGGAGAGAGAATTGGTATAGGTAGATTTTGGAATTTAATTTTAAAATATTGTTTAATTGGTGGAAGCATATTTATTCTGGTAATCATTTTATCATCTATTAATATGGATGAGGGTGTGATTATATTAGAGTTATAGCCTAATGCCCATTTGATATATGCCCTTGACCAGTCATGGGTGTTTTTTAAAAATATTTTGGCTTTTTTAATAGAGAGATAATTAGCTGGTGTGAGTTGTGTCTGTTTGAACTTCTGCTTTAGCATGATTATGGTATTTATTGAATTTGAGTGTGGTAGGTGTGCTTTTTAGCTTCATATGCAGTACATCTAATTTTTTGCAAAGTGCAGTAGGAGAAGGATTTCTTGTAGTATAATGTTTAATGTTAGAACCTAGAATATTAATGAAGAAAAACCAAGCTTCTGTTGGTTGGAGTGAAAGTATGTTAATTTTTTTAAAATAAATGTATGTATTAGATATTATGGCTTTAGGAGCATTTGTTTTTAATAGTAAGCAGGTGGTATTGTTCAGTGAGAGTGTTGAGTGTACCTGCATCTCTAATTTTAATATGACGTTAAGGGCATGATGGTAAGAAAAAGCTACTGGGTTTAGGGAGGGTGTAATTATAAAGTGCAATTCAGGAGAATAAAAGAGTAGATCTATTAATGATGAATGATTTTTAGTGTAAAATGATACTGCATTTGGTGAAAAAAAAACCTTCAGAGCTCATTAGCCTTTTGTTGATTTTATGAAGATATTTCATTGTAAAGTTTTGGTATGATGTATTAAAGTCACCCAAAAGAATTATGGGGTGTGTATTTGTTGCTACTGTTAAATTAATTATGTTAATAAGCTGGTGAGTGAGTATTGTTTGATTATATAAATATAATGCTATTATATTTATTGTGAATGCTGCATTATGGAGAGTGATGATAATCATGTGTTGGTCAATATATAAGATATTGAAAGATTGGAATGGAGAGTTCCTATTGATGAGTACTCCTATTCCTGCAGCTAAGTAATTTGATGTGGAAAATCTAATGTAGCCAAACTTGGCAAGAGGCTGCTCAGGTTTAAAAGGCGAACTTACTGAGAATTTGGTTTCTGTAAAAAGAAGAACATGTGGTGTGAATTGCCAAATCCAGCTAGTAATGGCAAACATTCTATGGGGTGAGTTTATCCCTCTGACATTAACTTCAGTAATTGATACTAGCATGAATATTTCTAGATTGTACAATGATTATGGTAATTTGTTGTATATGCATATTGTTTCTAGTTGTTATTGATCTTGGTAGTGGAAAATATGATTTTATGCAGTGAGTATGGAAATATGAAGACTGGAATAGTTTATCTAATATAACAGTGGGATAGGATGTGATAAGAAGGTAATCGTTTTGTATAGTGTATAGTGAGAATAGATATAGTATGTTTAATAATAAAAGGAAGATTGTATTAGTGAGTTTATAATATATAAATATATGTGTTTGTTTATTATAGAGTTTATGTTTATTTTGTTTATGGCTATAAGATGTAATTATGTGTGCTTGTTTGTCATGTAGTGTGTGTATAACATTTTTAGTGTAATATATGTTTTTTAGCTGGGTAAGTGTAATCAGCAATGAACCCCTACCAAACATAAAAATTAACAAAAAAATCATTACAACAGAGTATTTAACACAAATTGGACAAAATAAAAACAAAATAAAAAATCGTTGGATATAGTTCTTCATTCATGATATGTCACTAAGTTTTGTTTAGTTTATTGTGACTAGGATTATTTGCGTTGGGATTATCTGATGAGTATTCAGTAGTAACTTTTATTTTTTTACTTGTTCTTCTGTGGATATCAACTCCAGCAAAATACACCTGCTGTTGTGGTGTAGGAATGGAAGCATTTGAATGCAATTGTCTAGCCTGGTGTGTGTCCATTGGAGTTCCTGTTGTTTGAAGGTCAGAGTTATTAGATTTCATTTTCTTTTTAAGGAGAGTGGATTTCTTGGTTGCAACATGATTCTCTGGTGATTTCGATTTTAAAGTGGTAGATTGAGTATTATTATCTTGAGCCAATTCAGTTCCACCAATTCTTTTTTTTCTTTTCGGATTTTTTTATTTTTTGTTACTAATTGAAATGGAATGGAATCTTCTGTGGAAATGTCCCCAAGTTTACTTGATGAGGATGCGCTAATATTCTCATCATCAAGTTCTGAGTTACTAGTTATTGGTACGTCATTGGTGTTTTGAGTATACCTGGGTCTCTTTTTACATGGACTTTTTTAACATGATTTTGAAGTTACGTGATTCCTGTTTCACCGGAAGTCGAACTCCAATAATGCGCTATTACTTTAAATAATAAATTTCACGCACTTACGTTATATTGAAAGTAATAGCACATTATTGGAGTTCGACTTTCATCTTAGTAATTTCAATATTTTCAGTGCTTTATAATAGTAAGATTTTATGCAATAATGAAATTAAAATCATGATTTCCACATTTTATGTATACACACATTAAATTTTACAAGATTATAATGTAAATTTGTTCAAACATTGTGTGTGTTAATTTTGCATTTTAAATCACATTCTGTTTTTGCTTTTTAAAAAAAAACGTAATCAATTATTAATCATTTAGTGTCCACAAGTTTATTTTTAAAAGGTCAGTAATAGCAGTGGGCACAATTAAATTTGACAATTAAAAATTAAAATCTGATTTTTAATTGTAATTATCAATTTAAAAATTACTTATGGTGACTTGAAATTAATGTGATGTGAAATTTGATTTTTAAATGGAATTGAAAATTAAAGACAAAAATAAGAATTTAATTTTTAGTTGTTAGTTTCATAAACAATTAATAAAATCATCATCTCAAAGATTAATTACTAATTATGTTGTCACCAGAAAACCACTGAAACAACATGAGTATGAAGTTGGCGCTAGTTGTTTGCAAACGAACATGTTTTTCGGAAAATAGCTATAATAATTAAAACGTGTATAAAAAAATGTAAATTACTGTACTGTAACTTATGCATAAAAATATATTATTTTGAATAAAATTAAATATTATAGTTAAAAAAAGTTTGTCTTGTATCAATTTTTTTCAAATTTGAAATTTTTTATTAGTCATATTTTATTTCCTTATATTTTTTTGCGCGAATTTTAAAGTAATTTTACATTGGTGCTTTGCTTTTATGCAAATTTTGAAAAATCACAGACTGCATCCTCCCTTTTTCAATATAAGTTACGTCTATTTTTACATGATTTCGTTTGTGTATGTTTGCTGAGGAACCTATCTATCATGTAAAATGAGGCCCAGGTGTATTGTGATTTATAGGGGCTGATTTTTGTACTGGTTTATTCAGGTGTATTGGCATTGATTGTTTGTCGGAGATAATCAAGGTTGATGAATCTTGGGTTTGTGGTATCTCCATTTGAGTATTTTCATTATCTTTTGTTTGACTTAAAGTTGGTGTTATTTTGATGTTGATATTTTCGTTATATTTTGTTGCATTTAATTGGCTCCAGCAACAATGTGTTTTCAAGTGTTTTAATCCGCATTTTTGACATACTTTGCCGGGGCATTCTTGTATCAAATGCGATCATTGTTTGCAATGAAAACACTGGGGTGGTAAATCTCTGAAAGTGATGATTACCAATGAGATGTCTGTTTCATGTACAGTTGGTATATCAATAGGTGTAACATTTTTGTTTAATGTTATGTTAAACATCACAATATTTAATAATACTGGGATAACTGCATTTTTATCAACCAGATATAAAAGTTTGTTATTTTCCCATATTTTGAAAGAATTAATTGCAAGTCAATTTCATTAAAATCAATGTTGCAGTTTTTGATTTTTTCTTGCAGAGATAGGGGGTGATCCATATCGATGTAACAAAGGATTCTCGAGTATTATTTTTGAAAATATTTCTTTGTGTCTTATTATGGAATTCTATACATAAATATCTGTTATTAGGATGATGTAATATTTTATAAATAAATGTCCATAGTTTTTTTTAGTCAAAAGTTGATAAAATTCATCCATGGGAAATTTAAATAAATTGCATTTCGTGTTTGTAACTGACATTATTAACGTTTTCTCGCTATGGAATTTTTGGAATGATCTAAAAAGACTTTGAGATATGGTTTGGTTGAAATTATTTGTGTAATGAGCATATAATTCCATAGTAATTAATTGGGTATGATTTGCATTTATATTTACGTTACTTTGTTTGTCTTCACTATAATTTTCTAGGCCTAATAATTCTGTTAAGTATTCAGTTGAATTCTGCACGTTACTGGAAATATTTTCGGCATGGGATTTAACTGCTCTAGTGTATGTATTATTTTCTTTTATTTGATTTTCCTTCAGATCTTGTTTGAGTAAGTGGTGATTATTATCTGACTCATGGATACGGTTATTAGCATTAATAGTATTAGTTTTTTTTTGGCAATTCTGGGAAACTATCCATGTTTTCGACTCTTGCATGCTTGTTTGAACATTAACTAAGCTGAACATTGTCTTTGGTTTCATTAGTTTAGCTTACAGTTTCATTTGATTACTAGTTTAAATTGTGTTACTCGATTTAACTTCGTGATTCATCGTAGTCTGATCATCTTCAGTTTGAAATGATGAGTCATTATTAGAAATATAATTATTATGAGAAATATTCAAATTATTTGTAGGCTCACTTATGTTTGCCATTTCACTTAGAACCAACGAGTCTTTTGACTCCATAATTATAGAACAGATAAATTAAAATCTGTCAGATTTTAAAAAAGAAAGTATATTATACCTATCTAATTATTTTTTCCGATGTAATAATCTATAATGTCAACAGTAGCAACAACTAGTAGAATCAAAAAGTAAAATTTCAATGAAAATTTTAAAATTATTTTGGAGCCAAAATGACATGCTTGTGAGGCATGGTGGCCATCTTGACTACTACTACTACTGCTGCTGCTGCTGCTGTTTCTACTACTACTACTACTACTACTACTACTACTGCTACTGCTGCTGTTGCCACTGCTAATACTAATACTACTACTACTACTACTACTACTACTACTACTACTACTACTACTACTACTACTACTACTACTACTACTACTACTACTACTACTACTACTACTACTACTACTGTTAACTTAATTAAAATAAAACATGATCTCTTCATTTTAGAATGATAATGAACAATCTAGAATTACACTCAGATATTAAGAATGGTTAAGGGATTTAATAGACATTCTAAATATCCTAGAATAAATTTACTTTCATAAATGTGAACTAGGTTCTGGTAAATTTAACTTTTTTTTTCATATGTCATAGCATCAGCCAGGACATGAACCCACAACCGTCTGCAACCAACTACTTGCTTGCATGGCGGTTGCAATATCTCTCGGCTAACAACGCAAGACTGGTAAATTTAACTTTTATCATAGAATAATAATCTTATGTTTTAACTATATCTAAAACTTCATGTTTACCACATGACATAACCTTCTTTTAAGTACTAAATAAAGATTATTTCTTGAAAAACTAATAATAATAATACCTAATAATAGTAATAGTAGTATTAATGATTATGATGATAGCAATAATAATAATATCATCATCATCATCATAATTCTAGTTGAATTTTGTTATTCCAAAAACTCACAAAACTGAAAACTTCTAATATTATAATACTTTATGTAGAAAAATAGTACTTGTTTATGACACTTGAATTGAAAAGTATGTCAAAATGTATTTATCCACAATTATGTAAATATTTGCAATGTATATTGATTGTCACCTGTGTCCAAGATATGAAGCAAAAAAATTTAATTCTTCACTAAATGTTTATTCTCCAAAAAGAATATGACAGTATAAAAAATAATGATTGGTTAATCATAAAATACTTTTTCACCTGTTATCATGATGTAGAAAAAGCATATTCACGGTCTATAATGTAGATGAAAAAATAATAAGTGAATTGCTTAAAAAAGCAATTGATTCTCACTATTTTATAAAATATAAAAACAAATATTTTATATTAAATATTTATTTTTATAATAAATGGCAATATAAAAACAATGACAGTGAATTATCTAATAAACATCTTTTTTACATCTGTTATTATGAAGCAACAAACACAAATTTATTCATTACTGATTTCCAATGGTGCACAAAAATATAAGAGCAAAACATTTATTATAAAAAAGGTCAATATAAAAGCAATGATGTATGCTCAAAGATCGCAATTTGCAAACAGTATATGAAAGTGCACAGTTATTATTATCGAGTTTTCCACTTTATATGCAAAGTAAAAAAATTCAAAAATCAAGCAATTATAAATAAAAACTTTTCCCCCTCCAATTATTATTTTAGAATAATATTCATTAAAAATTATATTTATTAATTTACATTTAAATACATTAATAATTTATATTTAATTTTGTTCAATTTTTTTAATTAAATTTATTATGGTGAAACTCGGGCCACAGTATACAATAGAGTAGCACAACACTTATATATGTACAATAGAGTGGTAAACAAAAATGAAGGCAATTCAATATTGGCAGAACACCAAAAAACATTTAATCATAAATTTGAACCTTCTAGTGCCGAAATTGTTGCAAAGAAAGAAATGACACCAAAATAAAAATAAAGGAAGTATATTTCATTGAGAACGATCCAAACGCCATCAATCGAAGGGATGTCTGCTTTACAATATTGAAAAAATGGACAGGTTAATGATTTGCATAAATTTGCATTCATTATGTTTACACATAATAATGGTTATAAATATCGAGTAAATATACTCTGAAAGCGCTAAGGTAAACGTTGTTATTTGTGAAAATTTTTATTAACTTCACCTATGTTTAAAGTGTATCATATGTATAATCTATTTTGAAAGTACCAAAATTAATTGCACACAAACTATGATACCATCTTCTCCAGATAACTCTCTTAATGAATATTACTAATTATTTTTAGATTATAATTTATTATAACATTTTTACTTAGGTTTATACTTTATCACAAACATTTTTTTAACAGAAAAATTATTGAAAAGAAATGCACCCACACTAAAAAGGTTAGTAGTTAACAAATTACCTTATAGTTAGAAAATGCAGATTATACAATGGATTAATATGTTCTAACTTACAACAATAGTTGCATTAAAACTAAGTCTTATTTCATTCACAATCAGAAGAAAATTAATGCTTGTTATTTAGAGGTATTAACTATATGTAATAAATTTCAATAGCTATTAGACAATGAAATTGATAATTTAATTTTTAAGATTGTCAGAAAAAGATTATAATTTTTTATGACAATAACTTTATTAGTAGTGATTTGATTAAAAGAAAATGTGGAACTTTCTGTTTAAAAAAGAAACAAATAATGTGGAACTTTATAATAAATATAGAAATTTAATAATAGAAGTTCAATGACTGAATAAAAGAATTAAAATGATTGATGAATTCAAAGGATACAAACATTCAGTGAATGTTTTCCACATAGTCATTTTTGATGCTCTGAAGGTAACACATGGGTGCTATGAGTGGCATCACAATCATATTATATCCAGCAATAGCAATTTCTTATTTAAAAGAATGATATTTTAAAAATTGGTGAAAGAAGTATTTTGATTATCTTTTGAATAATGGTACAAGGACTGAGATGGCATTTTTAACGGTATATCAATTTTCTTTACTCATTTAAACTTGGATAAAAATATCCAGTTTAGCTAAGTCAGAACAGCTCTTGCTAATTTTAAAAAATGGAAAGGTATTAATAAAATACTTGAAGAAGTTTTAACATATAGTAATGATATATTAACATTGAAATTTATTAGGAATAAGTTGTGCAGTCTGATATTATTAATAATGCTTCTAATATTTAATATTCTTAAAAATAAAGAAGTAGATGATATTGCAATAATTATCATAGAACATAATTATTATCAATTACAGCAAATATACTTTCAAGAATTCTTACCAAATAAGTTGCTTTCAGCCATAGATGAAATATTATTAAAAATTCAATGTTGTTAACATAGGAAAAACTCTCCATACAGTAGTGCCACTCAGTGCCAGCTGAAGTAATCAATGGATGCCAGAAGGCTTGTGGCACTACTGTATGGAGAGTTTTTTCTGTGTTAATAACAGTTATGTGCAAGCATAAGACATCGTGATCATGTGATGTTTAGGCATTTAAACTCAATGTTGTTTAGAAAATCAAAAATTCTATAGCTATGTTTTTGTTGTTAGAAAATTATAGTAAAAGTATTGAAACCAACTAGTTTCCACCAATGTCTTGGACTTATTTAATCAGTTGAGTCAAAATGTTTATGCTTATTTTTATAGTTTGAACGTGATAAAATGAGAGAAAGTGTTTATTGCTACAGGTGTAAAATCTGAAGCATTTGTTAAATAAAAATACATACTTGCTCCAACATTGTTCTTAATGATAGCAAGCTTTGGAACTGTTTACAAATAGATTAATAAAATGGAGTGAGATATGACACAAGTTGTTTGATGGTGTTTTTTTATTTAAATAAATTTTTAAAAAAATTAACTCCATCTTAATATGTTTATGCTTGTACTATGTTTGTCAGTTCAAAAGATATTATACAGAATTTATTTAATATTTTAAATGTAACATATAAAGACTTTGGTTTAAAAATTAAAAGTTTGTTATCTGCTAGTGATGAAAAAACCCCAGCATGTTTTAGCTTGCTTTATCATCAATTCAAGAATTCAAACCAATTTAAATAACTTGGTATAAATTGAGCTTACATGTTGAGATCCAACATACACTCCATTGTTTTGCTGCTGCTTTTAATAAGCAAAAAAATAAGATATTTAATCATAAATAATTTCAATTACATAAAGTTACATAATATACTATATAAATGTGAGATGTGAACACTTTATGAACATAAAATAAAGATATTAGAAATGTAAAAATTTTACAAATACAATGGCAATATTACCAAATTGATTGGTATGTTTTTCAACTTTCTTAATGTGATACTATAAAATCCACTATTGTATATCAAACCTTTATCAGATTAGATATGTCAAATAAATGAACAATACAAGATATCCTAAAAAAAACACTATGATAAACTTGAGCATGGTTTCAATGGAAAAGGTAGATTCTATGTATATTGCAAGAATCATCTCAAAGAGATTCTAAAGAAGTGTATTATTGATTGTTTTCATTGAGAAGCTAAGTAAATGTGACATATTTTAGAAAGAAAGGTTCTCTGCAGAAGAAGCTAAAATATAGCAACACTAAATATTATAGAAAAAGGAAACATCATATTCAACATATAGATTTCTTTGTGGCTCATCACAAAATTTATCTCTAGAGTACAAGTTATAGATATATTATTATACATGGAAAAAAGGTGAATTAATTATTGCATGTATTTGCATTTAATCAGTAGCAGTGACTCATAAATGAGTATGGCCATTTCAATCCTAAGAGAAAAAAATAACATTATACCAGAAATACTCTAAACTGAAAAGAATGGTGTCATAATTGTGTTTGCAGTAAATTTGACATCTTCACAATAAATTGAATGGTATTGAAAAATACTAAGGAATGTTAATAAGATCATATTTAATCATTCACTTCAGTTTTTTTAATTACTCATTTATGTTTTATTTAATTTACCAGATGGACCCAGCCTATGAAAGTTGTGTTTTTTTAATTGATTGCTTTAACAAATTGTTTTTTTAAGATTTAATATATAATTTTTCCTACAGTACAGGCTTTTTCATACCTACAATTCAATATGTAACATATAGGGGGGTAGAACTCAGACTTTCACATGACCCTCAACTATCCATGCTATTTTATACTGCTGACACACTTATTCACACACATGTTGAAAAGTCAAATAATCACAAATATACATATTTTGTGTTAAAACCAACACTCATCAATTGGTCAAGATTATCATCTCTACACACATATACAATCAATGCTAAGCTTATATTAAGATAGCCAATCTTCATACTTTAATGGACAGGCTTCAATCCACTCCACCCCACAACTCTTCAGCCATCCATTTCATTGAAAATCTGATGATGGAATGCTCAAAGCCCTCATGGGTGCCAACATTTTCATCCTACCCATGTTGACCATAAGTCAATATTATATAAATAAATGTGATGTGTAGAAAAGCCATCATATTTATATTACGTTTTTTTAATGGCAGAATTACTTCCTAGCTGGCCTCAAGGCCATCCATCATTTCTGCAGTTTGAAAAGCCTAATGTTTTTTTTAATTGGTTCAATTAATATTTTTTTAAAGATTTAATATAAATTAAACAAAAGATTTTAATATTATATAAATAAATTTGATAAATGTACCCAGCTGAAAGGCTGTCATTTTTGTATTATGTATTATTAATGGTGAAATGGCAGAATTATGTTTCTGTAAATTTTTTTTAATCAGTTGCTTTAACAATATTTTAATTGGTTGTGAATTGACATGTGACAGTCTTACAAACAATCATACATTCACCAATTAAACAATAAAAAATAGGGATTTTATATATAAGATAATCATAAATCTTTTGTTATTATAATGACATCAATACAATGTATTAAGTGCATATTTTAATTATTTACATACGAAATATAATTTATTTTATATATCATTTAAATATTTTTTTTTTATTATTTAATCATTTCTATGACTTTATTTATTTAACTGACAGATCTTTAACAAAGAGTTTGAGTCAAGAGCAAATGAACTTTTTTTTTTTTTTCATAATGACAAACAAGCTTAGATTTTTGTCAAGTAGATGACCCATGGCTAATCCAAATATCCATGAATAGTAGTTGTAAAGTATTCATAATTATATAGATTCCAAGTTAATCATGATTAAATTTTAATCTCAGTTTTAATCTGGGTTGGTAAGATGAGTATTATTGCACTTAAATATAATTATGATGTGACTCTCATTAATAATAGGGATACCGTACTCCTAAGGGCAATGGACACTAACTTTATTTAATTTCTAATCATATTTATTATTTATGCTTTAAAAGTTTTTATTGTCTGCATATTCTATGCTATGCAAAAAAAAAGTATTTATTTAAGATTGTTTTTTCCCTACAAACATTGCATATTGACTCTCATAATTTTATTATGTCCGTAAACAAACTTAAATTATTTATGTTAATATCGTTTTCTGGTTCAATATTTTTCTAATTGGCTTTTTAACCTATAATTTACTGGCACACAACATAATACTGTAATTAATTTTTTTTTTGAATGTTTGATATTTTGTTAGCACAAAAAATAAAAAAAAATTATTTTAAAATTTAAGAATACATTTACGTATAAGTCAAAATAAAAATAAATAATAAAATAAAACCTTTTATGGATCTATTTTTTAAAACACTGCAGATTTTTGAATTCTTATCACTATAAAAAAATATACTGCTGCATACAAAATTAGGTATGTAAACCGGTTATTCACAAAAATTGGTAAATTATTGATTCTTTATTCACATTTTGTTTTATTTATTTATAATGCATTACAAATAATTTTAGGAATTTATAATGGGGTCCAGTATTTTCGAGTAAATAATCCATAGCCATACCAGCAAACTATTTAATAGTTAATAAATAGATATCTAGCTAAAAGTTTGGTTATATGATTATCAATTTTATTTTAAAATTAAAAAAAAAAAATGATTATAATGTGATATGACAGAGAAATTGGCATATTTTTAAGAATACTATCAACATTTTAAACTGCATTCTGAGTGATTGTAAGCAAATTTTAAAAAGTACCATATATGAGATGAGATAGATATATAAAGTAAGAAAGTGAGTACAGCAATGTGAAGGAGAGAAGTTATGAGCTATAGGAAATGAATTTCAAAGTGTAGTGGATCAATAATGGTTATAAAGGATGATAATAGTATTCAAAGACTTAAAATGATAACTTCACATTATTTTTTATAATTTTACTATTAAATGATTATAATACACTTATTTTAAAATTTCGTCAAATAGATAACCAATTATTTATATTAATATATATATATGAATAAATGTTCAAATTCCTCTCCCAAATGTTATGTTTTTTCAGCAACGCTCTCTATAAAAAAAAGTCTGAATTTCAAACAGCACAACTCAAAAGGATAGTGGAATATTTTCATATATATATAAATTATAACTATCCATATATTGATACAACAAACCAGTTTAACTACTGATGACTTGTTTATAATTTCTTAATAATGACTATATTATCATTATGTATGAATTATATATATATATATACTAAATCATGTGTCAACAATTAATTGGTTATTATTTTAAATTACATTACCCCAGCTCGTCATGCTTAAACATATAAAATATTAAAACAATCTATTGCCAAAGCAGCACTACAACTAGGAAGTAAATGGAATCGACTTACTTTCTAGGTCTGAGATCTTTAAATAAATAATAAATAAAAACAATGACCAAAACAAATTGAAATACTTATTTTCAATCTGTTTGTCATTATCTTTATTTATAGTCTATTTAAGGTTTTTTAAACTAGAGAAGTGGATTCTATTTACTTCCTAGTTATACTATTGTTTTGATAATAGATTGTTCTGACATTCTAATAGTTTGCTTTTAGCATGTTGCTGCATATATAAATTTAAAATTTCAATTTATTAATGGGTAAAAATGCTATGTTTATAATTTGGTAACATACTATTTTACAAGAAGCTGCTAAGCTTATATATATATATAATACTACTATTTAATTTAAATTTATTGCATATATATATATATATATAAGTAAAACAAACAGCCGTTAAAGCAGCCATCTGTAAATCAGGGCCATATCTATTAATGTTCTAAAGCATAGTTAGCTAAATAGCTAGATACCTGAAATTCTAAGATCTGATTAGTATCTAAAAATATCTGTTTACAGCTCGGACTTAAACCCAGTCATAAAAATGGCAACGTATGCACTAATATTACATATAAACTTTTTAAAGTTTGTATATAATGTTTAAATATAAGCATACACATCCCGAAGTAAAACATACTTTTTAATAGACTGTTAACAAACTTTGAAGCTTTAAAACAAAAATGAAAAACTCATCTGTCACCTCTCAACAGGTAAAAATTTTCACATTTCCTGACCAAGCATTGCTAGTTCAATCAATTTCCTGCAAACGAGTGTTAAATCTCTATTTTTTAACGCAGGTAAACATGTTGGAAAACGATTTTGAAGATAAATCACTATATAGTTCATTTTGAAATTACAAGTTCATTCAAATAAATAATTACAACAGGTTTCCTGAAATATTATCTTTTAAGTGTTGAAATTACTTTATCACGTGTCTTAAATGTTAATGCCAAATAAATAACGAATAATATGGTTTTTAAGTTTCAATATTAAATAGATTGCATCCTTATATATATTTAATGTAGAGCATTCTCAGATATATAAATACATCTATATTGTCAAATTTTTTTCGAATTAAATTATTAAAAAGCATGTGTTTTAATATGGATATAATAAAGAACGAAACGTTAGTGATTGATGTTTTTTTTTTTTTGTTTGTGGGAAATTTAACGTCCTTTTAGCTAGTCTAGATATCTCAAAAGCATCCTCTAAATTTTAAAGCAATATTTTCTTAATCTTTTTTTCATTTGCATATCTCTTAGCTCATTTCCCTAAATTATATTCTTCATACTGGAAACAAGCATGGAATTATTATAGGAATTGTTATTTCAAATATAATTAATTATATGCTGTGATTGTGAATAATTATAATAATAAACAGGCACTCAAAAAAGAATATGGCCGTTCCAATTCCAAAAAAGAGAGAGAGAGAGAGAGAAAGAAAACTACTCTAAAATTGAGTTTGCAGTGACTAGCTAAATCAATCTGTGAGCCCCAAATAATTCCACATATAGAACATGCTGCTCCATTTTTCTGTTTACTTGTTAATAGATTTTGTCTTTTAGTTTCTTAATCAAACAACTTTTCTTTCTGAAATATTTCATTCACTTTCATATTTTTCTTAATGAAAACATCTGACATTACACTTCTTTAGAATATCTTTGTGATATTTCTTATAATATAGATTGGGCTTTACCTTTCCTATGAAATCCATGTTCAAGTTTACCATAAAACACCATCTTAGGAAATCTCCCATTGTTCATTCATTTTACATGTCCAATTCAACAAACAAATGATTTTACAATCCTTAAGCCGAAGAGAATAGTGATTAGTTTTACATCTTGCCATTGCATTTTTAAAATTTTATGGAGGATTCTTAAATAAAACTTTTCTAATTTCTTTATATTGTATTAATAAGGCATACAAGTTTTGTAACCATACAATAAATTAGGTAAAATAGCAGCTTTATATACAGTTAACTTAGTTATAGTATTTTCCTATGATGAAATATTTTATCTTTTAACTGGTTAAAAGCAGTAGCATATTGCAATCTGTGTTTGATCTCAACTTTAAGTACATCCTTCTACTTATAATTGCTTTACATTTTCAAGGTGATAACTGACCAAGCTGAAAGTTGCTGGAGAGTTTCTTGCATCACTGGCTGATAAAAAGCTTAAACATTAATTAATATACTGAGATCTTTATAAGGTGCATTTAAAACATTAAGAATATTCTGTAAATCATCTTTTAAACTAACAAAAAATAGCTCAATCATCAGAATACTGTAAATCCAATATCCAAAAAGATGAAGTTCTTGTTTTTGCTTTTAACCAATTCAGATTAAAAATTACACCATGAAGCCTGTATTGTATCTTGATCACTGTTTGATTAAGCTTCCTAGAAACAAGTCCAAAGACCACTATCATAAAAATTGAAAACAAAGTTAAAGCAAATACACATCATTGTTTATGACCAGTTTTCATTTCAAATGCCTCAGATTTTTTACCTGTTGTAATAATACTTGCTCTTATTCAATCATGTAGAAACTGCATAAAATGAATAAATTTAAGTGGACAATCAACTCATTTCAACAATTCCACAGTCTTGTTTTATTAATTGAATCAAATGTCTTGACTAAATCAATAAAAACAATATATAAATCATCTCTTTGTACCTGATATTTTTGCATTTGTCTGTCAACAATCAGAAGGCATAACTTCATGTGTTTAGATATTCCTAAAAAGTAATATATTACCACCATAGTTTAAAACTTTTCTATATATTTCATCAAGATCTGCAGTCATTATATTTTTGAAAATACAGATAACTGTTTTGACTTCACCAGGTTAGATATCTTTGGCTCAATCTAAATGATAAAGTGGATATATTATTAAAAATTGTCATATCAATTTTTGAATCATTCAAAAGATGATTAAAATATTCTTTCCACCTGTTCAAAATATCATTATCATCATATAAGAAAGGGCTATTGCTGAATTTAATAGGATTATATACCATTTTTCAAGTCCATATGTTGTTTTCAGTGCATGAATATAAGATCTATAATAACCATGGTTAGAAAATGTCTGTATTTTCTTTGTGGTTTTAATGCAATCATTTTTAAGACATTTTGTCAATCACTGAAATTTCTGTTTATATGAAGTTCCAGCTTTAATTTATTACTTTGTCAAGCAAAAAATGCTATTTATTTTTCTTTTAATTAAATCACTAATAATATGATCATTGTCAGAAAAACATCATGATTCTTCTTTTTGGTGAATCCAAAAATAGATTTACTTGTATCTGTAACACAATACTTAAGAGAAATCCATGCTTCAGTAATATGGCATAGCAATTTTAGTATTTAATAAACTGTTGAAATTTAGTACTTGCTATAGATTTTTTTAAAAAAATGAACATTATTTTTTTTGTCAATGTGATTGGAATAGTACCTACATTTTAATGTCACTACCATTTTAGTCTAAGTCAACAAATAATCTATGATCTGTTCAACAATCTAAGTTTGTAAATGTTCATGTAATGTGAACTTCACTCATATTCCAACTCCTAATAATAATATAATCTATTAAATGTCATTGTTTTGAGTGTACATGCATCCATCTTCCTTTATAGTGATTCTTCTGCCAAAATAAAATGTTGTGATAGTCAATTCATTTAGTGTACATAAATTTAATAATAATAAACCATTTGAATTTACAGCACCAATTCATTATTTTGAATATCTTTTGGCTAAAGTTTATTATTTGTATAGACACATGCATTAAAGTCTCCAAGAATAAAATCTTGATCTTTTAATGGTATTGTTGTAATAGTGATAATCCATAAGGGATAAAAGCTTTCATTTACTTAATTCTCTGATTTTAAGGTTGGACCATATGGACTGATAAAATGAGTTCTAGTATACCATATGAAAGGCAAATTTTAAGAAATTAATCTCTTATTGATATAACAAAGAATTCCAATAATAGAAATAATAAATTAGATTTTACAGAAAATGCAACATAATACACTCTTTTTTCATGGCCTGATCTGCCTTTCCAAAGAATTTGTATCCATCCATATGTTTTAATAAACTTCCTTTTCCTGGAAGATGAGTTTTGCTAAGATCAGCTATATCAAACTTAAATCTTGATAGTTTTTTTTTTGACTACAAATGTAGTTTTTTATTCTGGTCTTGATGAATTTGTATCAACTATAGTTTGGACATTCCATATATCTATCTTTATAAATAAAATCTAGATTTATATTTGTGATACTTACTTTTATTAATACCACTGCTACTTATTAAACAACTACTACTGATATTATTCTTACTATTTCTATTATTTATCCCACTGGAATAAGAAATCAAGTGTGGCAACCTATCAAACTGTGTGAGATAGGTCATTTTTAGACATTTTCTATGCCTTCTATTTCCAGGGTAAGCAGGGGGTCCATAACTAGGACTTCCTAAACAAAATTTTGCCAACTGAAATACATATCTCACTTAAATCCAATTCCAAGTTCATTAATTAATACTGCCTCAAGAAAAAGTCACAAATAAGGACTGCCAGTCTACTGTCCCTGTAATTGCTTTCTTAAATTTATAGGGATTGAGGTAAAAAATCAAGAATATTGAAAGTCAGAAATTCTGTGTGTGAAGCTAAAGGATGGAAATACTGTTGCACTAACACACTATATACTTATCATAGTTATTATAAAGAGAAGTTCAATGGTATGAGAGACTCATGACAACCAAGTCTTACTGTACTTAAGTGACTAAAGAAGAAAAGGAGGAAGAAATAAAAGATTGTTTGTACTGGAAAAGTTGCAGCAGAAGCTCTTGGTCAGGCACTGTTTATTTGATATTTATATGCTATTCCATTGTATGCCACTAGTGAAACCCATCGACAGCCTAAGAATAGCACATGACACCTGTGAATAAGTATTCTATTTTAATGGGATTAAGTGACAATGGAATAATATAATGTACAGATAGTGTATGCTCATTTACAATCAAAAATTAATTCAAGTAAATATTTTACAATTACATAAATTATTCAATGTTTATGCCTCAATGTTTTCATTTTTAGTCCTAGGATTATATACATCCCAAGTTGAAAATCATCACTTATCAGGTTTCTTGTAAGAAGATTGAATGATGTAAAATATTACTGTCTATACTTAAATACTTTACATAAACAGCAATTGTTATATATCATCATCATCATTATCAACCATTATCAATCCACTGCAGGATGAAGGTCTCTCCAAGTTTAATCCATCTTCTCCGATCTTCAGCTTCTCTTCTCCACATCACCTCTGCACACTTTCTTATTTCATCCATCCATCTCACATGTGGTCTCTTTCTGGGTCTTTTACAATCTTCTGGGTCTTTTACAATCTCTTGGAATCCAGTTTAAAATTTAAATTGTCCATCTAGCATCATCTCTTATAGCAATATGACCAGCCCAACTCCACTTCAATCTTTTAATTTTTTCAATGCGGTCAGTACCACCTGTTTGTTCTCTTATCCATACAATGCATTTTCGATTTCTTCATATTACTCCCAACATACATCTCTCCATACTTCTTTGAGTGGTCTGAAGTCTCTGTATTGCTCATCTATTAAGTGTCCAAGTCTCAGATCCATAAGGAAGAACTGGTAAAACACATTTGTTAAAAACCTTCCTTTTCAAACACATAGGCATATTTCTTTTTAGTATCAAGTTATTTCTACCAAAAGCACTCCAACCAAGTTTAATTCTATGATTAATTTCTTCCATTATGTTTCCATCTGTATTAATAATCTGACCAAGGTATTTGTAACTGTTAACTTCTTCTAATTCATCATAATCAATCTTTATTTTCATATTTTGAGCAAATCGATTAAACATTACTTTAGTCTTTTGAACATTTATCTTTAGTCCTACTTTCCTACTTTCATCTGATAATTCCTGCAACATATCCTGCAGCTCTGAAGCATTATTTGCAAAAACAACTACATCATCTGCGAAATCTAAATGACTTAAATACTCTCCATTTACTTTCACTCCTTTAGTTTCCCATTTTAATCCACAAAATACTTCTTGCAGCACTGCTGTAAAAAGTTTTGGAGATATGGAGTCATCTTGTCTTACACCTTTCTCAATGTTGACTTTCCCAGTATCATTATGTAATCTAATTGTTGCTGTTGCATTTTTATAAATATTCTTCAAAATATGACAATATCCTGGATCTATACCTTGATGATCCAATGCTTTAATCACTGAAGAAATGTTTATAGAATCAAATGCCTTTTCATAATCTACAAATCCAAAACATAATGACAACTCATATTCATTTGTCCTTTCTATAACTTCTCTCAACACCTGGATATGATCTACTGTACTAAAACCACTTTTAAATCCAGCTTGTTCTCTTGGTTGGTGGAAATCCAATGTTCTCTGTAGACGAGTTGTAATTATCTTGGTAAAATTTTTATATAAAACTGATAAAAGGCTGATAGGTCTGTAATTTCTAATATCTTCTTTATCACCTTTTTTAAATATTAATATTATTACTGCATTCTTCCAATCATCCAGTACATCTTTATCATTTAGACATTTGGTATATAACTTTGCTAAAAAAAATTTCTATTTCTTCACCTGCTTCTTTTAATATATCAATTATAATTCCATCATTACCTGGAGCCTTTCCCTTCCTCATACATTTAATTGCATGTCTTACTTCTTCATTTAAAATTCTGGGCAATTCGGTAGATGTAATAGATATAGGAGGTACTTGTTCTTTATTACTATATAATTCTTGATAAAAATCTTCTACCAATTTCATGATGTCATCTCTCTTTTTAGTAACAATTCCATCTTTTTTTCTTATTGCAGATATAAATTTCCTACCAATACCAAAATGTTGATTTACATTCTTAAGACTTTTATTTTCTTCTACAGCTTTCCTTGCTAGTTCACAGTTATACTTTCTTATATCATTTTCAACTCTTTTCCGCACCATTTTACAAAATTCGAGATATTCAATTCTTTTTAATGCATCATTTTTGTATATCTTCATATTACTTCTTTTCTTCATAAATTCTCTAGTCTCAGTAGAAATTTTATTGGTCAATTGCTGCTTTTTTCTACCAGCTATCTTTGTAATATATATATATTTAGCATTAAATCACACCACATGGTTAAAAAATCCAGTACCGCCCTCTGTGAACTAATATATAAATACATTAGAGTTCGTATATGTATATAACACTCCCAACATCGCTCATATACATTACATGAACGAAATGCCCAGGCACCAGTTTTATTAATGAATAGAACAATATAACAAAATATATAATACAAAATTATTACTGAGACTCTATATTTAAGTTTATGTTCAGCTCAGCTCAGTGGGAGGCTATAGGCAGTTTATAAGATATATGATAATAAATGAATAAAAGAAGAAATATTATAAAACATTTAATATAATGTAAATTCCTTTGTTAATTAATTGTATGATAAAGAATCATAATGTTTATTTGGTACAGTCTATTAAAATATACTTTAAACTTAATTTCTTCCTTCATCCAAGTATAACACATATCAGCTTGCTACAATTATATTCTTAAACAATTCTATGACTTGGCATATCATAATCTAAACATCTACCTTAATGCCAATCAAGAAATAAACAATAAGATCTCAGGGAATTTTAACAAACACAGTTGAATTAATAAACTACATTGGCCCATAAGTTATAATTCCAAAGTATGATAAAAATGTAATGAAACAATTTGACTAAATATTTTACTGTGTTTCAATAATAAAATAATGACAGAGGTAGTAGGGTATTTTAATCTCATATCATCATCTAACAAATATACTGACATGGCACCCTTTCTAATACGTTTGTCAAGTGGCAAATGTTCTTTTATAATGTTTGGATTAAGAAAAACAATATTGTCAGACACCAGCAGATCTAGTATTATAACTCTAAAATAATATCTATCTATTTTGCAATACATTTATGAAATGTGGAGATGTGGAAATGGAAAACACGAATGTACACAAGAATAACTCAAGACACAGATTTTAAGATTTTAAATAACTAAAACAAATCATTTATTACAATAAAATAAACTTGGTTTAATATGATATTAACAAATGGACTATTTGTTTTACAGATTTTTAAATTATCAAATAAACTTTAAGCATCAGTTCGGGATTATCCCTACTATCAAAGCAAATTAATAACAAAACATAAATATCCTGACTTCGAACACATGCTTTGCCTACATGTTTCATCTTCATGACAATAAATAAATAACATGTTATATTATTAGCACAAAAAAAATACCTTTGAGAGGATATTACTCTTGATTAACAAAATAAATCAAATTACTTATATTTGGCTCTCAACAAAGCAACTTTCTCTAATTGACTAATAATCACTGTTCAATTACGTATACCTTTTATGCATAGCAACAAATCATGTTTATTCTGATGATTTGATGATTTATGACCTTTATTTAAATAAATACATTGTATTTTAAAATATTTATTCCCGTTTTAATCTCAATACTTTATACTTTATATTTAAACGAATGTAATGTATTTCCAAAAAAAACAAAAAACATTTATTTCTCATTTTAATTTCAATAATTCTATACTTTATATACGTGATATTATTTATATTATGCGTGTGTGTGCACGTTCAAGCAGCAATAATGTAAAACAATCTTTTCTATAAACTCTCCATTCATTAAGAAAATATACAATTATTATATTTCGAACAATGTCGTAATTCATCAATAAAATATGACACTAATACTACATCAAGAGTTAATCTAACAATTTATCTAGCCACATATTAATTAACACAAAGCTATATTTTCATGATTATACATACTATACGTTATAAGGGAAATCTACATGAGGAGCAGATAACTCTTACCAAACACTTCTACAATAATTCATCTGATTCTAAATACAGTATTGGTGGGGAACTTATTCCTCATCACCAGGGCCCTAAGAACATCACTTCAAAAAATATCATTAATCATACGCATATAAAATAAACTAGGCTCTACTCATGGAAAATTATTAACATATACTAAATAAGCAAGATCTTTTATCCCTACAAACATTATAACGCAATCAGATTTCTTTCTATTCTCATAGCTTTTCTAAATATCGAACATTATAAATACACACAGGCAGATAAATACATACCGATAACATACCAATCCGTTCAACTCAGAAGAATACGACAATGTACAAAATTTATGCATAAATATTCACAAACTGAACTTTATCAAACAAATATCATAATTGTGAAAAACACACACCCACCCGCGAATAAAAAGTATATATAATATTAGCTCTAAATTACACATTAAGCAAGTAACATGATAATTAAATATTGCATTAAGGTATAACTTTTAATTTAATATTTATAATTATTACGAACAAACTTTCTTTCATATCTAACAAACTATTTCTATTATACTTAGTTGATTCAAAAAAAAAATAATAATTCTCGCTTTGAGATAATAAAGTATGTAAAATAAATATAAACCTCTCTAATAATATATTCAAAAAAAATACTTGTTTCTTTTACCTTTGTAAAAGAACAATAAGACTTATTTGAATACAATCAATTTTTACCAGCATACTCCTCATTCAGATACGCTTCAGAGACGGTCTCGAAGATCAAATAACACAGATTATAAATGAACATAATAATAAATAAGCCTATCTACCTATCATATACATTAATTATGATAAGGAATAAAAAAATAAAGACACAAAGGTTATTAGTTTTGTAACTTAAAATAAAAGTTCACTTGTGAAGCTCGGTTCCAGGTTTATGAAACAATATGGGACACATTCCAAACTGAATTTTAAACTAAAATAAACTGCTGCAGGATAACCAAACAAATATAGTCATGCTTAAATAGGACCCAGCATCTTCAATGTTCATAACAAAGTTATTTAAGTTACTGTATCATACATAAGCAATCAATTTATCTTCTATTATGATGAGAATATAATAAATTCTTAACTACTGTTGGACAGGAATTATCTCACTTATTCCATTGTAGTTCTAAATTGAAGACATAATTATTTTTAGTAGTTTATTGAATAGCATTTAATAATACTTTGTTTTATTTTCCATCTTTATCGAAGAGAACAAAAATTACCTGCATTTCTGTCCTTCTATTCGATTTAAACAGATACTTAATTTGAAGTAGCTCACATTTTATTTCGTTCATTTCCAGAAATATCAGATAAATAAATACTGCTATCTCTTTATGATGAATTTAAACATGGCATGATTTATCAAAATATGCATGTCCTTAATTTTATGTTTAATCCTCACAAAAACATAGCACGAAAAATAGTGAAGAATTAAAATATATTCTGTAAAATAGTTCTGCATGCGTTTCCCAGATATATTAAAGGACACACGTTGGTCAATGATACAACAATAATATTCATGCAATTTATTCCTATTTGAAATGATAATTAAGTGAAGTAATGTAGACTGGATATTATTAACATACATTTTTAAAAGAGCAATAGTCATGAAGAGGGTAAACTCAAAATGTTTAAATTAAGGAGACTAAAGTAAATGAGTGCCTTTTTTTTTTAATTTAAAACTGCATTCTGAAATTAACTTGTCCCATAATAAATTTCTTGGGATCCTTTAGAAATTTTACTCCAAAGTCTTTTTTAAAATCAATTTGACTTCAGCAACTGGTTTTACTTTCACAATAATCAGCCACTGTTTTTGGCTATAATTACATTACATAATATGCAAATTTTCCACTGGAGATCTTTGTTAAGTAGCCCTCTTTAGAAAAGTTCATTTCCTTCCACCAGGTTACTCCCATGCTCCTCTTCTATCTCAGCTAATTACATATTCAAAAAAAATATTTTCAAAAAAAAAAACACTTTGCTTTTTAGAATTAAAATCAAGATAAAAATAATAATAAAATAAATAGCTTTTACAAACTTGAAAGAAAAATGAATATTAATTAACTACTAAATAAAAATGATTAATAATTTATTTAATTTGTAAAATAATCCATTGATTTAACTATCTATTAATCATTAGAAAGAAATATATATTTGTTAATTATTTAAGATAATTACTGTAATTTAAATGTTTTTATTGTGGATGTACTATTATTTGCTGTTATTAAAGATGAAAATGAAATGAAACATAATGCAGAGTCATACATGCATACACATGTACTACAATCTAAATATTAAACTATCTTAACTAAATATAATTGAAATGGCTATTAATTGTTGACAAAAAGATAAGTATCAATGAATAAAGGATTTTAAAACCATTCAACTAATACTACCATAATATAAAATAACTTTGTGTCTTTCTGACAAAATGTATCAATTCCATTAATAAACAACCCATCTTCCTTACATTAAATACCTCATTAACCACACTAATAATAATGAATACCTATCAAGTGGTCAATAAACTACATAAGCAACCCACATCTAAACTTTAAACAATCTCCAGCAAAACATTTTAAAATTCTAAGGCTATTTCATTTTTTTAATATAATATAACTATTCAGTTAAGATACAAAGTATCCTAAACCCTTGTGCCCATTGAGATGGTCACAAATCCCCTGTCCTTATACAGAAAAAAAATGAATTAAGTAACACCGTTAGGTTATGTTAATCATTATTAAACAACACAAATAAAATTAATTTACACTTTAGAAAACTATGCACACAGAATTTTATATTCTCACATCTATTAACTATCTGGTACTTTAACTGGATATGGTATTAAGCTACGAGCATTGTAGGTATCTTCTAAATCTCATGTTTATACTCTTGATTTCTTTTCTTTTAACAAATCTTTCTATATGAGAATTCACTCTTATTGTCTGGGATTTAACTTTAACCTTTTGGCTATTCTTTCCTTTGTTTTTAACTTTCTTAAGAGTATTTTCATGAACTAACTTCCCTTTTGCTCTTTTGAATTTGAATTTGGCCTTTCTAAAGCTTTCTTCTAGATCAGTAATCCTTTTCTTTTTAAGACAGTCTATACAAAATATATGTGTCTTTTTAAACTTGCATTTAATTTTTAGCTCATCAATCTCTTTAACATGATTACAATATTCCATTCTTTGTTCTATACTATATATTACATGTTTACTACCTGCATATAGCACTTTTCTACAAACATTCCTCTTTATATTGTGATCTACATTATTAAGAGCATACTCAGAAACTATACCTTTATTTTTATCTTTAAATTTATTACTGGTAATATCAGTAATCTTTGCTAATTCACTTCTCAACATCTAAACTTTAAACAATCTCCAGCAAAAAAATTTAAAATTCTAAGGCTATTTCATTTTTTTTAATATAATATAACTATTCAGTTAAGATACAAAGTATCCTAAACCCTTGTGCCCATTCAGACGGTCACAATATATATTGTATTGTTTTATGGTGTTGCATTTTTTATTTTTGCTAGAATAGTGTTAGGCAGTTTTGGTTTTATATATATATAAAATTTGATAATAAATTACATGATGATAATATATTCAGGTGACAGGGCACAAAAAGATTTCAATATACTTAAAAATATTTTCCAACTTGATTTTGTTACTAAAATGTGGGAAATAGATATATATGTAAGTGTATATGTATGTATGTTTTATTAAAATATAATTTCTACTCATATGTCTAGAAAAGGAATGATTCTTTTGAGAAAGCATTTTACTAGTTAGGATTGCACAATCGTTTTTAATGGAACCGAATGTTGGGAATTTTTTTAGAATCATCCTATTGTCTACAATAATCATTCATAATCATGTATTTTTTAATGATTATTACTATTTGTTTTGTCAAGTGAATAATAACTTGATATTATAATTAATTCAGAAAAGTAGAACTGATGTAAAGGTTATATGCAATAAAGTATTTATACTGCTGGTATAAAAAAGGGCAAAGGAGTAGGGCAGAATCTGCAGTGGTGATAAAAATAATATCAAAAAGTACAGGAAATAGTCTACTTGTTTAAATATGATTTAAGAAAATCTGGATCTTTGTAAGTTAAGTAAAATAACATTGAGGAAAAAAATTAAAGTTTTATCCATAATATTTTTTATTAAGTATGTAAAATGGTCTCCCTTAAATATCACTTCTCTTTATGACATGTAAATATTGCCCTTTATGGTTTAACACAGTTTCAAGATACCAAAGATTCTTGGTATGATGCTTAAAATATTGTTTTCAAGGCTAAAACATTATTTGATCATCAGTTTAATTAACAAATTAAACATTTTTAATTTAGATAAATTAGAATTAATTTAATTCAAGAATATTTTTAATACTGGGAAATTATTAAAATACCATATTCAATAACAAGTTGCTACATGAGTGATTGAAGATTATTAACCAAAAGACGACAATATTTTGAATGATTAATGCTTTAATACAATCTTTAGTTTTTTGTTTCACCAGATTCTACCTCATGGAAAGCTTGGTCACTGAGATTGATGTTGCATATATTAATTAAGTACTCTTAATTAAACATATGCAATATATATATATAATCTTTTGTCAACTAACACTTTCAAAGACTAACCTTCCCACAATTTCATGATTTTTACATTTTCTGCCTGTCTGTTTATTAAGTCTTGCTTATATTTATATAATAACATGGATTCCTTTATTTTTCTTTTATTATTGTTTCTTTCAATTTGCAATATTTTTACATTATTATAATTCAAATCAAATTCATATATACATAACCTATTATGGTCATAAAACATCAATGCTGAAACATTATTTTTTCCATTACAATTTTGTTTCATTTTTGAACCCTTCTTAATAACAGCAAGTGCTCTTTAGTTCTTTTCTCCAATGTACATCTTGATTTCTCTCTATTGATACACTGCTACATTTACATCTCTATTTATAAATGATACAATTTTTGTTTTATAATAAGGTTTTATCTTTTCAATTATTTATTAATTTGTTTAATTGCAGGAGGTGTTCCTAAGTGAATAAAAGTTTTTTAAATTTGTACTTTACATATATTTGTTTACTGTATTTATTAATATTCACTTACAAGATTACGTAAGTAACTTTGAAAAAATATAGACATTGAATAAGAATATATATATATATGAGAATGAGACTTATTTGAAAATAGGTTACTTTAATTAATCAGCAACATATTTATTAAAATAAGTATTTATAACTATATTTAATGGCATGCTTTTGTAAGAAAATCTATAATTACATGAACATTATTATCAAAATTGGGTGCTTTCCAAGGCATTAAATGAAATATAAATAACAAAGAATTTTGACAAAAATACTCTATGGTATTAGATGTACATGTGGAACTTGAACAAATACATTTATTAGATACATATATAATATATTATTAAATATTATTTTAATGTTACATAATGTTATCTTAATCTTAATTAATTATCCTGTTATCCATTAAATGAAGTAGAATTATTATCTTTAATAAAGAATTTGAATCAAATTTCACTCTACCACTGCTTAGATAATAATTTAAACAAACATTAGGGAAAACTCAAAGATTATACTGAGCAAATAAGAATAAAAACTACATGTATGTCTATTATAAAAGAAATATTATATGTCTTGTAAAATAAAAATTTAATATCTACACATAACTAAATTTCTCTCCAAAGCCTTATACCTTCAAAATATTAAACTTTTTTTACCAGTATTAAGTGTCCAAACCCTTATGTGGTTTAACATAGTAATGGAGTGGCACTGAAATATAAGTTTGAATCGGTTCCATTTCTTATATTTCTGGTACACAAACTTCTTATGACTCCCAAGAAATAAAACCATTTGATTGATTTAAGAATAAATGTTTGCACCTATAAATTATTGATATTTAACATGAAATTTAAATTGAAGTTTTTTCATAGCTTTTAAGTTGGTTTAATTTGTTTCTTGACTTTGAAAATTCATTACAAATTTCCAATTTTAGTTATTTTCTAGAATATTTTTGTCTTTTATTTGATTTAAATTCTGATTAACTTGTACTGTGACTTGAAGATATTCTTCATAGCCTAGATCCTAATTATATCAAAAAAATATTCTGAATATAAGATAAATTATCATTGGCAAATCAACGCATTTTAGCGTGTCTGCCAATAAGCTATATTTTAAATGCTATGCCAGATTGAATCATTTTTATCTTTTTATATTATATGGATAGATAATAATCTGATGCATGTTTTAGTGCTTTAACCAGTCATCTTCAGACAGCTATAACTATAAATTTGGCTTATCATTAGAATAAAGATGTTTCTCACTTTTAGCTAGCTTTCTTTAAGCATCACATGATCACTATCTTATACTAGCACATAATTGTTTATAAACAAAGCAAAACTCTCCAAATAGTGTTGCCACCCTGTGACAACCAGAGTAATCAATGAATTCCAGTAGGCATGTGCATAAAATCCCTCTCTAATGCCTCCTCATCCAATATCCCCAGACTAGTTTCTGGCTTGTGGCCATCGTCAGTGAAGAGCTTTGGATCTGAGAGCACTGCATCTAGATCTTAGGATCTAATACAACCCTCCAGCAGCACCAACCTTTTACCTCTACTTAACTACAAAGCTATGAGAATGAAATTGAAAACACAAAAATATTTTCAATCTAAAATGTATCGGTGCTGAACTGAATTCAGACCCATATGACTATATAAGCTATTGAGCTTAGATTGAAAATACTTTTGTGTTTTCAATTTCATTCTCATAGCTTTGTAGTTAAGTAGAGGTAAAAGGTAGGTGCTGGAGGGTTGAATTAGATCCTAAGATCTAGATGCAGTGCTCTCAGATCCAAATCTCCTCACTGATGATGGCCACAAGCCAGAAACTAGTCTGGGGATATTGGATGAGTAGGCATTAGATAGGAATTTTATGCACAAGCCTTCTGGCATTTCATTTATTACTCTGGTTGGCACAGGATGGCAATACTGTATGGAGATTTTTGTTTAGTCTAGCTTTCTTTATTATCTAGTAATCATTGTCTTCTGAATAATATTGTTAAAATCTTTTACTTACCTAACTTTATAAACTAATTTATCATATGGGTTATTCATATTTTTCTTCATGACTTCTCATAACTTCATCTATTCTGTTTACCAAAATGTGTTTTTAGTAAGTCTGAGGCTAATACACCCATCTATTCAGAATGCATTTCAAAAACATTATCTTGGGTTTCAAATCTTAATTAGTTATTGCTTATATAAGCAACAAGTATAAAAAAAATATGTTGCAACAGTTTTAAATTTTTACACTTATTATTATTATTATTATTATTATTATTATTATTATTATTATTATTATTAATACATTGTACAGGCTTAAACCTGCATTTATATATGTAATATATGTGGGATTTGAAAGACTTTCACACAACCCACTACTCTCAGTGTCATTTTATATTGTTGACCCACCTGATCTCACACATGTTGAAAAGATAAATAATCACCAATATATGTATTTCATGCTAAACCAGCAATTATCAGTTGGTCTAGATTACTATCTCCACACATATATATATAATCAGTGCTCAGCTTTATATTAAGATAGCAAATCTTTATACTTTAATGGACAGGCTTCAAACTACTCCAACCCACAATTCTTCAGCCTTCCATTTCATTGAAAATCTGATGATGGAACAACTTTGGCACTAACATGGGTTTTGAGTTGTGAGTTGAAGTAGTTTGAATCCTGTCCATTAAAGTATGAAGAATGGCTATCTTAATATAAAGTTGAGCACTGATTGTATATGTGTATGGAGATAGTAATCTAGACCAACTGATGATTACTGGTTTATCTTGAAATACATATATTGGTGATTATTTATCTTTTCAACATGTGTGTGATCAGATGGGTCAGCAATATGAGATGGCACTGAGAGTAGTGAATCATGTGAAAGTCTGAGTTCGAATCCTGCATATATTATTATTATTATTATTATTATTATTATTATTATTATTATTATTATTATTATTATTATTATTATTATTATTATTATTATTATAGATATATACATATTTCCCCATTCTTTTTAAATTCACTTAAATAAAGATATAATAAAAGACAAATGCCCCCCAAGATGCATTTCATGCTGAACCAGTACTCAGATATATATGAGAGATAATGACCTGGGCCATCTGATGAGTGCTGGTTCAGCACAAAATGCATCTTGGGGGTCATTTGTCTTTTATTATATCTTTATTTAAGTGAATTTAAAAAGAATGGGGCAGTATTGATGTGTTTATTTTATCTATAAGATATTACACACAGGAAAGAGAAAGGTTTATAACCCTCTGTGTGTAAAATAAATAAAAAAAATCAGATATATTAATTTTTAATGGAGGTTTAAAGTTTATATCTGTGTTAGAGATAATCTCTGGTTTCGATAATGATTAGTAATAATCATTATTGTATTTATCTGAAATGGATGGCGTCAATGTTGTGAGTGGAGGAAGTTTGACAATGGTAAATGAAAATGTAACAATTTATTATTATCGTTGTTGTTATTATTTTTTTTTATTCTAATAGTATTTACTATTATTGGAGTGTTTTTATTTATTTCACTTCTACATTTATTATCAATGTTATTAAGACTAGAGTTTATTAAATTAAATATTTTTGAACAATAATTTTTAATTATTAATATATAGTGATAATGTGATGTTTATTGGGAAAAGACTTCTAATGTTTTCTTAACTTTAATTGTTTGCATGTTAAAATTTTTGTTTAATAAATTCAACTATCTTTTACAACTTACATGTCAGATGCATTTAGAGCTATATTTTCAGCATTTATACTTTCCAACTGATAGCATTCTCTTTATAAACAGAGGTTATGTGCGCCTGTAAAAACTGTGTGTCTATCCACAATATAAATTGAATTTTTAGCTTAACAACTCACATTGATGCAATGTACTAAATTAATATAACTTGTACAATTAACAAATGTAAAAATTTCAGTCTTGAACTATTTTGAAATTTATTTTTATGTTCCTCTTTTTGACAAAGTCAAGCTGTTTTGAGTATTAAATAAGTGAATAGCAGAAAATTTTAAATGATGTCATTTCCTCCCAAATGTATATTTTAGGGGCACATATATTTATGTAATTATTTATTTGTTTTATTTTTTAATTTTATTTCATTTTTATGATTGTATTGATATAATATTAAAATCTTTATTTAATGTTATTCTATTACCTTAAACCCCTATTGATTTGATGTTATATAAACTAAACCCTGTCAGCCTTGTGACCTGTTTTATGTTCATCACAACATAAATTGTAAAAATATATTAATAATTTGTTCATGTATTAAGCTAGAAGAAACTTCAACTAAGATATAACCAGAGAACCATAAGAAAACAGGTAATCAAGCTGAAATCATGTGTTTTAATTAAAAATAACTATAGGTTTTTTTTTTTTTCAGGTATATGTCAAGGTTCAAATTGGATCACTTCTAGTTCAATCATAAACTGAGACATGAATAGTAAATTGAAGTAGATACTTTTATGCATATGATGATTCAGAGAAATTGTTATAGTTCCACCCATCACACATAATAAAGTATCTGATCTTATTTACTATTTATATATCAGTTACAGTATTGAGCTAAAAGCAGTTTGTTTTTCAGCTTAATACCAAATGCTTTTGTTACTTTCTACAACATATGGTTTTAGTTTGTACTGTCTGTTTTATTAATGGTTGTCTGATTGCAACACAGATACCATTTTTTTTATAGTTTAATACAAGGAAAAATTGTAATATTTATATTTTCAATGTTTATATTTTAAATGTATGAACATCTTTAATTTAAAGTGACAAACTACTACTGTACATGTATTTTTCTCTGTTAACTGAATCAGAAACTTTTATTTAGAAATGAAATCATTTTATCAATTAATCATACAAAATACAATATACAAGGCCTTATATTATAATTGTTAATGCATTCACTTTATATGGTCAAAACCAGAAGGTTTGAATTTGGATAGAACTTGAAAAATTGTTTATTTGTATATTTCAAATCAAACTTAGAATTATTTTATGTCACCAATTTATAATTAATCCAATTAATATACCAATTATAATTTGATATATAAATATTTAACTATTCTTAGCTAGAGAGTAGATCAAACAACCACTAAAAATTCTTACTAGCCAGCAACTAATTAATCTAATGAGTAAGGTCTTATTTTTCATTATAATTTTGAAAGAATTCTGAAAAATTTTTGTCTCTAGATAGGCTATTTAAAACCTTACATATATAAAATGTTTTAAGATTAACCTATTGCAACTGTTGAAATAAAATAATTTAAGTAACATCTAGGATTAGCATCTGGCAACACATTTTACAGGTGAAAGAGCATACTCTTTATTTTTTGCCCAGTATGCTCTTTTGATTTAAAATGTATTGGCAAATGCTGATGCTAAAGAGCACTTTAATTATTATATTTAAACACCTGCAATGAGTTTAACTCAAAATACTGCATACAAATAATTAGCACTACATATGTATATTGTATCAGAAAATATATTAATTTTTAAAAAAAGGCACTAGCTAACTTATGTTCAATGTTGGGATAACATTTTATATAATGAAAAGTATTTGTTATTCAACCTCATATTCAATAGGTATTCTATGTAGCAGAATACATAAATTACATAAAGAATCTAGCTTCAAATTGTAAAATTATTTTAAGGTGAATATTTAGAAATAATGTGAGTATTCTATACTTATATATTGAATTTATATATATATATGATCAATAGATGGATATATTGAATTTATATATATATATGATCAATAGATGGAGCTTACCAATAGCTCTAAATAAGCTTTGTTTTCATAAGTGCCGAAAGAGATAGAATTCAAAATCTCTATCACTATCCCCACCTCCAGACCAGCTGGGTTCAAGCAATATTCTTGAGTAATCAACATAGAGTACAATCTTTTAAAAATAATTCTAAAGAGAATTATATAGATTATATACACTAATACATTTTCATTGTCATAGTTCCCTGCTTATTTCATACAAATTAAAAAAGTGAAAGATTGGTACCCGAGAGAATAAATATATATTTAATGTTGCCTTGACAACAATTTGAAATTGTTGAATGTTATTGATATTGGGATGGTCTAAGTGATGACTGGTTTTAATAATATATATATATATGTGTGTGTGTAATAGAGCGACAGTTAGTATATTGTTTGGTTAAACGAATATATGAATACTTATAATAACAGAATGGATCATGGGTACTTAATTCTAACAGTATCAAGATAATAAAACCCAGAGTTTAATGTATCTGGATACACACACAGATGTGTCAAAATGACTTCACTGTCTATATTTTTAACTAGTCTTTGCAATTAGCTGCTTAAAATTATTTTAGAATGAAATATT
Source organism: Epiperipatus broadwayi (assembly GCA_028023455.1). NCBI lineage: Eukaryota > Metazoa > Onychophora > Udeonychophora > Euonychophora > Peripatidae > Epiperipatus > Epiperipatus broadwayi. Next base: position 2,769,768 of record JAQFVV010000068.1, on the reverse strand, counting down.
AAATTATTTCACATGTATGTATTTGCATGAATTATATATAATGAAAAATGAAACGGATAAATTATATTTAAAATATTTTCTTGTCATAAACACATATTAATTACTTCAGATATATTTTAAACCACAATATTAAGGTTAACTATAATATTTTTAATAATCTTTGTAATAATTGGCTAAGAAATATTTTTCAAGAAAGTCTTAAATCTTATTATATTCATATGTATTTATATATTTATATTCCTAGATATAAATCAATAAATATATATAGTCTTATAAAAACAAATTTAATATAATCTCTTTTAAATCAGATTAAATCTAAATAGCAAATATTTTTTAAGAGAGCCAGGAATTTTTTTTTTTTTCTAAGAAAGTGCATTTGAGTTTGAAACTGTATTATGCTTTAGTTAACATTTAAAAAAAAACATAAACATTCATTAACTTTTAGCTTGGTTAAAAGAATTTGGGACTTTTTTTTCCTTCTCTTTAAGATATAGCTGACAAAGTACTGTAGTGGCAATTTCTTCGCGTTCCAGCTTCCAAGGAAATGAAAACACTGAGCTTTGTTTGCCTTAATAAGATCTATAGTGTTTTCTGAAAATGCACTTATTTCTTCAGAAATAGACGTGGTTTTATTTTAATTAATGCAACATATTAATCAGTATTAATATATTAAAGTCAAATTAAATAAAGAATTAATTTATGCAAAGCTTTTTTTCTTTTCTGATAAATTAGATGAAAATCATTTTAGTTTTCTTTTTAGCAATAAGCTGATAGCTTTTTATTTTTTTATGTGAAATCAAAGTAAATGAATTGCTTTCTCCAACAAAATATATTTATTTATATGGCATTTTATTAAAATTTGGATTAATATACTTCATCAAGAATTCCAAATAGCATGCACATACATTTTATCTACATAATTCATACTGTTTTGTTTTATTGTCAATAGTAAACTTTTTTCTTCTATCCATAATTATATATACATAAGTTGTGACTGTCAGACATGGATTTTCTCTAATAACTTAATTCTAATCAAGCAGAGAGTGTCTACAAGTAGAAATATTGTAGTAAAGCAATTATTCTTCATTCAATTGGATGTCACCAGGCTCTATAAGAACTTAGGGGGTAATATACTCTCGTTTAATATTATCACATTATCATTTTGCTAATGTTCTTTTCACGTATCTAACTCTATTACACGGTTAAATTATGTCCAGATCAGGAATTTATGATTCTCTTTCTAATCTATAATCGAATAAAACCTTGATGAAAGACAATTAAAAGATAATCTTAATAAGATAATCATTTTATACATTTAAATTATTCCATTCCATAGTAACACAACAAAAATAATCATTAATCTATGATTGAACACATAATAATGCCATAAGTATTAAAATGAATTAAGCCTGAATACATGACATAGTATTTGCTAGATAATAGATCATTTGATTCCGTAATTCTGTAAGCTTATTGCATAAATGATCATTATAGCTGACATGTGTGTATGTATGTTTGTGAGTTGAAAAAGCCATATTCCTGGAAAGCAATTTCTTTTTGACGATTCCAAATATATATATATATTGAATATTTTCTAAACTATGATTACTTTTATTGATATTGCTCATGATGCATAACCAATGATAAACATTAAGATGAAAATACCTTATAGATATAATTAACAGAATTCCAGGGAACACTACAATGATGTCACAAACAATGTAACTTACAGACAATCATACATTCATGCAAAAAAACCTGTTCTACCCTTTAGTTATAAAGCTAGCCATCCATAAATAAAACAGAAAAATATCTTCCATAGATCTCAGAAAATCGCATCTGACAGGGCAACATTATCTGTATACAGCTAACAAGCTTAAACATTGATTTAATATTAAGCTTATTTAATATTCAAAAGTAACTTTAAATCTAAATCTCAACTTCCTTTACTCATATAATGCTATGATTATGATACTTCTCAGTTTTGAAAGTACCCAGCTTTAAATAAATTTTCTTTACCATAAATTCTGACCTCTTTTGTTGTTAAAAATGTTTTAACATTTTCTGAACCATAGCAATTATTGCAGAAAAACGAGGTAAAAAAATTATTTTAAATATACAGAATTAATACCTTTGATTCTTATTTCTTAAGTCATAAGAATGAGCATGGCCATAAGGGAATAATTCCAAACTATGAAGGTCAAAGGTTATATATCAATTCATACTGGTGTAAGACATAATGCATATGAAATCTTGAATTCAATTCTCAACATTATTCCAAATGCAATCAATTACATCCTATTTCCAAGCTGTATAGCATTAGCAAATTTATAATTTTCATGTAGTTATTTATATACACTTATTAAAATGACCAAATTTATCTAATTACAAAAGTGTATATCTCAACATCTATACTGGTTAATCCACATTTTTCCATACATACATGCACATTCACATATGTTTATTAAATCAAATTTATACAGAAAGTTTACTCCAAATTTTATATTAAAATAGTACTTGACTCTATTGATTATATATATCACTTCCCTCCTCTTTTATTTAGATAGCTGAATTTGAAGACATATAGGTGTCTGAAAATTTTAAAATTTCTACTTAATAATTAAGTATTAGATAAGTGCTGGCCTTGAGTTGGTATTTTGGATCTAATGTCTGAATGTCCTAATGCTTCACTGATGAGGACCATTAGCTCAAAACTGGTTTGGGGATAGGGATAATTCTAGATAGAGATTTTTAAATATTTTCTGTTGTGGCATTTATCAGAAAAGCTTGTTTAGAGCTATTAGCATGCTCATTATATTATATTTGTAATACAAGCTTATTAAGTTACATGATATATGACTTGATTTTATTACTATTAGATTAAGATTAATACTGAAGAAAGTAATTAGCTTTCCCAAGCAGATTATTAATAGGCAATAATATTATTTTAGAAATAATGTATAACTAATAATAGTTATTTTCCAATATATTTCCTTTCTTGTATTATTATTAAGCCATTTGACCATGAATTTATTATAGTGTCTGCAGAACAAGCCATTTTGTCATTATTTTATTATAATATTCAGTTTTGTCTTGTTTTTTTACAAATTTCTTTATTTATTTTAATATATACTATTAAAGATCTTGTAACATCTTATATACATAAAATACTGAAATATAATGTAATAATATCAAACAACAAAATTATTATATCACTAGAAATGCAAAATTAAATATACACAATTGAATACATAAAATTAAATTAATAAAGTTTTTTGTTAAATAAAAAAGTTAAATTCAAATGACATAAATGTATGTGCGACCCCTGTAGCAGTCTTTAAATGCATATTCACTTTCTTTATAAAGTTTTTTATTATTCACATAAAAGTTTATGTGACATTAAATATATAAAAGAAAATAACTTGTTGTTTTTTTTTATTATGAATGAGAATACTGTAAGTTGTTTTACTAAATGAATTGTTTGTATTATTGTGATCCTTGCACAAGATTTGAAATTTATGAATAAAATCGTTGATGTATTTGGTGGGAATTCACGTATGGTAGGCATGGAAAATTATCTTGCTTTAGCTGACCCAGACAATCCAAGATATAAACATCCTAAAAGGTTTTGTTTATTTCCTCATGGTAAAATAGTCATTAGTTAGCATTCTATTTAAACTGTTTTTTATTCATATTTCATTTTGAAGGTCTCTACTAGTGGGAGAAAAATCTTAGCAAACCAATATCTTACTAACTAGCTCAGGTAAAATAATAAAAAAATAAAAAAATATTTTTCACTCATATAAAGTTTTTAATAATTGGTCTATGTTTGTCAACCTAGATGGAATTTTTACAAATATATGGACCTAATTGATTAAGTACACACTCTGATTAAAATTAAGTATAATTAAAATAATTATATTATTGTCACATACAAAAAACCCTTAGTTATAAAGATAAATAGTAAAAAATTAATATCTAGCAAATAGGATTTAACAAAATGTTTAAAAATTAAAGTTAAAATAAATTCCATGTTTTTCACAAACCTAATAATTAATTAATAAAATCTTGATTTTAAATTTTTCTTAATTAAATCTATTTAACAAAAAAAGAAAAACAAAAGAAAACAGACTTAACCATATGAAAATAGTTTATTCGAAAATTTTATTTATAATTTTGCATTAGAATTAGCCTTCTATTTTAATTATATTACTATTTAAATTTTTAACTTACACATGTACTAACATGTAGTGAATGTCTCTATGTATATAATATGTATTAACAGTCCATACTTTTTATTTTAACTTATTCAATGTTTTTAAGATATATTTAAAACCATAAAAAATTATATCAACAATTTATTTGACTAACCCTGTATTATTCTATCCCACTTAGCCTGACACTAATCACCAGCCTTTACCACATATGAAGCAACTGCTTATATATATATATATATATATATATATATATATGTGTGTGTGTGTGTGTGCATATATATATATATATATATATATATATATATATATATATATATATATATATATATATATATATATAAAGTTGAAAGGAAAAATAGAAATAAACACTAACAAAAAAAATTGTAGATATTTTCTATATTACATTGGAATACCAATTAAAAAATAAATAATTTTGAATTTAAAAAAAATGTATTACAAATTAAACATTTAAAAAAGGTCTAATTAATATTTTATTAATTCTGATTTTAAAATTAAAACAAGTGTGTTTTTATCCTACACAGTTTATTTATCAAAGGCTTAAAGTAAAATATTTTAATTACTGTATTTTTTTTACCCTGACTATAAAAGTTTGGAAAAAAAATTAGAGTTTTTAAAAGATTGTACAAATTATGATAGTATGAGGACTATGGAGATATAACTGAAGGCAAGACAGTGCAAGTTCAGTTGCTGCTATCATAGTAATATAATGGAAGAGTTTTGGTTTACATGGAGGCCAGGACCAGATTTCTGTCATTCATTAGCTCTTATATATTGTGTAGTAGCCAGTATGTCTGAAGTCTATCAAATTCTAGACTAAATGGAACTGATGGTGTGTATGCAAACAGTTACCAAATTATATCTCTCCTAAACATGACAATAAGCCAGTCTACTGTTTTAAAATGGTTTAGCTTACCAAGAGAATCCATCAGCTTGCTGACGAATTACTTTATACATATACTGTTTTATTTATAGGCAGCACAAATAAAAGTACTGTATCATATATATATAAAGTACATCTGGTGAGTTATTTTAAATAATTCTTGAAAATGACACTTGTAATTTTTAAATTACATTTTAAAGTAAATAACTTTATTCAACACAAAGTAAGATGCATTTCCAGTTTGTTTATTAAAATTGAAACTCTTTAATGAAAATGACAATTGTTAACATCTCTAGTTTAAAAATAAAACAAATAATTGATTCACAGATGATTTTATTTTGTTTAAAAAAAAAGTAAATTTCAAAAATCTTTTTAGATTAGAGGGAAAAAACTTGCTAGAATATTTTTAAAGATGTTTACAATTGATTAGGATTAACCTAAAAAAAAGAAAACTTTGATAAAAGATTGTCAAAAGAGTAAATATTTTTTAAAGAAAACTTTTCCTTACTATAAAAAAATTAAGAGGCTAATTAATAGCTTTAATTTATATAATCTGATTTTATATATATATATACTCATTACATGTGTCCATTATGTATTATGAACAATAAATTGAATTTTTTTATGTCTATGACAATTTGAACATGTTCATTTTTAAATTATTATATAGCATATTTTAATGCTTATATCATCACCATTATCAACCATTATCAATTCACTGTAGGATGAAGGTCTCTCCAAGTTCAATCCATCTCCTCCAATCTTTAGCTTTTCTTCTCCACATCACCCCTGCACACTTTCTTATTCCATCCATCCATCTCACTTGTGATATATATATATATATATATAATATAAAAATCAATATATATATATATATATATCAAAATACAGTACAATTTATATAAATTATATTCTTTTAGAAGTACTTTCGCCTATACACTTTGTAGTCTTTATAAACTATATAACGTTGAATAATCAAAACAAGACAAACCTTAACAATACCCATAGTTCAATTCAGATTTCCCACAATTCTTTTATCTTAACATTTGATGACTGGCGATTCATTAACACTTGACGATTTCTTGAAATCAACATAGCCTCTTTTATTTTATGTTTATTATGACAACGTTCAATTTGAATAATTTTCATATTTTTATAATCAAATTTAAATCCATATTGACAAGATTTATTATGATCAAATACAACAGATGATCAAGGTTTATTTACATCTGTTCCATATTGATTCTCTTTTTGAATTCTATTATATAAAAGCATATGTTCTTTTATTCTCTTCTCAAATGTACACTTAGATTCACCAATGTATTGTACGCCGCATCCACATATCAATCTATATATAATAGAATTTTGATTAAACTTTGAATTTTGAATTTTAGAATTATTAAGCAATCTATTTATGTTATTTGTAGAGAAAAAAGCAATATGACACAAACCATTATAAATTTTCTTAATAAACTTGACCTGCTCATCTGATATAAATGGCATTGAAATCCATTTCATTTTGATATTTTTATTTTTAATTTTATTATAGTGTTGATTTCTTTTAAATCCTTTGATAATATTAGCAATAGCATTTTTATATTAACCAATTTTCAACAAGTCATTAACAAATAAATGTACATTTTTAATTTTATCACTAGAATATTTGCATAATTTTTCATTTCGAAATAAGAATGATTTCAATCCAGACAGCTTATGACACATAGGTACATGTGATTCATATGGAATAAAACCTCTAGTTTCAATTGGTTTAATTAACATAAGATAATCCAAACTGTAATCATTAAGAGTAACTTGAATATCCAAGAATTTTATGGAATTGTATTTCTCTTTAGTTATAACCCATTTTATATCCTTAATCTCATTTAATTCATTAAATAAATTGATTATTAATTCTTGTTTTCCACAAATAAAAACATCATCCACATATCTATGATATACTTTAATTTTTTGATATTTCAATTGTTTTAAAATTTTACTTTCATATGTTGATATAACAAAATTACAAATTTGAGCAACAGCAGGAAGACCCATTGGCCAACCAAAATTCATTTTATAATATTCATTATTAAAATTAACATAAATATTTTTATCAATAAACTGCAATACTTTTATAATAAAATTTATAATATCAGACTTTACATTTTTTGAAACAAGAGCATTATAAATAATATTAATTGACTCTATTCTATCTATTGATCCATACATTTCATTTATATCAAAAGTACAAATTGTGTCATGTAAATCTATATTTATATTCTTAATTTTATCTACAAAATCAAATGATGATGAAACAGTATATTCTCCAAAACCTAAAATATCTTGAAGTAATAATTCAATATATCTACATGTTTGATAATAATATGCACCACCAAAATCAACCATCAATCTCAATGGATAATTTTCTTTATGTAGCTTTATATTCGAAAATATCCTAGGGCAAATAGCAGATGATGGATATAAGTTATAATATGTATGACTATCAATAGCTTTATTCTTAGCTTTTTTTAAAATTTCATTTATAAATTTCATGCGAGATGTATCAATATTTATTATTTCACTATTTTGAAATTTAAGCTTTTTCATTTGATCCATAACTTTTTCATTATATTTCGCTCTTGTAAACAAACACATATGAAGGCCCTTGTCCTCCTTTAAACACACTAAGTCATTATTTAATAGGAAACTTTTAAATTTATTAATTTGACTTAACCATTTATCATTCCTATTATATTTAAAGTTTTTATTTTTAACTTCTTTAACAATGTTATTACAAATATTCGCATCACACTTAATCACACTAAATGAATGTTCTATTGCAGAATTCAATTCAAGATTACAATCTTTCCATCTACCACCAACATATTTCGATCCGAAATTTAAAATATATTTTTGACTGAAATCCAAATTTATACCAGACAAGTTCACATAATTTTGATCATTCATTTTATCCGGAAAATTTTTATGAAACAAATGTTCAATTTTCTTGTTAAATTTATCAACATTTTTTAAATAAAATTTATCAAAAAATTTTTGACAAAAACACTTATAGTTAAACCAATCATCACAATTTTTCATCCAAATAAAATGATTTAAAGCCGTTAAATATTTCCATTGACGAAATAGCAAACATTTGCATTGCTTAATCATATTCTTTAAAATAATTTCCTTTATATCGTTAGTAATTTTATCTGATAATTTGCAAGATTTGTTTATTTTTACTAAACAGCAATTCGGGAAAACTTCTAAATCACGACAGGCATTTAAAAAGTTTAATCTACATTTTAACGTAATAATCTTTAACGTTACCTTCTGCCATTCTTTTAAAATCCACGTTTTACTTAGAAACTTTAAATCCATTATATATGTAATAAATAAAGTTTGATATCTGTATTCGTTTCACAATATATGTAATATACAAATCAATATATATATCAAAATACAGTACAATTTATATAAATTATATTCTTTTAGAAGTACTTTCGACTATACACTTTGTAGTCTTTATCAACTATATAACGTTGAATAATCAAAACGAGACAACCCTTAACAATACCCATAGTTCAATTCAGATTTCCCACAATTCTGTTATCTTAACATTTGATGACTGGCGATTCATTAACATTTGACGATTTCTTGAAATCAACATAGCCTCTTTTATTTTACGTTTATTATGACAACGTTCAATTTGAATAATTTTCATATTTTTATAATCAAATTTAAATCCATATTGACAAGATTTATTATGATCAAATATAACAGATGATGAAGGTTTATTTACATCTGTTCCATATTGATTCTCTTTTTGAATTCTATTATATAAAAGCATATGTTCTTTTATTCTCTTCTCAAATGTACACTTAGATTCACCAATGTATTGTACGCCACATCCACATATCAATCTATATATAATAGAATTTTGATTAAACTTTGAATTTTGAATTTTAGAATTATTAAGCAATCTATTTATGTTATTTGTAGAGAAAAAAGCAATACGACACAAACCATTATAAATTTTCTTAATAAACTTGACCTGCTCATCTGATATAAATGGCATTGAAATCCATTTCATTTTGATATTTTTATTTTTAATTTTATTATAGTGTTGATTTCTTTTAAATCCTTTAATAATATTAGCAATAGCATTTTTATAATAACCAATTTTCAACAAGTCATTAACAAATAAATGTACATTTTTAATTTTATCACTAGAATATTTGCATAATTTTTCATTTCGAAATAAGAATGATTTCAATTCAGACAGCTTATTGAACTATGGGTATTGTTAAGGGTTGTCTCGTTTTGATTATTCAACGTTATATAGTTGATAAAGACTACAAAGTGTATAGTCGAAAGTACTTCTAAAATAATATAATTTATATAAATTGTACTGTATTTTGATATATATATTGATTTGTATATTACATATATTGTGAAACGAATACAGATATCAAACTTTATTTATTACATATATAATGGATTTAAAGATTCTAAGTAAAATGTGGATTTTAAAAGAATGGCGGAAGGTAACGTTAAAGATTATTACGTTAAAATGTAGATTAAACTTTTTAAATGCCTGTCGTGATTTAGAAGTTTTCCCGAATTGCTGTTTAGTAAAAATAAACAAATCTTGCAAATTATCAGATAAAATTACTAACGATATAAAGGAAATTATTTTAAAAAATATAATTAAGCAATGCAAATGTTTGCTATTTCGTCAACGGAAATATTTAACGGCTTTAAATCATTTTATTTGGATGAAAAATTGTGATGATTGGTTTAACTATAAGTGTTTTTGTCAAAAAATTTTTGATAAATTTTATTTAAAAAATGTTGATAAATTTAACAAGAAAATTGAACATTTGTTTCATAAAAATTTTCCGGATAAAATGAATGATCAAAATTATGTGAACTTGTCTGGTATAAATTTGGATTTCAGTCAAAAATATATTTTAAATTTCGGATCGAAATATGTTGGTGGTAGATGGAAAGATTGTAATCTTGAATTGAATTCTGCAATAGAACATTCATTTAGTGTGATTAAGTGTGATGCGAATATTTGTAATAACATTGTTAAAGAAGTTAAAAATAAAAACTTTAAATATAATAGGAATGATAAATGGTTAAGTCAAATTAATAAATTTAAAAGTTTCCTATTAAATAATGACTTAGTGTGTTTAAAGGAGGACAAGGGCCTTCGTATGTGTTTGTTTACAAGAGCGAAATATAATGAAAAAGTTATGGATCAAATGAAAAAGCTTAAATTTCAAAATAGTGAAATAATAAATATTGATACATCTCACATGAAATTTATAAATGAAATTTTAAAAAAAGCTAAGAATAAAGCTATTGATAGTCATACATATTATAACTTATATCCATCATCTGCTATTTGCCCTAGGATATTTTCGAATATAAAGCTACATAAAGAAAATTATCCATTGAGATTGATGGTTGATTTTGGTGGTGCATATTATTATCAAACATGTAGATATATTGAATTATTACTTCAAGATATTTTAGGTTTTGGAGAATATACTGTTTCATCATCGTTTGATTTTGTAGATAAAATTAAGAATATAAATATAGATTTACATGACACAATTTGTACTTTTGATATAAATGAAATGTATGGATCAATAGATAGAATAGAGTCAATTAATATTATTTATAATGCTCTTGTTTCAAAAAATGTAAAGTCTGATATTATAAATTTTATTATAAAAGTATTGCAGTTTATTGATAAAAATATTTATGTTAATTTTAATAATGAATATTATAAAATGAATTTTGGTTGGCCAATGGGTCTTCCTGCTGTTGCTCAAATTTGTAATTTTGTTATATCAACATATGAAAGTAAAATTTTAAAACAATTGAAATATCAAGAAATTAAAGTATATCATAGATATGTGGATGATGTTTTTATTTGTGGAAAACAAGAATTAATAGTCAATTTATTTAATGAATTAAATGAGATTAAGGATATAAAATGGGTTATAACTAAAGAGAAATACAATTCCATAAAATTCTTGGATATTCAAGTTACTCTTAATGATTACAGTTCGGATTATCTTATGTTAATTAAACCAATTGAAACTAGAGGTTTTATTCCATATGAATCACATGTACCTATGTGTCATAAGCTGTCTGGATTGAAATCATTCTTATTTCGAAATGAAAAATTATGCAAATATTCTAGTGATAAAATTAAAAATGTACATTTATTTGTTAATGACTTGTTGAAAATTGGTTATTATAAAAATGCTATTGCTAATATTATTAAAGGATTTAAAAGAAATCAACACTATAATAAAATTAAAAATAAAAATATCAAAATGAAATGGATTTCAATGCCATTTATATCAGATGAGCAGGTCAAGTTTATTAGGAAAATTTATAATGGTTTGTGTCATATTGCTTTTTTCTCTACAAATAACATAAATAGATTGCTTAATAATTCTAAAATTCAAAATTCAAAGTTTAATCAAAATTCTATTATATATAGATTGATATGTGGATGCGGCGTACAATACATTGGTGAATCTAAGTGTACATTTGAGAAGAGAATAAAAGAACATATGCTTTTATATAATAGAATTCAAAAAGAGAATCAATATGGAACAGATGTAAATAAACCTTCATCATCTGTTATATTTGATCATAATAAATCTTGTCAATATGGATTTAAATTTGATTATAAAAATATGAAAATTATTCAAATTGAACGTTGTCATAATAAACATAAAATAAAAGAGGCTATGTTGATTTCAAGAAATCGTCAAATGTTAATGAATCGCCAGTCATCAAATGTTAAGATAACAGAATTGTGGGAAATCTGAATTGAACTATGGGTATTGTTAAGGGTTGTCTCGTTTTGATTATTCAACGTTATATAGTTGATAAAGACTACAAAGTGTATAGTCGAAAGTACTTCTAAAAGAATATAATTTATATAAATTGTACTGTATTTTGATATATATATTGATTTGTATTGAACCGTATTCGAATATGTGTATTCGAAACACCGGCCTCTTAGGCAGAGAAGAACATACTCGGAGAGTATGTATGCCCAAACGATAGCTATAAAGTATATAACTAACGTTACATTTCCAGGACATAACTTCTTCTCGACTGTTGAGTTCAACACCAAGTTCAAAGCACTTTTTTTGTTTGTGTATAAACACGGGCGCCAGCTGCTTATTCTAAAAGAATAGACAACGCACTTTGAATAGTGGCAACTAACCCAACGCCTAAATCCACGACTAGCTCAGTTGTTTGTAATCACTAATAGATTATACTTAATTAGTGGTTAAAAGACTTGATAAAGAATTTGTTAAAAAGAATTTATAAAAAGAATTGTAAAAGAATTGATAAAAAGAATTGACCGACAAATAAAGTTTAATTTTAAAGATAATTTATTAACTAACATTTATTTACTAAATTTAAACATTTTATAATTCTAATAAAACACACGCATATTTTAAATTAACATTTCTAAATAGTTTAAATATTCCTATAGATTTAATAACAGAACATTCTAATTTAACTAATAAATATTGATATAATGACCACACACATATTATCTCATGCACACACATAATAATGATAATAAAGGACTACATAGCATTTGAAATTTAATCACACACATATCAATAGTTCATTTATGTATGATATCGAGTTCATATAATTAGACTCTTGGAGGATTCGCACGAATTAATGAAATGCAATGGCTATTACAGTATAACGAAAATAAGCAAATGTTTTACCTAGGATTTTGAATGTTGACGTAGAATTTTGTTCTTTGGAGGCTGCTTTTGGTGAGGATATTTCCATTATAAATGCTTACCAGCCGGCTGGGACGTTTCCTTGCTGAGTTTCCTGATTTTCACGATTATTGCTATCGGAGACAAATAGATACTGACGGAGATTTTTCTAAGATGTTAAGCTGACATTATTTCACGGGCAGATCTGCTGTTTTCTCGGACATCTGGGCTGGAGGTGAACGTGCGTTCCAAAACTTTCTCAGCACTGCATTTTGTTTCTTAACTGACTCAATTAATTTCTGAACTGCACACTCTCAATAACTTTGTGAACTGATTCACTGTCCGATAAAAAAGTCTATTTATACCTGCGCCTTGTTGTCTTTCTAATATCTCCGGCAAAGATCTGTTATCAAATTCCAATGATAATCATTTGATAAACGTGTTTTGGAAGATTGCTTAATTAGTAATAGCCATGCAGAGATGTTGTTTTATATTTTAATTAATAACCATTGCCGTGTTTTTTAATAATAATCTTCTTTAACTTTATAATAACATTTATTCTATTGTTGACAATCGCACATATATACGGTCATATATTTTTAATACAATTTACTATTTAGTTTTAACATTATTTTTCTTTAATTAAACTTGAATGAAAAGAGATTTGTATATTTATATTTTTACGAATACTAATAAAAACTATTTAATTCCTATCTTTTTCTAAAACAAACTGAATAAACTCTTCAACATTTAATTTTATGTTTTTCTTTTACGAAAGATTACTTTAATAATAATTTTAGATAAAAATTATATGTGCCTATATCAATATAGGTACATTACACCGCCCTTCCTTTTGAGAGTAAAATGCGTCATTTTTGACCATTTTATCTCTGACAACATTAAATCTTAATTTATTATTCTTTCTAAGTTTGCTTTTTGGTATCTTTTCCTTTCCATACTAAGGGCAATCTCCAATTATGCTTTTCTTCTTTCTATGCTGGTAACATTGCTTACAATGTTCGTCCTGGATAATGACCACGAGGACAAACTAAATTTGTGGCACAGGGATCTTTTGTAAACGAAGCTTCGGCTGCCGATTCTCTTGATCGGACTTTGACTAAGAAAAGGTGGCTGCAAATGGCAGGAATTTCAACTGTCCATTTTTGACTTACGCCCTGGAAAACGATTGCCGATTCTCTTGATCGGACTTTGACTAAGCAGCTACAATGGCAGGAATTTTCAACTGTCCATTTCCGACTTACGCTTTGGAAAACGAGGTACGAGATATGGGGATTCTCCCCCGAAAAGTGACTCACGACTTACTCTGGTTGTTGCCAGTGCGTTTTTTTAAAAGAGGAATGATCCCGGCCAATCCGTTACGGGTACTAGAATTTATCCAGTCGAGAGCTTTAAACTTAATCCTTATCTAACTTATTTCAATACTACCCTCATCCCTTTAGATTCGAACCCTTATACGCTCCTAATATAACTTAGATTGACTTTATATTATTTATCACTAATCCTACAATATTATTTTAAATACACATGAACATTACTTTAACATATTTATTTATATTATTCTGAACTATTACGAACATTATCTTACATATTTATTTAACTTACAATACTATTCTAAACTATCACGGACACCAATTTACATATTTATTTATATTACGATATTACTTTTAACCCATTACTTTAACTTATATATTAACGTGCGTGTACTCAGAAAAAAACTATTTTGCTTTATTATGATTCATTCATTATTATTTTACTAGAGATTTTTTTTTTTTATCTTGATTATTTTAAACAATTTATTTACATCCTTTTCTTAACTTACGGTATTCAAAACAAACTTTTATTTTAACATGCGTATATTCAAAAAACTATTTTATTTTACTACGAATATTTTATTTATTTTCTACAGATATATTATACTTATTTATTTAACTTGTTTTTATTTTATGTATTTCCGTTATTTTATTCATTTATTTAATTCTACAAACATTATTTCTAAATCCTTAATTTGACCCATTTATTTAACTTGATTTTATTGATTTTTATTTATTTGAACTGTTTATTTACGAACATTTCCTTAATTAATATGTGCGTGGAGAAAAAAAAATCTTTTATTTTGCGAAGCCTCCATTATTATTATTTGACAAAACAATCCATCATTTTAAATAGCGAAATTCTAATTCAGGCTTTTCACCTACGTCAAAATAATTATATTAGACTCATAGTCCATTTCCGGTCCTTTTTGTTTATTTCCTTTACTATTCCGCCCGATTACTAACTTTTAAGCTATGTCAGGCGGTTCCTTTTTTCTTTCTACTAATTTTATAATATAAATCATACTCCATATTCTCACTTCTATTTCTTGGTTAAAATCTATTTTATCTCTTTCTCTTTCCGTTCTATATTCTGTCTTGTAAATTAGAAAACTTTTAAGCTTTACAGACCTCCGTATTTTTCCCAATCGTGAATATTTTTTCCTACGCTTCCTCTTTGTTTTAAATCTACGTCTACAGCGAATGCGAACGTTTACTTTAACCTTTTTAAATTTTTGTAAAAACTTTTCTACACTATCTACTACCTTGAACTTATGTTTTTCTTCTATTTCTTGATCTACATTTGTGTCTACTTTATTTATCACAACGCTATCTGATTCTAATTCAATTTCTATGTCTTTTATCACCTCAACTTCCTTTTCAACTTCCTGACTTTCTTTAATTAAATCTAACTCTATAACTTCTTGGTTCTTCTCTACCTTTACCTTTATCTCACATCTTATTTCTCTTACTTCTGCTCTGAGTTCTTTAATTTCTGTTTTAACCTGACTAATTTCTTCCTTCAATTCTGCTTTGAGTTCTTTATCAATTCTGCTTTGAACTCTTGCATCATATTCATCATCATTGTCATCATCATTCACATCTCAGATACTTCTTCTTTCTCCTTTTCTACTAACTGGGGATTTTTAAAATATATTGGGCTTTCTTTCGGATCCATTCTCGAAAATTTCAATTTTAAAGTACTAGCGCTTATGTTAAACTAAATTTATATACAACTTATTTATTTATTTTTCTTACTAAGACGGAAACTCACGTAACTCCAGCCTTTTGTCCTTTTCACTACCCGCTCTTAATGCTTTAACTCCGCCCATAACACCCAATTGACTCTGATTTGATAGCATAAATGTCAAAATCTCTTTTCATTTCGAAAAAAAAAGTTTTCGGTCCATTCTTTTTTTAAAATTAAAACACTTTTACATATGTAATTTAACTTTTGTGTGAAACAAATTTTTCAAACAAGAAACAAAGTACCTCATTACTATTGTTTTTTAGGTTCAGCCCCAAGTTGGGTCTAGCCATTGAACCGTATTCGAATATGTGTATTCGAAACACCGGCCTCTTAGGCAGAGAAGAACATACTCAGAGAGTATGTATGCCCAAATGATAGCTATAAAGTATATAACTAACGTTACATTTCCAGGACATAACTTCTTCTCGACTGTTGAGTTCAACACCAAGTTCAAAGCACTTTTTTTTGTTTGTGTATAAACACGGGTGCCAGCTGCTTATTCTAAAAGAATAGACAACGCACTTTGAATAGTGGCAACTAACCCAACGCCTAAATCCACGACTAGCTCAGTTGTTTGTAATCACTAATAGATTATACTTAATTAGTGGTTAAAAGACTTGATAAAGAATTTGTTAAAAAGAATTTATAAAAAGAATTGTAAAAGAATTGATAAAAAGAATTGACCGACTAATAAAGTTTAATTTTAAAGATAATTTATTAACTAACATTTATTTACTAAATTTAAACATTTTATAATTCTAATAAAACACACGCATATTTTAAATTAACATTTCTAAATAGTTTAAACATTCCTATAGATTTAATAACAAAACATTCTAATTTAACTAATAAATATTGATATAATGACCACGCACATATTATCTCATGCACACACATAATAATGATAATAAAGGACTACATAGCATTTGAAATTTAATCACACACATATCAATAGTTCATTTATGTATGATATCGAGTTCATATAATTAGACTCTTGGAGGATTCGCACGAATTAATGAAATGCAATGGCTATTACAGTATAACGAAATAAGCAAATGTTTTACCTAGGAT
This sequence comes from Epiperipatus broadwayi, assembly GCA_028023455.1. Taxonomy (NCBI): domain Eukaryota; kingdom Metazoa; phylum Onychophora; class Udeonychophora; order Euonychophora; family Peripatidae; genus Epiperipatus; species Epiperipatus broadwayi. The sequence continues at coordinate 2,752,717 of JAQFVV010000068.1, read as the reverse complement.
TTTGAATGTTGACGTAGAATTTTGTTCTTTGGAGGCTGCTTTTGGTGAGGATATTTCCATTATAAATGCTTACCAGCCGGCTGGGACGTTTCCTTGCTGAGTTTCCTGATTTTCACGATTATTGCTATCGGAGACAAATAGATACTGACGGAGATTTTTCTAAGATGTTAAGCTGACATTATTTCATGGGCAGATCTGCTGTTTTCTCGGACATCTGGGCTGGAGGTGAACGTGCGTTCCAAAACTTTCTCAGCACTGCATTTTGTTTCTTAGCTGACTCAATTAATTTCTGAACTGCACACTCTCAATAACTTTGTGAACTGATTCACTGTCCGATAAAAAAGTCTATTTATACCTGCGCCTTGTTGTCTTTCTAATATCTCCGGCAAAGATCTGTTATCAAATTCCAATGATAATCATTTGATAAACGTGTTTTGGAAGATTGCTTAATTAGTAATAGCCATGCAGAGATGTTGTTTTATATTTTAATTAATAACCATTGCCGTGTTTTTTAATAATCTTCTTTAACTTTATAATAACATTTATTCTATTGTTGACAATCGCACATATATACGGTCATATATTTTTAATACAATTTACTATTTAGTTTTAACATTATTTTTTCTTTAATTAAACTTGAATGAAAAGAGATTTGTATATTTATATTTTTACGAATACTAATAAAAACTATTTAATTCCTATCTTTTTCTAAAACAAACTGAATAAACTCTTCAACATTTAATTTTATGTTTTTCTTTTATGAAAGATTACTTTAATAATAATTTTAGATAAAAATTATATGTGCCTATATCAATATAGGTACAGTATATTACATATATTGTGAAATGAATACAGATATCAAACTTTATTTATTACATATATATATATATATATATATATGAATTCCATGGGCTTTTTGATATTGTGCATTGAAAAAATATATTATGGTTTATTGGTTTTATTTTTTTTATAAATGCCCATGTATGCAAACATTACCCTGCATTCACACATATATGTTAAATCATTAATTAATCATGTATTATAAAAAATAAATTTTATTTATAGGTTTATGAAAATTCAAATATTCTCATAAACTTTTATGCAAGCATGTCTGTGTACTGATATATGTATTTTCTGTAAACCTTTTAAAACATATTTGTAAATTACAATGTAATAGTGGATTTCTATTTTGTAAGTATTAATCATAATCAGAAAGCTTAATTTATATGTATAGCTATATTGTGCAGACATTAATTTCATTTTTATTGTTATTAATAAATTGATATTTCATTGTTTAAGTTATTCCAGTGAATTTACTGAATCATAAAATATTCAAAATATTATATGTTTGTATTATATCTCTTGTTCACAGTAACAGTTATAGATCTTTTGTTCACTGAGCTGAATTCATGATAATAGTCTGTTATAAAAAAAAGGTTTATATTTTGTCTTTATGGACATCCAGTTAATGATGATGATACTAGTCAGTGCAAAGAAGATATCCTTTAAAGTCCATGCACGATATTTCATTTTAATTATTTTTTTACAAATTAAGTTGGTAATTGGCCCGTACATTAATGTACTAAGTGGTCAGAACACTTATGATGATCAACATGTTTTAGTATCCCAACATTATTTTTAATTGTTATATTCTCATGGATTAGCACTTAAGTTTGTGCATCCAAATTATTGTTTAAATAATCCCCCCAAGATGGCAATAGCTAAATAATTAGCCTTGTATATAATAAACCCATTTCAAATCCAATCACAAGATTGACTGTTGATTTTATTGCCAATCACTCATGATGATAAATGATTATTGCTTTGGGGTAATGCTGGTGAATTAACAATTAGTTAATATAGTTCTGTGCTTGTCTCTCAAACTCATTCCTCTTATTTATTTCCTTATATATTTAATTTTATATTTTGTTTATTTGGGGATGATGATGATTTTCTCATCATCCCAGGTTCACCCCAATACAAGCTTTATAACTGCATAACTATACAACTGATGATGGTTAATCTTATTGTGTTTTTAGCAATGCAATATAAAATGATTTATCACTAAGATATATTTTTAGCTTCCAACAATCTGTTTGCAATTTACTGGATCATCATAGATTATTTTTATCAATAGAACTGATTAAAAATATGTTTTCTTTTTTTTTCTCACTCTTTCAAAAAAAATACTTCAGTATGTATGAATTTACAGGTAAACCAAGATGGAAGTCTGAATTTTAAATAAATCTACAGTTTTGGGGGCCTCCAAACAATATTTACAAAAAAATGCCTGCTAGAAAATGCCATATTTAATATTTATATTTTATTTTTTATTATTGTTATTTTTACAAAAAAATATTTTGGAAAATTAATTACAATACTTATAGTTTCTTTTCTTATCTTTTTTTTTGGGGGGGGGAGGGGGATTAAGCTGTTAGCTGAAAAAATGGAAAATATATATAAATACAATATTTACTCTTTATTTATAACAATGGCATGAAATCATATTATGACCATTAACACACACTTTTCTGAAGAACAGGATCCTGTACCCTTAGAAATCGTCCATTGCATCATGTTCTGCCACAAGAAGGTCTCAATTTTTTTACAATCATAACAATATATCAAAAAAACTGCTGACAAAAAATAACACTTTGAATTCAACCAAAGTATGACAATGTTAAGAGCATCTCATTACTTCCCACATTATAGATATAAAAAAATTAAAATAAAGCTTTTTAGTGAAATGTATTGCAATTTATTCCTTTTTTTTTAATTTTGTTTTAATTTAACAACTGACACATCTTAGGCAGATTGTAAGTCCTTGAAACTATATTTATTAAAAATATGGGCTGCTATTTAGGGTTTATCAAAAAACTCACAAGTACTAAAACATCCAATAAAAGTAATTCAATAAAAAATAAGACAGCCACCTGCCTTTATTTTGATAACCACATATCATTGCAATCGCTATTGTTTTACACATATGCATAACACAACTAAATGGTCATTAAGTATTAGCTTATGTAAAAAATAATTATCTTTTATTTTTCAATCTCTTCCTGATCAAAAAATTAATAACAACAGTTAATTCTTTTATCATTAAAATTTTTAAAATCCATGTATTATAAACTATACTTATCCAAAATTAAATTTTATCTATACCTATTTATTGATATTTAGAAAATATTTTTATCATTTTTGGTAGCTACATAATCAAACAATGATCGACACTAAATTTGTCAGAATTATAATTAATTATTTCTATCATATACCTATTTTTTAAGTTTAAATAACTTCTCAAAGTAATAATAATACTTGGTTAATTTTCTAGTTATAACTACATTTTATTCTCAATAACATCACCTAAGTAAACTTGTTCTTTAGTTACTTCTTTCTTTACTTTCTACATAGTTTCAGTTATTTTTTTATATATGAGCACACACTTGACAACCCCCCCCCTCCTATTTGTGGGCAAAAGACATTAATGTCTTAATATATAGATACATTTTAAAATTGAATAGCATTAATAATTCAAAGTTAATATATCATTCCAATGACTAAAATATGCATCATGTTTTTGATTGTAATAAAAGTTGTCGTATATTTTAAATGGATAAAATTACTTTAAAGATATTTGATTGCAGGCTTAGTGAAATCCATCTAAGTTTTCTCATTCTGGAACATTATTCAAGAATTTTTATATGACATGACATGTATTAATTGAGTGCATTCTACACTCAAGTTGTGGAGACAAGAAGATTAAAATGTTTATAAGTTGAGACTGCATAATTATTATTTTATCAAATTGTAACTAAAAAATTAAAATCGCATTTTAAAAGAAATTAAATATAATTAATAGTGTATATTTTTTTTAAATTGTTAAATATTTTTAATTTTAAAAATAATGAATAAAAAAGTGATATATATATATATATATTAAGTAACATGAGGTGTAGTGGTTAGAGCATTCACTTACCGTTTTAATAACTTAGAGTTCAAATCTAAAACATATTTTTTTTCAGGTAGTAAAAATTTCCAGCAATTTCAGAATGTTTCAATAGCTAATCATCCAACATTGATATTTAATCAATTTTAATTCGAGATAAAACCAATAATTTCCTTAACAATGTTAAGCATGCTGACTGTTTAGATACAACAAATGGTGTAAAAGTAGGGATTAAAGTAATTTAATAAATTAATAATAAATTCATTTTAAGAAATAATCTTTATCATAAAATAATATTTTTAAATAAAAAAATTAATTTTAAACCTACATTTTTTATCTACAAATAATGATAGAAGTTTTTCAAACTCTTAATTATAAATTTATTAAATGCACATTGATTAAGCTTGTGGTTAAAACACCTGTAGAGGTCCCTACTATCGCATTTTATACGCATATTATCGAGGTTATAGCCTCAGTAAATATTACAAACTCTTAATACAAATTACCTGTTTAATAATAAATGAATGAATTATTGCTCAGAAGTTCGTAATGAGTTTTAGAAAGAAAGTGGCATAATTGGGGTCACAATTTATGACTCGTGAGCTTCAGAGTTTACCACTTTTTGTGCACTAAACCAAACATAGCAAATTATGCTATTCTGTTCATAAAATTAGCTAAAGCATATACAAGTTATTTAAAATATGTAAAAATCTTTTAGCTTACCTATCTCCTATGAATCGTAATTTTTTAACACTTTTGATATTTTGTGATATAACAACAAAGTTTGTTCATTTGTAAATCAAATTTGCATGTTTAAATAAACAGCTGCATACTTTACTTGCAACATTAAAAATGTTATTAAACAGGTAAAATTCTCCATTCAGTAGTGTCATGCAGTGCAAGCCTGTTTGATAACAGCTATGAGCAAGCATAAGAAATGGTGATCGTGTGACATTTGGTGGTTTAACATTAAAAATAAAGGTAAATCTTTTATATTGCAGAACTAGATATATTCTTCTTGTCAAAAACAAATATAAATTTAATGTGCAAAATAAACTTTAATGAATAATTACAACTTTAAAATTCCATATCTTAAAGAATTAAATTGCTTTTTACATAATTTTTAATTATATCTATTGTCTTTTTTTTTTAATTTCATAAATAAAGATCCACCTGTTTTAATAATATTCCGTTTCAATCCATGTCATGGATATTCAATCATAATATTAAATCATATTAAAATCCACTTTTTTACCAACAAAAGATCAAATGATTTTCCCATATGCTTAGATGTTCTTCATCTTATTCTAGATTCCTTTACTACAAGCTTGAGTAATCAATAGACAAAATTATTGTTCTAAAATTTTCCATCTCTTCTACTTTTAGCTTTTGCCTTGATCAGTGAAGACTAATTCCTTTATAATACTAAAGCAAATATTCTGAAATTCAGAAAAATCCTACAGTTTAGAATGCATACTAAGTTACTTGCAAAATTATATAAATCTGGCACCAAGTTAGTTTCTATATATTTTAGAAAGTGCAGTTTTATGGCAATTGTAGGTTCATATATTGTTTGACAAAGAAGATTAATATTAACAATTTCACATGACTTTCACATACATTTACTTGTATGATTCCAAGAGCAGTTGTCTTTATCCTAATCTAACACCATCTTCTGTAAGCTTGAATAATCAATGGATACCTGATAATATAGTGCTATAAAAAACATCTTCAGACATTTTTGCACTTTCCTTTATCATTGAAGACTAAAATTTAAAAGTGCACTTATCTATCTCCTCTTTTTACTGAAGATGAAAATTTTATATTGTGATACCATTTTGTATTTATAGAAGTTTTAAACTTACAGTAGATATTCCTAGTGTAATTAGAAAGTTTATGCTTTTGGAAGCATATAAGTAAGCATTAAAAAATCATGTGAAATATCATTGATAACAAACCTTTTTATTCAAAGCTTGGAAGATACTTCTAGGTCACAAAACTGCTAAAATATATAAAAGTGAGCTCTTGAAGGATCTTTATAATTATATAAGCAAATTAGTCTGGATTTAAAATATTAGATTTTTTTTTAATTTAGAAACTTTGTTAAAATAGTTTATATAAGTAAAAAGGGTCTTCTAAATGCTTAACTTCATTAGTTCCAACTTAGAATTATAATATTTACTGAGGAAAGAAAAATTCAAAAGCTGACATGGATACAATATGGAGTCCATTGATTACTCAAACATACAGTAGATGACCCTAGTATAGGGTGAAGATAATACATATTTATTACATGTGTGTATGTACCTATGTATACTGTATACACCATGTGTATAAAAAAAATTCAAAGTATAGGAAAAGCACATGTTTAAATAAGTGAAGAAGGTTCTTTGAAAAAAGGCACAAAATATATACTATGAATTTATTTCAAGTAAATCTGAAGAAGACTTTTTTCCAGTAGTTCAATTACTCCAAACAATACTGCAAGTGGAGTTAGAACAAGATTTCAGATGCACTGAGCCATAACTTGGGACTGGTAATATAGAATCACTTATAGTAGATCTATGTTTGGCTACAGTGGAACTGGAAGGGAATGTATCAGTGGAAGAAGAGCAGAAGCATCTAGGAAGACTACAATGAAAAGTCTCTACATACCAAAGGATTATTTATAGTCTAGAGATTGACAGGGTGTTGGAAAATAGAGTGAAGTCCTAACAAATGGCAAAAGAAACTATTACCAATTGAAGGGAGGAATTCTACATTATTTGACATACATACAAGTGGGACAGTGGAGGTTGATCGTGCTGGAAAGATTACAAAAAAAGACTCATTATGCATATGCACTGTCTGTACTGGCACTACAGTGTCAGTAAAGTAAAATGTTTATTAAAGACATGGTTTTACAGGCTGAATGTGACACCTCAGGTTGTAAGCATGTTAAATACATATGAGATTTATCAGAGAGCAAAGCTGCAAAGGAGTCTTATCAAGGTTCTTTGAGCCCAATAATTTTGAAAAAACCTAAAGATTTGATAGCCATAGATTTTTATCAGCCATTACCAACTTTTTAAAAAATTAAATATTTATTGGTGGTCTATGATATCTCTTCCAAGTGAGTATTAGCATATCTAGTATCTCAGGCCAACACCCAAAATGCAGTATGTGTACTTAAGAAATAATATTTTATGCAAGTGAGAAGGCCTCAGGCTATTTTGTCCAACCACAGAACACCATTTACATCTATCAGTGGCAGAAATAGATTAGAAATTATGAGAGAGCTAGGCTGCCTCTTTAGGATATATACATCTTCTGATCATACAGAATGGCTGAAGAGAGTTCTTCATGTATTGAACTATATAAATTGGAACCATAATGAATCTACAGAATGTTCATCTATCTATCTACAATTCAGGCATCATGTATTTAGGTTACACAAAGCCAAGTTTTCAACCATTCTGGAAGATGTCAATGAAAAAATATACTGGGAAAAAGTAAAAATACAACTGGAACATTACACAAAATGACAGACCCAGAGAAAGTGTATTACAACAGATAAGTTTAGGGAAGGGGACAAGGTATGGGTCAATTTAAACCTGGTAAATCAATCAGGAAATATATTTGCAGATAAATTTTAAACCTGTATGAATAACCTTATTGTATCACCAGGAAGAATGTCTCAAATGCTTTCACTGTGACAAATGATGAAGGGGGAAGAGGTACCTATAATGCTAGGGTGCTGAAACCATATAAGATGAGGATTTGGTATAGGAATAGAATACCATAAACATTGTTATACTAAAAATTCATTGAGAATACAATACTCAAATCCCTATTTTATTCTTGTCCTGACCCCAAAGGTATTGTACCTTATATATATATATATATATATATATATATATATATATATATATATATATATATATATATATATATATGGTACAAAATATTGGCATTAGAAAATCCTGAATGTTAAAAAGAGAGAGAGAAAATCATTTGTATAAATTGTTTTTGTTGTTGTTTGTTATTTTTTGTTGTTGTTGGTATAAGTTATTTCCTTTTATATACAATGAAAATTATATTTTATTTTTCTAAAAAAAGAAGGAATAAAAACACAACTATATTGCTAATCAAGATAAAATCTGAAGGCAAGTAATTTTAATTATATGAAAATGCTATTTTTTTTACTTACAGATAGCCAATGAGGGAGTTATGAGAAATGGATTTTGCAAATAAAAATTTCAAAGAAATCTTAAAAAGTAATTCAGTATAAAACATAAGAGAAAGCTGAGAATAAAATCTGCATGGTAGATGAAAATTGGTGAAATATAAAAAAGAAAGAAGATTGTTGGAAGGGGACTTGTCTTGTTTTTTTTCAGTTGTGAAGAGAGTCAATGCTTGAGTTAAGATGAACTTTATATTGTCCCAAGTGCAGCCACAATAGAAATATTTCATCAGCAATTTACTTGTGTGTTGAACTTTCACGCAATGTCTGAGTAAAAACAGAGCATTCACCAATATGTCCATTCCATGTTAATTATAAACCAAGACTCTTATTCCAACCATTGCTTTTCCTAAACCAGAAGCTGAATAACTTTTCAAGAACAAAACCCATATTCTAAACCACAGATTTCTTTGGACACAAAACCATGCATGGTACCTTATTAAGTAATATCTTGACTACAAAGAAACTTTCTGGTAAGATAAATCATTATACTATCTGAGACTGTTTAAACATAATCTTAGAAAGAACTAACTATTAAAAAATAAAGACACTAAACAAAAAAAGAAAAAGTTTTAGAAGTGAAGGAATCCTTGATAAAGAGACTGATTAAATTACATTAATATCCCATATAAAATATTAATTATTTGCTTATTATTCATTTTATCTGTTTAATGTGTGTGTTTTTCTGTTAATACTTTATTATTATATTTATGTATAGATTCAATAAATTGCTTTTCATGATATAATTTTTTCATTGTATATCTATTTTTTTGTTGTTGTTGTAATTATTCAATCACACTAACAAACTAATTTGAGATTATCTGGGTTTTTTACAATGCCAATACTGCTTTATAGGTTATAACCTTGGGAAATTACTATAAAAAAAGAGTTTCCCTAAGTTTCAAAAGTAATTGAAACAGTTACCTTTACTAATTGCCCTGGGTCAGCAGTTTATATAACCCTGGCACCAATTAAATAAATTAAAAACTGATGCAGCAAACAATTATATAATAAAAGAAAAAAACAAGACCAATAATGAATTAGGTTAGCTAATTTGGAAATATACTTACATTCTATGAACATCTCTAGTATCAAAAATGAATAAATGCAGATGTAACTTGATTAACAAATATATTAGCAATCTATGATGTATAAAGTCTAAATTGTCCAAAAATGGTACATATAAAGATATATTTAAATTTTATAGACAGCATTTCATAAGATTAAATGCTTAACTATTCTATAATCACTTCAAAAACCAATGTTTATGAGGAATGTTATTGAAAATAAAAATTCAAGCTATGGGATTGCACAACTGGGATAGATTTTGAATTGCTAAGCTTCATTCATATTGTTTCGCATAAGAATTTGAAAAAGTATAAATGAGTTGAACAACTCCTTATTATTTACTTTGAGTACATTGTATCTCTTATTGACAAATATCATGAAATAACATGCAAGAATGTGGTTTTTATCATATGAATAATCACAGATGCTTTAAAGAGCTGAATGTGTTTAACACATTTTTAAGTAATTATGAAAATTTATTGAGTGGTTGTGAAATACAAACAAGCTTAGAGATGAGAAGTTTCAAAAAGAACATTTTTTTCTAGATAATTATTACCTAAGAGATATGTGATTCAAGATTTAACTTGAATTTGTTATTGAGGACTATTTTGTTTGGAATAGCACTATTCTATAGAATAAATAGAACATTTAACTATGACTGAGAACAAAGGAACACAAAGATTTTGTAACTTGGTTAGAATCTTAGCAACTGGAAAGATTATCATAAATATAATAAATAGATGATATTCTACTTAAAAGCCAAACATAATTTAATAAGTAGGTTTTATAAACTTTCTGAATTTTATATAATTATTTCTGTTGAAGTATAAATAATTTATATGGTTAATTATAAAGTTATATAAAATTTTCCTACTTAGTTCCCATCAATTGGCCAAATTGAAGTTTTTATTTTATTTTACTCAGTTAAGAATTTATTAATGAAGTTTTAGCTTTTAAAATTACTATTAAACTACTTTTCTAATTTATAGACGTATAAAATAGAGTATAGTAAGTGTTGCATTTTTATTTGAAATTAACTTTTTTTAAAGGAATTTTTCCAAATAGATTTATGGGAAACTTTATTGATATATTGGTTTATAATATTGCTCTATTTTAATGAAATAAATTCTGAATAGAAGTATTAATAAGATGATTATAAGTTGATGAGAAATTTTATAAAACTCTAATGAAAAGTTAAGATATGTTTTAACAATTTAAAAGGAAAAAAATTATCTGCAACAAAGTTTGTGAATTGTTATAATGATCAATTCCTATCAATCGTAATGAAAAGTTAAGATATGTTTTAACAATTTAAAAGGAAAAAAATTATCTGCAACAAAGTTTGTGAATTGTTATAATGATCAATTCCTATCAATCGTAATTTGTCGGTATGAGTTTATATATATAAAGCTAAAACCTCTTTTAAAAGCTCATTTTAAGGCAAAGATCTTTCCATCTAATCTTTATTTTAACCTCACATGTATATATAACATTAAAAACCAGTTAACACTCAGACAATCCCAATATCAATAACAATCAAGACCTTCAAGCTATTATCAAGGCAATTTCCTTTTAACAATAAAGATAGAATATATATATATATATATATATATATATATATTCTATCTTTATTATATATATATATATATATAACCAATGTCTATCATTTAACTGTACCAAGTTCTAGTATTACTAACTATAAATCAGAATAGACTAATTTTGTCATAATTTACAATTCAAAATTTGACTTTAAGGTATAATTTTTTTATTTTAATTTAGGTTGTCGTAAAAACACTCATTCATATTAATATATATATATATCATCATCATCAACAACAACCATTATCAATCCACTGCAGAATGAAGGTCTCTCCAAGTTCAATCCATCTTTTCCTATCTTTAGCTTATATATATATATATATATAGGTAAGTAGGTGGATATATATAAAATAAGTAAGTAAGTGGGCAAATAAAACATCTTTTAAATTGTCTTCATTATGATCAAGACTTTTCAAAATAATCTCTCCCTACTCTAAGCCATAGACAAATTATAAAAATAAAGCGTTGCTCATCAATCGTTTTCCAACTGCAGGGTGGTAATATCTAAGTATAACTAAAGATTCATTTATTAACCAACAATTAAATGACTATTGAGTTTGATTTTATGGGATAGTTATCAGAAAGCAAAATTCTGATCCCGCTTAAAATCTGCAAAAAAAAAAATCCAAATTTTATCTATCCTGTATTTAAATCCAAAGCCGTAAATATGTCAACCTGTACAATTGGAAATTTTAAATTGATTTTTTTTTTTTGTTATTATAAGACTATGCATGTAATATATGATTGACACATTTTAGTTAACATTATTATAACTTAAAATTATTTCAATCTTATTTATTAAAGACGGTTAAGAAGTGGAATAAATGAAAAGATTTGAAAAGCTCTTATAGATTTAATACAGACTTTGATTATCTTTCCCCCTTTTTTAAAACTTTAAAATATTTTAAGTATAAGCTATCTTCAAGTAGCATCAACTCATTATTAGTTTTCAGGTTTAAAAAAAGAAAACTTATTACATCAACAATTAACTTGAATGATGAAAGGATAAGTTTTTTCTTCCTTTTTCATTAAGTTGTTGTATACTTGATTTATCATTCTGCTCAAAAGTTTCATCATTTCCATACTCCATCAAGGCTAGACAATTATTGTTCATTTGAGAAAGATTGCAGACAGTTCTTATATTGGAAAATTGAGATCAATTTACAGTTCTTCCACTTTTTAACCTTTTTCTACATAAAACACTTATAGAAAATAAAATGTAGGAAAACTATAGTACCTGAAAACAGAAAAAGAGAGACGTTTTAGAATAGTAATGAGCCAACTAATCATTACAATAGAATCGTTTAACGGAATTTTTTATATAAACAGAATGTATATATAAGTTGAGAATGCTTCAGTAATTCTAGTAAAATATGTAAAAAATAAAATGACGTTTAAAATTGCCCATTTCAGAAAGAATGCCCTTTTAGAAGAATAGTAAAAGAGTCTCTGTTACCAACCAGGCTTACTAATTGTTAAAAGGGATATTTTGTGCTTTTTCACTTTTTTTTTTCTAGTTAAAATTTATAGTCAAGCGTTGATGGTCGAGTGGTCAGCACAGCCGCCTTACAAGCAGTTGTCCCGGGTTCGCTTCCCGGCCGATGCTTTGACACATGGAAAAAAAATCATATTTAAATCATTTATCGACCAATAAGGGTTGATTATTTGAGATGATCATGTGCTTAGATACTCATGTAATGTTGGTCACTTATATCTAGCTATTTATAACTATAATGATAAGAAGGATATAAATCCAATCAAAATCAGTGTTATGCTTATTTCATTAAAATAAAAGCTTAATTAATATTAATTAATCTACTGCTAACATCATTTTATTTTAGATTTCATAACTGTAATTAGTTTTGAATATGACACCTTTTTGTTTTATAATATGTGGGATTTTTAATATATTATGACATGTGTCTCTTTTAGTTTACATTTAACACCTAAATAAAAAACGGTAACCTATTCTATTATTTATATGCGAATTCACATGAATACCATGTGATTAATGCCAATTCCTAGTTCCAAAAATTGGCCTTTATTGGGGAGAAATATCGAAATGCAGATAAACATCCAGAAAAAATCCTTTCTAAAAAATAATATATATGCTAAAATGTTAATGCTTGTAACAAACACCTTAAACTTTTCTCAACACAACTAATAGTTATGTGTGAGAAATCCAATTGGCACTTTATCTAGTATTCCCTGATTATTCATGCTTGTAATATGAACCTCTAGAGTAAAGAGATAAAGTGATTGGTATTCTTATTGCAAATAGAGTTTTTAAATATGTTCCAATAAAACCTATAATTTTTTTTTATAGTTGATTATGTATACAGAATAATAGTACTTATTGTTTATGCTTTTTGTTTATTTGATTATGCTTCTAAAACTGTACTTAATAAATAATAATGTTCTCAATAAAGTGTTTTGATCAGATATGACTAGAAGTTAAATTAAACTCTTTTATTGTATAAGTTAAATTTTTTAGAGGTTTATTAAATTGGCATAGTCAATATTGTCAGATGTATGAGATTGCAATGTACAACAATTATTACTTTCATCACTTATTTTGGAAAACAATAAATCACCCATTATTTCAAAGAAATCTTTTGATTTATATATGTCCCAATAAACTGCTCATCTATTTAAAAAGATATAAATGGGTAAAAAAGTTTATCAAGAAATTTATCTTTTCATTAAAACTATTAAAAAACTATTAATAATATGCATATGCATTCATAAAATAATAAAGCTGTAAATCACTTTAATATTCATTACAAGTGAATCACGTTGGCATTTATTAAATAAAAAATATAGGTACTGTTCTATTAGCTTGGGTCAGCCACTTGATGGCATTATTTATATGCAAAAACACATAAATATGCCATTTATATGGCCACCAGCAGCCTTATTTCTATGCAAAAGCACAAAAAGAGGCCATTTTGCATGCCATTCTCTTGGCTGGCTGCTGCTTCGGGTTGCACACTTTATCCTAATGCTCACAATTCAAATTTCACTACAGTATCATCTGAGAGTGTCTGGGCTTCAGTCTGCCACAACACTTCAAATATGCATGTCAAAGTAATTAGTTTACAAGTCATCTGACCTATTATTACCTCCTAACAATTGTAAACTCATCACCACACTTCATTACTCAACATGGAATCTTCAAAAATTTCAAAAAAAGATATGTCCAAGCAAACTTTTGACCAACACTTGCATGAGAACATACCCACAACAAATAAAATAGCTGACTGCAAAACTGAATCATTCAAATTGTGCCAACTGCTGTCTACAGAAGCTGGCATGGTGGCATTTTTACAGGACAACAATATACTGCTACATACCAAGAGATGTGTGTGCAATGAAATGATGAGACTGCAGACATCCAAAACCATTTAACAATTCAGATGCAAGTCCTGTTTTTGTTGGCAAAAGTGTTCTCTTCAAAAGGAGACCTGCTTTGACAGTTCCAAAATTCTATTCATTTTGAAAACCTTAATGTGAGCCAGATTCAGGAATGATGCATGCTTTGGTAGCTTGTCAATTTCTTTGAGTGGACCATTTAGGAGGAGTTCACTCTGGGCATCTCCAGTAATTAAGGATTGGCCAATGATGTATTTTGGAAAGCAATAACAAGAATGTAGACACACAATACCAAGTACTACACAGTATTGCAAATATATTCAAACAACCTTAGTAACATTAATACATAGGTATATGGTCCCTTATGTTACGATGCTACAAAAAAAAAAAAACAATCCATTATGAAATTAATAAAAAACCATTTTTCCTTAAAGACATTAAATTGATTTAGATGTGGTTATTATACCAGCATTTTACTCTTAGCATGAGTAATTCTTAATAGCTATTATTGTTGAATTATTTATGCACATAGGTCTGATTTTTATTGAATCTATAAATCTATGAAAAAGATTGCACGGTACCTCTCTATTCCATAGATTAAATTAGCAGATGTATATATAATTATTGGACTTCCAATGCATAATTAATTAATACATATCTGATTTAATTAAGTATAGATATATAATAAATATAACTTGCCTAATTTTTTTACTAATGAGTTCTGCCTTACATCAAAGGGTGAGAGAAAAATTTGATAAAAAAATTGTTTTGAACTTATTTTAATTTCTTTCATCTGACTCCTCATTTATGTATATATATATTATAACCCTTTGGTTTATTCCATCTAAACCAAATATGATAAACTTAAGTAATGATGGAAAAAATTTTTTTAGATAAAGAAAAGTTAAAGTTTTGGCTTGAGAAAGTAATGGCTATATAGATTACAAGTAACAGATATAGAGACAGTTTGTGTGTTTGTCTGCAAGGTATTACTAAAGAGTTGCTGAGAAGTAAGAGTGAATCATTTTGTCAGTAGCTTTAGTTAACAGAGAATAGGTTTACAGTTATAGGAGATTGTGGTAGATATTTATGGTTATGATTATCTAAAAATTATAAATTTATATACTTGAAATTATAAGCAATTGTGAGAGATATTTTGTTCTCATAATCTAAACAATCAGTTTTGTGTTTGATAGTCTGTACAGTGTATGTGTGTGTGTGTAATGCAGACATATGGGTTGATTTTTTTCCCTTTCCTTTAAAGAAACTGAAATAAATTTTTCTTTAAATTATTAAAAATGTAAATCTAAATAAGAAATTATTTAGATGGAATGACTGTTGTCTTTGTTTGACCAAAACAAGTGTTAGCAAGCTTGTGTTTTAATTATACCGTCTTTAAAACTAAATTTCATAAATTGACCAGAGACATGTTAATTAAAAAAGATCTGGTTTAAGATCAAAGAGAAACGATTAGGAAGGATAACACCTTGGTGAGAGTAATGGCTCTGAATGGAAATTGTTTTATGACTAGACTTGGGAAGAAATCACTGGGGGAGGGGGTAACAGACTTTCTTTTTTCTTTTAAACTATAAAAACTAAAAGAACAAAGGAGAAGAGGAGAAAAAGAAACTTTTGCTGATTGAAACTAAGCTAGCTAACTATAACTAAAAATTAATATCTAAAAGTATATATTTTGTAAGTTTTTTAAAATTTTCTATACAATTTTAATAATGAAATCAAATTGTATCATAGACCCAAATATGAAGTTCTAATTCAAGAATCATGGTGCATATCTCTGTCTTCTCAAAATTAATCATGAAGAAGTCAACTTTTGATAAGTTATTGTCTGCTCAAATTTTATCCAATCTACTTATAAAATCTCCTATAAGGAGAAAATGGTCAAATTTCTTCTGTCAAATTAAAAGATCAATTCCATTTATATGGCTATTTAAGATTCGTTTAAAGAATTACAACGATCTTCTATTATAATGTTTTTAAAAAGAAAGTTTATTCATGTTAGTAATCAAAAGCTGCTCATTGCCATAGTTTGAACCTTTAAATATCTACAATCAAAGAAAAGAAGAAAGGAGAACAAAGTGAATCCAATCTCAGGAAGAATCGTCAAGTGGAAGGTAACAGCAGAACTTTTAAATTTATTAACTATACTGTATCTACATTCTGATTTAAATATCTACAAATTTTAAAGTAACTAACTATCTACGTTTTATATCGATCTTAATTTAAATGACTGTCTGTGCGTTTTTAATTAAAGTTAACTGTCTGAGGTGCAATTGATAGCTATCTCAAGTAAAATGAACCAAATATAGTAATTAATTAATGAACTGTGGAAGAAAAGAGAAATTTAGAGAGACTGTCTGTAATACTGATATTTATTCTTCATTTATTTCATAAATATAATATGTCATTTATTTATTTTTATTATTATTATTATTAGTATTATATGTCATTTTTTGTTTATATGCTATGTAACACTCTGATCACTAGATTATTTAATTTAATATTTTGTTTATGTTTAAAATGTGAAGGAAAAAAAAAAAATGATTTTGATACCATTTGAATATAGATGCTCACGTAAATTTAGACTTAAAAGTAAAGAGAGAAATGATATAAATATTTTATTACTCTTAACAAAATTTTAATTATGCTTAATAGTAAATAGTGAAGAGTGAGAGGATGGTCATAAAACCCATTATTATGCTGTGAGTGTTGATCTGTTATTGATATAGATATTAGGTATGTTATTGGCTTGACCGGTTAAAATTAAAATAATTCATCTATGTATTGATTTGAGATCCGGTTAGTCTTGTCATTATCTAGACTAGAATCGATGTATGTGTGGGCAGATTTAGAGTTATAAATGCTTATCATTACTAATGAAAGTAATCCTACCACCCAATGGATGAGAAGAGGTTGTCTCCAGATTTATCGATACCATAGCAGTTAGAGGACTAAGTTTCCATTTATTTATTAAGATAGGGAATCAGTAATAAAGTTACTGTTTAAGTACAGAAAATGTTGCAAGCCAATATAGGGAATAAGTGTCTAAGACAAGCTCTTTACACAATTCTGGATCTTAGGATAGATCTCTCCCTGGCTCAAGCAAATCGTTTAAGTTTAAAGTCGATACCGTTGTAGTTGTTATATTTCCCTTATCGAGTTATAGACGCTGTATGGTAATGTGATGTGAAGAGAGTTTTTCTTATCTGAGACATACCAATGTTGCCCAGAAAGGATAAGGATTCATTCAGATATATATGTATGAGGAAGATGACAGGGATTTAGGTAATGGGCTGGCCGATCCGTATTGATTTTGTTGAATGATGGTAAATTGAGGTCGTCAAGCTGGGTGGGCATACCGAACTAGTTACGATATATACAGTCAAAACGTAAAGATCTGACAAGCATGAATGTGAAAGTGTGGGCTTTGAATTTAAACCCGTTTGTAAGATTTAGTAGGGTAAATTTTGTGACGTATAATCCTTCTTCATTGGAAATGTGAAAATTATTACTTAATAAAATGATTTAAATTTTCAAATTATTTCACACTGCTGGTTAAGATAATTGAAACGAATATAATATTTTGGAATAGTCCAATAGACAATGTTTACGATAAAAGGAGGGGGAAGTAGAGATTTGTAGGTTTTCTTCTCTCTCAAGCTAAGATTTCTTAAAGCTAAAATATACGAAATTCTGTTTCCAGCGTCTGTATTTATGATTGTTATTAATCATTTATAATAAATGAATGGGTCAAAACCGAAAGTGAGTCATCCAAGAAATTAGTTAACTCAAACATAGATCAGAAGCATATATTTGTGGAACAATATTACAATTTAGTGTGTTTTGTTTTAATTTTATATTTATTATTTCATGTAATAAAGTTTTATTATTGTTATAAGATTACATTGTGTTTTGTGTTTTGGTGTTTCAAATATCTCCAGAATCCGTATATCCAGCACCTATCTTTAAGGTAATATGAGTTATATTTTAAATTTAGTTAATTATTTTATAATGATGCTTTGTTTCCAAAATCGATTTGCAGTAGTCATTATTATATTGTTTCCATATTCGATTCATATGGTCAATTGACATTAATACTTTATTTTCATTATTGATTTACAATAGTAATTTAATACTGCCATATTTGAGTAATATAATTCGTTTTATATAAGTCATTTTATAGACTTCAGTTTATATAATTTATTGTTATGATTAATTTGCTTAATCTAGTTTACGGTTATTTCCGTAATTTACTTTCATAAGTAAAATTTAATTAATTATCTGAATCATGTCCATGGTTTACTTCCATAGTTTACTTCAGCAAAATAAAATTTATTAAGGTTATCAATTAAAGATAAATTAGAAATAACAGAATAAAATGACAGGGAATAGTTAAATTAAGTTGATCAATTTAAATTTTGATTCATTGTAATGTGTTGAATGCTGGGAGCAGACATAAAATTCCTTTCCTGCTCTCAGGTGTTCAGAGTGATTCCCACTATTGAACTTTTATTAAAATTTATTTGGCAGATATGGGATCATATCCATTGCAATATAATCATTTATATGGGCACCTCTTGATAGATCTAGACCTTGAGAAAGAGCAATTCAATTTTGATCTCAGAGCTAGTTTGGAAGTCAAGTAGCTTAGTATAACAACATTATTATACTGTACTAAATTATTCCATTATTATAAATAGGGACCATGAATTTATAGTTGATCTAAGAATATATGTGAGAGAGAAATAAGAATAAGAACTCTCTGATTAGAGAACATAACACAGACATTCCATGTTATATAATTGTAGCTATTGAATATAGATTATGAGTTCTTTGCATTTATTACAGAGTTATCTCCAGTCAGATAGAAATGAGAGCTGGTTACAATTTATAGCTGCAATTTGGCGCCCCCAGTATACATTTGATCCTAAATATATAAATTTTAACTGACTAGCTACTTGATATAAATGAGAGTTTTATTAAGATTAAACAAGTGAAAGGTGCGCAGAGTAAGGTTAAAATCTAGCACCACAGATGAGGTTACAGTTTTGGCTGCGCAACGTGAGGCATGATGAGGTTACAGTTTTGGCACCACAAACGTGAGGCTATAGCGTTTAGCACTACTAAAGTTTGGCAGAAAAGGAGGAGGCTACAGTTTTGGCTGCGCAACGTGAGGCTTGATGATGATCTGTTAGTGAGAATGTTCTTTATGAAAAAAAAAATGCTAGAGTTTTAGTGCCGCAAATTGAAGCTTGATAATGATGTGTTAGAGAGGATGCTATACATTAAGATTGTCATGGCAACGAAAGCCTGATGATGATCTGTGATGATGATTTGTAAAAGTATATGTTAATTTTAGTGCTGCGAGATAGTCTATGGATGGAAGTAAAACTATAAAGATTTAAGAGTGTAATTCAGATATTATATATATTGCAAACCTAAGTGTGTGCGTAGATGATGGATAGTAAAACAGCATCATCAATCTGTTTGCTAGAGGATTAAATAAAATTAAAAAAAATAAAAAATGAAACGTTTATTTTGTGAATCGATCTATGATATGTGGAAATCAATCAATCAAACATAATTTTATCGTCAATTATTAAAAGGTGTATGGAGTTCTGGATATTGAAACATTGTAAAACACTTGTAGAATTTGAAGGTTGAGATTTGCAGTGAATAGATAGATGGAGTGGATTTGTGGATCGTTTATGCAGAGCTTGTTGAGGGTGGATTTAGTTCAGGTTGATGGAGGGGAGAGGAGATGTGCACCAGTTTATTTAAATTTATATTATTAAATATACACTTAAGTTAGCCAGAAAGTTCAAAGATAAGTAAAAGAAATGGAGTGTGTAGAGAAAGAAATAGAAAGTGAAGAAGTCCTAGAATTGGCAGCATTGGTTCCTATAAGTCCAGAGATAGCAGAAACTCAAATAACAAGTGTAGATAACCAAACACTTTTCGTAATGATGCAAGAGATAATGAAGAATTTAGCTGCTCAAAAGGAAGAGTTCAATAAATTAAATAAGGAAAATTTAGATGCTCAAAAGGAAGAGTTCAATAAATTAAATAAGGAAAATTTAGATGCTCAAAAGGAAGAGTTCAATAAATTAAATAAGGAAAATTTAGATGCTCAAAAGGAAGAGTTCAATAAATTAAATGAGAAAAATTTAGCTGCTCAAAGGGAAGAGTTCAATAAATTAAACGAGAAAAATTTGGATGCTCAAAAGGAAGAGTTCAATAAATTAAATGAGAAATTAGATGCACAAAAGGCGAGCACTGACGCCTTGAGAGAAGAATTAAATGAGAGGATAGATAATCAAAATGCCAGATAGACACTCAAATTATTAGGCTAGATACACAGAATGAGCGCTTGGACATGTATCAATGTAGTTTAAAGGAGGAATTAAAGAAAATAGGTATATTAGAGAGCAAAATAGATGCTCAAAAACCTTGGTTAGATAGTCAGTTAAAGGCACTTAAAGATAGATGCAACCTAAAGAGTGCCCAATTAGAAAGAAAAATAGACATCTTAGAAAGTAAAGTGAAGGAGGCTATTGAGATTAATCAAAAAGATGCTCAAGAGTCATTAGAAAACTTAAATTTAGGAGTAAAAGAACAGATGAAGGATATGAGAGAAGATTTGGAGACAAAAATACAACAGACTGCCGAGCAATTAAGGAATGAGTTCAAACACGAAATTGACAAAAGATTAGCTTGTGATAGACATGAAATGAATGATCAGTTAGGTTGTCCCATAGAGGTAGACTGCAAAGAAGGCAAAATAGTTTTGGAGGATCATTTAGAAAATATAGAATGTAAGATAGTAGAAGTAAAGAAATATAGTAGTAGTGATATTATTAAAGAGGCCAGGATTAAAATAGAGCAAAATCAAGCTATATATAATTTAGATTTACAGTATGAAGAAATAAAATTTAACTATAAAATAGCTGAAAAGGACAGCGATCATAATTTCTATGATTTAGAAATGAATGTTAAAGGAAATAAGGTAGAAGAGACTTGTCCATTGATAAGTAGTTTTAATACAAAGAAAAGAAAAATTATAGTAAGTAAAACTTTGTCAGAGTATGGCTATAAGAGACAAAAGAGTGATTATGAGAATAAAGGCCTTAAGAAAGTTGCCATGAGTTTTACAACAAATATAAGTTGTAAAATGAAAATAGATTATATGGAGCACATACTCTTTCAATTGCAACATAGTGGCAGTGAGTCGTGGGAAGACAGGAAGATAAAGTGCAAAATGAAAAATGTGTTCATTGAATCAAATTTACTTAACTGTAGTAATTTTCTGATGTTGGTTAGTGATGAGATAAAATGTAAAATGAAAAGTGGGGTCACCGGGTTTGATACCATCCATTTATTTGATCACAGGATGTATATATGTTTGAATAGTAAAATTAAATGTAAAATGAAAACTCCTTTTGAAAATTTTCTTTAATAAATACAGTTTAATGATATTAGAGTTTGTTATTTAGATTATGGTTGGTTATTGGGTATTTTTTTTTGGGAATATAAAATCTTTGATGGGTTGGAACTAGAGGAACTTATATTGCACATAGCTTGAAGCCTGTTCCATTAGAAACAGGATAAGCAGTGATGAAATAAAGTGTAAAATGAAAAATGATGGTACTGGGTTCGATCCCGTCCATTTATTTGATTACATGACATCTATATGTTTAAATAGCAAAATTAAAGGTAAAATGAAAATTCCTTTTGAAAACTTGTCTTTAATAAATACAGTTTAATGATAGTAGAGTTTGTCATTTCGGTTATGATTGGTGATTAATATGAAAAAAAAAGAAAATTTTTATATAACAGTGGGGGTCTATAACCCTTTGGTTTATTCCATCTAAACCAAATATGATAAACTTAACTACTTCTGGTTTGTCGGCGACGATTGCGCTCGTTAATGTTCGTTTGTTGAAGTTCGTTTTTCTGTTTGAAATTACGGAAAAACTATAAGGACTACGCATGCGCCTATACCATAATTCTCTTCGTTGTTTTTTCCTCTTTTCGTAGGTAGTCGCCATTTTTCTGTAAGTTAAAAAATAAAATTTTTATTAATTTTTTTGTGAATAAGGTCAATTTTTTAAAAAATTTTTTTCACAATTTGTTAGATTAACGGAAACAAAAGTACGCAAAATAAATGAACGGGACATGATGGCCTCTGATACGGATTATTCCAGCGGTGATGAATTTGTCCCATCTAAGCCCTTTGACTCCGAAAATAGTGTTAGTTGTAGTGATCTTGAAGAATATTTTTCGTCATCAGAAGAAGAAACTCCTTTACCAGCCAAAAAGAAAAAAACTATGAGTGCTTTTCTGGATGATATCAATACACCAGGCCCGTCAACAAGTGTTCCCAACAATATCAATCGGCCAGGCCCTTCATCTAGTAACAGTAATCTGTGTCCGAACGTAACCTGCAAACCTGTGAATGTAGAGAATTTTACTAAAACTCCAGGTTTGAAGTTTTCTATAGTAGGTAAGTATTCAATTTTAGATTTTTTTTAATGTTATTTGATAAAAAACTTTTATCAACTATTATCGGAGAAATACTAATAAATATGCCACTCAAGAAAAATGACACTGATTTTTTACTCTGTGATAGGTAGCACATATGAAAGGTAATGTTTTTATTATTGTTTTTTTTTTTGTTGGTTTGTTTTAGCGACCAACACAATGGATGAATGGTTGACACACTGATTCAAGACTATTTACAATTTAATTCCTCTCTAGCAAATTGATTGTATATAATGCAGTAATTTTTTTCTGTTTTTACTAATTTTTGTTTTACTAACATGGTTTTCATTGTTTTTGTTTTACTAATTTAGTTTTTATTTGTTGTTTTATTAACTTGTTTTTTTACTAACTTCATTTTATACTTTATAGGCATATGACTGCCTGATTGCCTTCCTTATTAGAATTTTGTTTCAGCTTCATTACTGATTACTTTTTCCAATTGGTAAACAAGATCTGGCATGATGAAATATTTTGCATATTTATATTAGCATATATGAACAGGTATGCTTCTCTGGAAGACATATCTTGGAAGAGGTAGAATATAAACATTTTTTTATATAAATATCTGCCATAGAACCTTTTTAGTAATCATTGTCTGCCTCTTGAAATGAGAAATTTGTAAATTGTTTTCTGTATTGGCAATGATTATTCAGTATGATGATGATGATGTTATAAACAAGGTTGGTTTATCCAAAGTCTAAAATCAAAATAGTGCATCTTGTTTAACAGGCTTTTGAGTTTTCCCATAACCATTAGCAGAACTTTCATGATTCATACATATACACCACTTTTATAATATACCTGTACTATGATGATGATGATGACATTTTATTTTTTTATTGTATTTATAATGGTAAGTAATAATTTTCCACTTCCTTCATTATTTTTATATTCTGTTAGAATTTTAATTTTTTTATTTTTTATCTTTTATTAGGGAGAACTCTTTTCTTCCAGGCGCCTTGACAATTTGCAACAGTTGGGGTAGAAGATAAAAATGAAGAACTCTTATAGGAACATTTTCGGACATTGTAAAGCTATGGATTATCTCAGGTAAGACTTATTATATATCTTTAGAAAGATTTTTTTGTGAGGAATACAAAGAAATTATCACTGAAGATGTAATTTGCATTTTAGTTAATGTTAATTTCCATATTATGAACAATCAATAAAATAATAATTATTTCGGTTGTGAAAATTTCTTTTTTTCCTTATTTTTTATATAGTTATCACTATTTATTTTATGCTTATTGTTTTCCTTAGTTTTTCTAGTTTCTAGAAATGTAATTGTTTTTGCTCTAACATAATTCAAACTGAAGTTATTGTGAAAATTGTGTATCAGGCCAGTATTTTAAAAAGTTCAAAATGGCGGCTTGAAGCTGAAGTAGTTAAGTAATGATGGAAATTTTTTTTTTTAGATAAAGAAAAGTTAAAGTTTTGGCTCGAGAAAGTAATGGCTATATAGATTACAAGTAACAGATATAGAGACAGTTTGTGTGTTTGTCTGCAAGGTATTACTAAAAAGTTGCTGAGAAGTAAGGGTGAATCATTTTGTCAGTAGCTTTAGTTAACAGAGAATAGGTTTACAGTTATAGGAGATTGTGGTAGATATTTATGGTTATGATTATCTAAAAATTATAAATTTATATACTTGAAATTATAAGCAATTGTGAGAGATATTTTGTTCTCATAATCTAAACAATCAGTTTTGTGTTTGATAGTCTGTACAGTGTATGTGTGTGTGTAATGCAGACATATGGGTTGATTTTTTCTCTTTCCTTTAAAGAAACTGAAATAAATTTTTCTTTAAATTATTAAAAATGTAAATCTAAATAAGAAATTATTTAGATGGAATGACTGTCGTCTTTGTTTGACCAAAACAAGTGTTAGCAAGCTTGTGTTTTAATTATACCGTCTTTAAAACTAAATTTCATAAATTGACCAGAGACATGTTAATTAAAAAAGATCTGGTTTAAGATCAAAGAGAAACGATTAGGAAGGATAACACCTTGGTGAGAGTAATGGCTCTGAATGGAAATTGTTTTATGACTAGACTTGGGAAGAAATCACTGGGGGAGGGGGTAACAGACTTTCTTTTTCTTTTAAACTATAAAAACTAAAAGAACAAAGGAGAAGAGGAGAAAAAGAAACTTTTGCTGATTGAAACTAAGCTAGCTAACTATAACTAAAAATTAATATCTAAAAGTATATATTTTGTAAGTTTTTTAAAATTTTCTATACAATTTTAATAATGAAATCAAATTGTATCGTAGACCCAAATATGAAGTTCTAATTCAAGAATCATGGTGCATATCTCTGTCTTCTCAAAATTAATCATGAAGAAGTCAACTTTTGATAAGTTATTGTCTGCTCAAATTTTATCCAATCTACTTATAAAATCTCCTATAAGGAGAAAATGGTCAAATTTCTTCTGTCAAATTAAAAGATCAATTCCATTTATATGGCTATTTAAGATTCGTTTAAAGAATTACAACGATCTTCTATTATAATGTTTTTAAAAAGAAAGTTTATTCATGTTAGTAATCAAAAGCTGCTCATTGCCATAGTTTGAACCTTTAAATATCTACAATCAAAGAAAAGAAGAAAGGAGAACAAAGTGAATCCAATCTCAGGAAGAATCGTCAAGTGGAAGGTAACAGCAGAACTTTTAAATTTATTAACTATACTGTATCTACATTCTGATTTAAATATCTACAAATTTTAAAGTAACTAACTATCTACGTTTTATATCGATCTTAATTTAAATGACTGTCTGTGCGTTTTTAAGTAAAGTTAACTGTCTGAGGTGCAATTGATAGCTATCTCAAGTAAAATGAACCAAATATAGTAATTAATTAATGAACTGTGGAAGAAAAGAGAAATTTAGAGAGACTGTCTGTAATACTGATATTTATTCTTCATTTATTTCATTAATATATTATGTCTTTTTTTTTTTATTATTATTAGTAGTAGTAGTATTATATGTCATTTTTTGTTTATATGCTATGTAACACTCTGATCACTAGATTATTTAATTTAATATTTTGTTTATGTTTAAAATGTGAAGGAAAGAAAAAAAAATGATTTTGATACCATTTGAATATAGATGCTCACGTAAATTTAGACTTAAAAGTAAAGAGAGAAATGATATAAATATTTTATTACTCTTAACAAAATTTTAACTATGCTTAATAGTAAATAGTGAAGAGTGAGAGGATGGTCATAAAACCCATTATTATGCTGTGAGTGTTGATCTGTTATTGATATAGATATTAGGTATGTTATTGGCTTGACCGGTTAAAATTAAAATAATTCATCTATGTATTGATTTGAGATCCGGTTAGTCTTGTCATTATCTAGACTAGAATCGATGTATGTGTGGGCAGATTTAGAGTTATAAATGCTTATCATTACTAATGAAAGTAATCCTACCACCCAATGGATGAGAAGAGGTTGTCTCCAGATTTATCGATACCATAGCAGTTAGAGGACTAAGTTTCCATTTATTTATTAAGATAGGGAATCAGTAATAAAGTTACTGTTTAAGTACAGAAAATGTTGCAAGCCAATATAGGGAATAAGTGTCTAAGACAAGCTCTTTACACAATTCTGGATCTTAGGATAGATCTCTCCCTGGCTCAAGCAAATCGTTTAAGTTTAAAGTCGATACCGTTGTAGTTGTTATATTTCCCTTATCGGGTTATAGACGCTGTATGGTAATGTGATGTGAAGAGAGTTTTTCTTATCTGAGACATACCAATGTTGCCCTGAAAGGATAAGGATTCATTCAGATATATATGTATGAGGAAGATGACAGGAATTTAGGTAATGGACTGGCCGATCCGTATTGATTTTGTTGAATGATGGTAAATTGAGGTCGTCAAGCTGGGTGGGCATACCGAACTAGTTACGATATATACAGTCAAAACATAAAGATCTGACAAGCATGAATGTGAAAGTGTGGGTTTTGAATTTAAACCCGTTTGTAAGATTTAGTAGGGTAAATTTTGTGACGTATAATCCATCTTCATTGGAAATGTGAAAATTATTACTTAATAAAATGATTTAAATTTTCTAATTATTTCACATTGCTGGTTAAGATAATTGAAATGAATATAATATTTTGGAATAGTCCAATAGACAATGTTTACGATAAAAGGAGGGGGAAGTAGAGATTTGTAGGTTTTCTTCTCTCTCAAGCTAAGATTTCTTAAAGCTAAAATATACGAAATTCTGTTTCCAGCGTCTGTATTTATGATTGTTATTAATCATTTATAATAAATGAATGGGTCAAAACCGAAAGTGAGTCATCCAAGAAATTAGTTAACTCAAACATAGATCAGAAGCATATATTTGTGGAACAATATTACAATTTAGTGTGTTTTGTTTTAATTTTATATTTATTATTTCATGTAATAAAGTTTTATTATTGTTATAAGATTACATTGTGTTTTGTGTTTTGGTGTTTCAAATATCTCCAGAATCCGTATATCCAGCACCTATCTTTAAGGTAATATGAGTTATATTTTAAATTTAGTTAATTATTTTATAATGATGCTTTGTTTCCAAAATCGATTTGCAGTAGTCATTATTATATTGTTTCCATATTCGATTCACATGGTCAATTGACATTAATACTTTATTTTCATTATTGATTTACAATAGTAATTTAATACTGCCATATTTGAGTAATATAATTCGTTTTATATAAGTCATTTTATAGACTTCAGTTTATATAATTTATTGTTATGATTAATTTGCTTAATCTAGTTTACGGTTATTTCCGTAATTTACTTTCATAAGTAAAATTTAATTAATTATCTGAATCATGTCCATGGTTTACTTCCATAGTTTACTTCAGCAAAATAAAATTTATTAAGGTTATCAATTAAAGATAAATTAGAAATAACAGAATAAAATGACAGGGAATAGTTAAATTAAGTTGATCAATTTAAATTTTGATTCATTGTAATGTGTTGAATGCTGGGAGCAGACATAAAATTCCTTTCCTGCTCTCAGGTGTTCAGAGTGATTCCCACTATTGAACTTTTATTAAAATTTATTTGGCAGATATGGGACCATATCCATTGCAATATAATCATTTATATGGGCACCTCTTGATAGATCTAGACCTTGAGAAAGAGCAATTCAATTTTGATCTCAGAGCTAGTTTGGAAGTCAAGTAGCTTAGTATAACAACATTATTATACTGTACTAAATTATTCCATTATTATAAATAGGGACCATGAATTTATAGTTGATCTAAGAATATATGTGAGAGAGAAATAAGAATAAGAACTCTCTGATTAGAGAACATAACACAGACATTCCGTGTTATATAATTGTAGCTATTGAATATAGATTATGAGTTCTTTGCATTTATTACAGAGTTATCTCCAGTCAGATAGAAATGAGAGCTGGTTACAATTTATAGCTGCAATTTGGCGCCCCCAGTATACATTTGATCCTAAATATATAAATTTTAACTGACTAGCTACTTGATATAAATGAGAGTTTTATTAAGATTAAACAAGTGAAAGGTGCGCAGAGTAAGGTTAAAATCTAGCACCACAGATGAGGTTACAGTTTTGGCTGCGCAACGTGAGGCATGATGAGGTTACAGTTTTGGCGCCACAAACGTGAGGCTATAGAGTTTAGCACTACTAAAGTTTGGCAGAAAAGGAGGAGGTTACAATATATATATATATATATTCCACATCATGAACTAAATAACAAATAAACAAACTTGTTGATTTTGTAGATATGTTAACATACATTAATATATAATGATAATAAAAATTAATTTTTATGCCAGCAGCTCAGTAACATTATATTTCTGTGTTTTTTATGTCGCATCAACATCATCAACTGGCTGACATGAGCTAATAGAACAGTACCAAAATATATATTGAAAGAAACTAGAATGACCAAAGCTAATAGAACAGTACCAAAATATATATTGAAGGAAACTAGAATGACACTTTATAAATATATTAAGATTAAGGGAAGAAACATTAAAAATATAAACATATTTATTATATTATACTTACAACAAAAATTGCTAAAAAGCTCATGACCCTTTGTTAGAAAAATTAAAGAAGTGAATAAAAAGATGGGAGAACAATCAAATGTAAAGAACACAAAGATTAAGACAACAGAATCAGCATCCTACTTCAGAAATGATAATAGAGGCATAGAAATAATTGATATTCTTATTTTCTTGGATCTTTCATCAACAAAGATTCTGCTACACAAGTGATTTCTTATCACTGTACATAAATGCCAGATTGATATATCTTTAAGAGTGAAAATCAGATTTGTTTTAAAGCTATTGTGTTTTTATCATTCTCTGTGAAAGATTGAAAAAAAGTATTGGGTCTGCTACAAAAATTTGAAGTGAAGATCAGAATTGTTCAAGCTACAGTTCTAACTGTCACTCTCTGTGGAGGTGAAAGTTGAACTCTAAAAAAAGAGTAATAGCTTAACTATTGTGATGGCAAAGTTAAAAGTAAAAATCAGAATTGTTCAAGCTATGGTAGTTTTCAAACAGACAAAACTCATTATATGTATTGCCACACACAGCAAGCTAGAGTAATCAATGGATGCCAGAAGGCTTTGGCATAAAATCCCCATCTAGTGCCTACTCATCCAATATTCCCAGACTAATTTCTGGCTTGTTGCCTTCGTCAGTGAGGAGCCTTAGATCTGAGAGCACTGCACCTAGATATTAGGATCTAATGCAACCCTCTAGCAGCCACATTTTATCTCTACTTAACTACAAAATTATCAGTCTTAAATTGAAAACACCTTAATGTTTTCAATCCAAGTTCATTTGCTTATATAGTCATATAGGTCTGAGCTCAGCTTGGTACCCATACATTTTGGTGTCTTTAGTTCTTTAATAACCATAGCCACCACTATCCTATTAGGCAGGATTGATTTTAAGCCAATAAACGTCATATGATCACCACTTCTTATGCTTGCTTATAACTGTTATTCAAACAGGCAAAACTCACTATATGTATTGCCACACACAGCAAGCTAGAGTAATCAATGAATGCTAGAAGGCTTGTGCATAAAATCCCCATCTACTGCTTACTCATCCAATATACCCAGACTAGTTTCTGGCTTGTGACCTTCATCAGTGAGAAGCATAAGAAATGGTGATCATGTGATGTTTATTGACTTAAAACCAATCCTGCCTAATCCCCATCTACTGCTTACTCATCCAATATACCCAGACTAGTTTCTGGCTTGTGACCTTCATCAGTGAGAAGCATAAGAAGTGGTGATCATGTGATGTTTATTGACTTAAAACCAATCCTGCCTAATAGGATAGTGGTGGCTATGGTTATTAAAAAACCAAAAACACCAAAATGTATCGGTACTGAACTGAGTTCAGTCCTATATGATTATATAAGCTAATGAGCTTGATTTGAAAATATTAAGGTATTTTCAATTTAAGATGTATAGTTTTGTAATTAAGTAGAGATAAAAGGTGGCTGCTAAAGGGTTGCATTAGATCCTAAGATCTAGGTGCAGTGATCTCAGATCCAAAGTTCCTCACTGATGATTGCCACAAGCCAGAAACTAGTCTGGGGATATTGGATGAGTAGGCACTGGATGGGGATTTTATGAACAAGCCTTCTGGCATCCATTGATTACTCTAGCTTGCTGTCTGTGGCAATACTATAGTGAGCTTTGCCTGTTTGAATAACAGTTATAAGCAAGCATAAGAAATGGTGATCGTGTGATGTTCTATGGTAGTTTTTATCAATTTCTAGAAATGTAAAAATTAGACTAGAAAGAATAATAAAAAATATTGTAGTTTTTGAACAGTTGGATTGACAACAACTTTTAAAAATTTCGTGATTATAAAAGAAAAAACAAGTGGATAATTAATCAGTTATATCTGAAATCTTACTTAAACTCACATAACCAGATTGAAATTATTCTGTTTTTATCATATTATTAAGTAATAACTGATATACCAGCTTATTATATACATGTATCAATATATGTAATATATAGGGTAATGATCACAGAGGTTCACACGACCTCTCCACTCTATCTCATAACACTGATATACTTGAACGCATATATGTCGAAAAGATAAATAATCACCAATATAGATATTTCATGCCAAACCAGAAATCATCAGTTGGACCTGATTATCATCTCTACACATATATGCAATAAGTACTCAAATATATAAATATTAAGATAGTCAATCTTCATACTTTAACGGACAGGCTTCAATCCACTCCACACTCCAACTCTTCAATCATCGATCCAATTGAAAATGTGATGATGGCAAAGGTTGATAGAATAAAAAAAGAATGTGATGATGGCAAAGGTTGATAGAATAAGAAAAGAATGTGATGATGGCAAAGGTTGATAGAATAAGAAAAGAATGATCAGCATGAAATAGACAGCATTTTCACAGTGATGAAAATATTTTTAGACAGCCTGAAATTCCACCAGAAAGTAGATCATTTTGAAAAATGTAGGATTTGACATCAGTTAGATATTCTGTAATAAAAACAAAAATTAACAAAATTTAAATCAATATGATTTTCAGTAAGTAACAGATAACTATCAGACATTATAAAACTTTTTTTTTTCAAGACACTACTTATTTTTTCCCCAAACAAATAGTTTTTTTTTTTTTTTGTAATTTAAAACTTACATGTTTACTTTCAAATTTGTTAATTGATACAATGTCCTCGATGTAGCAGTAATGTGATAGATTTTGAAATTCATGATCCAGTTTCTTAGTTTAGATGCTTAAACTTTTTAAAAACTATCAAGCCATAAATCATTAGATTATTTTTATTCTATAATTATATAAAAAAATGATCCTCAGCAACACAGATTAAAATATGTTAGTCAAATAATTTGTTTAACTACATATATTGATACAGGTATATAATAAGCCTGTATTTCAGTTGTTTTATAGTAGAGATGTCTGCCCATTCCTTGTATATGTATTAAATGGATTATGTCCTGTACATGAGGGGTCAGATTGACTTTGGGTCAACATAGGTGTGACGAGAATCTCAGCCTCAGGGTGGCCTTTGAGCGTTCCATTATCAGATTTTCAATTGGATGGACAGTTGAAAAGTTGGAGTGTGGAGTGGATTGAAGCCTGTCCATTAATGTATGTAATTGGCTATCTTAATATATATCTGAGCACTTATTGCATATATGTGTGGAGATGATAATCTGAACCAACTGATGATTGCTGGTTTAGCATGAAATACGTGTATTGATGATTATTTATCTTTTCAACATATATGTGTTCAAGTATATCAGTGTTGTGAGATAGTGTGGAGAGTGGTGGGTTGTGTGAAAGTCTGTGTTCATATACCCTATATATTACTTATATTGATACAGGTATATAATAAGCCTGTATTTCAGTTGTTAATTATATTAACTAATTTATAAATTATATATTTTTAGTATTATAAGTTTAAATCATAAATAATTATGTTGTTAAACACATATTCATAGTAAAATAATATAACTTTAAAACTGTTGCAAAGTAAAGGATTGTTTAGTAAGTTCTTTTCAGAAGAACAGTGAAAGAGAGAACAGTGACATTTATTTGAATAATTTTTTAAAGAAATACAATGTGAACACACAGTAAAATAAGCAAAAACTAAGTAACGCATTCTATAAACAAAAACATTGGAAATCCAACTGAAAAATATCAAACAGGTTTATTCATAGTATCTGGAACTATTCATATAAGCCGTTTAGCTTTTCAAATGTTTTTATTCACATGATTAACACATGTAGTGAAATGGAAATTTTAATATTTAATATATATATATTAATATCAAAAGTTTTTAACACGGATAAACCCGCAAAATATGTTATATATATATATAAACAATAGAAAGATCTATTGCAAATATAATCTTTATGATCATTAATTAATCATAAAAAACTTCTCTAAAACTGTATATTTATTGAGAATTGACATAGTTTTGTAAGATATAATTCCTGCAGGTATACTAGGTAATGAACCTATATTTATGTATACACACACACACAAAAACATATATATATATATTGTAAGGATAGCTTACGGTCTAGTTCACACCCACTCATATGTTCAAAGTATTAGACTAAACACATAAAAAAACTGAAATGATAGGTTAGGTACATGATATCATTTTTCTATATGCAAACATACATGTAAATACTTGAAGTTTATTTTAATAAATACCAAACCAAAATAGTGTTTAAATGAAGTAAATTCTCCTTATTAGTGGAAAATAAAAGCTTAATTTTAGAAACCTTTCATATATATTGTACCCGTCAACTGCTTACTCCGTTAATATAAGCATGCACACAAATCGAACATGAAGGGAAATATGGCGGCATGCCGGAATAAGAAGAAATTTAAATACTTTACCGTAATATTATTATGGACACAGAAGATACTTATAAAAAGATTGATTCTTACATATCTTTGGGGATGACCCTAAACCAACCCCTCGCGCCACTCCCAGAAGAAAAAGTAATTCTCCTCCTGAAAGAATATGCAATTTCAATTATTATTGGGCATGTATGAATATAAATAATTAATTAAACAAAATTAATAAACAAGTATCTTCATGATAAATACAGATCTAAGACCTGGTAAGATGATTTTCCATTTGCTAGTTCAGCATACTCTATTCTCAGTTAAAAGAATGGGGATCGGAAACTCGCATAATTAATTAATAATATAGTTAGAGAAAGTAAATGACAAAGAGAATAAAAAATATATGGTGGTAGTCACTTTAAAATTATAATATAAATATTTTATTAACCCATTACCCCATACCATTTATAATATGAATACAAAATTAATATTCCCAGATTGATTAAATATACGAAACAAATATTACACACTATATAATCATTTCAACAAACAAAACTATAATCGTAAAGAAATACTCGTCAAAGCAATCATTAAACTAAATAAAGGAAAATTTCTTTCTTAATAAGAAAAATGAATTAAATAATTATACGTGAGAGATAGTGCTCTGTGGATTATAAACTCACACATGTGCATTAAGCAAACAAGAAAAAATTAACAAGTACATACAGGTGTGTTTATGTATGTATGTACATGAAATATATATTTATAAAATGTGTATTAATTTTAAAATAAAATAAACACAAAAAATAGTATACCCAATAAAGTCCATCTACTGCTACAAGGGCTGGACTGGACTGTGGCACAAGTTCATGAATTGATCATTGCTTGGTGTTCGAATCTCGGCATTTACATTTTTGTGGGATGGCAGGAGAGGAGCTGGATGGATGCACTGAAGTGGGCTTCTACTCCATAATTATTCTATATACAGGGAAGTGCTTGATGTGCATCTTTAGACTGGACAATGGATATTATACACTATAAACAGTCTTTTCTTGTTTTAAGAATTCTGGGTTAATTACAGGCTTCAATGGCATATTGCAATTAAACTTCCATCGGTATCAACTGAGTATATGGTGGAATAATTATCTGTTCATTTAGTTTTCCAATAGTTGGCAAGATAACTGATGTTACTCAACACCACTTAGTAGTCCGATGTTTAAACCGTTGGCTACTCACTGGTTAACTGCTCGAATGGTTATTTGAATGACTGCTGGATTAGGGTCCATTGGTTCAGAATGACTGAAGAAATTTTTAATTAGAGTAAATGCCATGGATTAGGTGAATCAAAATCACCATGCCTGCTCAAAAGGTTGCAATACTTTGCATGGTTCCATTAACAGCATTAGCTTAACAATAAACTTAGACTTCAGCTCCTAATAAGATTTGTCTTTTTGAAAAACAAAAATGAACTGCCTTCTCACAACTTCAGAACTTCAATACCCCTTCAATTCAAGTATCCCCTCCAAGACAGAAAAATCAATTAATTAAATCTTTTTTATATCTCCATTCAGATCACTATATCACTAATGAAAATTTTAATGAATGATAACATCTTTTTCATTTTTTTCTTTAGTAATTACATTATTACAATCGAAGTTTTAACAAAAATATTTCACTTAGATTGGACATTCTTCTCTCTCAGCATTATTTGCAAGTTTAATCAAATTCTTTTTGTCCAGTTGAAATTATTTTAGAATGCCTTTAGGCTTTTCTTAAATTTAAGACAATGACCCTCTTGCTCAAATGCAACTGAAGAGAAAAACAACCATTAAAACCTCGATCTTGAAATTATTTCTAACTTATTTTTAAATAGTAATATTTCAAATTTCCCTTTTTACATCAGTTGTAAACACTCAAAAAATATAAATACAGAATAACAATTTGTTAAATAAATGCTGTTTCTTTAACAAACAAAAATATTTAAAATTATAAATACATTTTGGCATTTCTTTTTCTTTTAAAAAAAAAAAAAAAATCAAAATCACCAATACATATTTCTAAGCCTTTAAATATTGGCTTTAATCATATATGTGTGTGAGTTTATGTTATAGTCACAGTTCTCTCTCTTAATTTATAACAAAGTTTGATTATATGACTCATATACCCCCCCCCCATTTAATGGCTTTTTATGTATTATCAGCCATTAAACAAATTAAAATTATCTTGTGCTTGGCCATATCAAACGTACCTGGCACAATACCCCCCTCCGACAGAGACATTTAAATGGAGTTTATCATTTAATGTCTTTCTCATTAATCATATTTTCTGAATACTTAAAATTTTATAACATATATCTTTGGTGAACAGTAGGCATGATGTCCAGAAACCAGAGGTATGGAACCCCATCTCCCAAACTATGACACACACAGGCCAAGACTGCATCGATCTCCCCAGGCCAGAAATATTAAGAAACACAGAATCACAGCATAAAGATCTCTGTCATATCTAGAGCTCTGCAACAACCAGGCAAAGTAAAATGTGAGAGTCAAATGACTACATCTTAAAACAAAAAAGCAGGTATTTTAACTAAGAGCCCTACTGAAATATAAAAAAGTAAATGCACCCATGCTCATTCTCTATGGAGACTTATAGGGTATTTTACATTATTGAAGAATTTGTCCCAGAGAAATTTTCATCTCTGCCCATCCACTGCACTCATGCTCATTCCTTATTGAGGCTTACAGAGTCTTTTGCAATGGAACAGATCCCAGAGGAATTGTCATCTCTGCATACTCTGCCACAGCATCACAGAACTTCCAAACCATACAAAGATCTCCAACCACTTCTCTACACTCTCACCATCTCTAACCCCAGAACCCAGAAAGCACAGAATGACTTACATACACAATATCTGAAAACTGAAACCCTACCCATCCGATCCTCAAATGACATGACCAACCAACTTCACTTATTCTATCTCAGCAAACATTTCATTTCGTTTTTTTTTTAATTTATTTATTATTTTACTCGTATTCAGGTTTATCACCCACATCAAATAATTATATTCAAGCTCATATTTCATTTACAAATCCCTTGTGTTTTCTTATTTATTTAACAGTCCATCCTAGTATGTATATATATTTTTTTAATTACTTTAACTTTGATCAGATGGTTCTTTACTTCTACCATCCTCACTCGAACCAGAGACTCTTAACCCATTTTTATATCTGGGTTGGTGTTCCGGGCAATTATTTTCTGGTTCACAAATATCGCATTAATTTTTTCCCTTTCTTTTAGAGCTATCTGATGGTCTCTGCAAATTATTTCTATCTCAGTTATTCTGATTATCACTGTACTTTATAATATCATGAACTTTTCTACTTCTTTTACTGTCAAGGAGCTTAAATATCTCTTCTTTGGTTCCATATTGAAACCTAGAACTGTCTAGCACTTCCATAAATTTAACCATCCTCTCTACTAATTTCCTTTCAGCACTTATTTTTACTCTTGTATTTTTTTTGATATTAGAAGTGTCCTTTATGAATATGCTAATTTTTACATTTTCTACTTTCTTGTGAATATTTACATCTTTATTTTCAATTACTTCAGCATATGTACTCTCTAACTTTTCTATTCCACGAGTTTCTTTAGTCAAATCTATCTCTATCCTATCGCTATTAATGTGATGGAGGTCCTTACATTGTTTTTCCGTGCTTTGGAATCTTGTTTCGACCCCCAAAGTCATTTCATTTCAGAAATCATCGAACTTTTTAGTTATGTCTCATCTTATTTCCTCTGACCTTTCTTTTATTTTGTTTGACATTTCCTTTTTCATATCTTTTATCTCCCTTGATATCTGACTAACATTGAATCTCACGGTAGTGAAAAACCTTTCAATTAATGCCACCAGATTTTCTTTTTCCTCCTGGGTTTTCCTTTACTTTGCAGCTCCATTTCTGCTGCTATTCCATTTTATTATTTTCAATTGTTTATATATATTTGCTTTATTATACCACTTTAACTATATTTTATTCGATTACTTATTAAGACTATGGTTTAACATTACTTTTATTCACTTATTTTCTTTTTATTTCTTTTCATAAAATTATTCAGCATGCACCGCACCGAGCTTCCATTATCCCTACCATCATTTATTTCTCTCTTCTGTGTTATACTTCTATTACTCATTTATTGACTATAAAAATCTTATTCTGAGATCGCTCTTCAAACAACAATAATAAAAAATATAAAAACTAAGCCATTATTAAATTGTGCATGTATTAGAATTGTTTTCAAGACAAAATGAAAAAGAAATTGATCGTGAATAGCATTATGATTCTAACTGTTACATGCTGTCAAAAACGAAATTTCCTATCATGCAATTTCACAATTCTATGTTATTCAATAAAGATCTACTTTTTCACTTTCTCTTTTTACAAAAAAAAATCTTTATTCCCAAAGTCCACCACTTGTTTTTATACAATACGTAGTTTACACTTGCATACTATCGTTTATTTCTTTCCACAACATTTTATTTATCTAACCTTTTTAATTTATTTTTCTCGTAAATATTTATATGCAGCTAAAACAATCTGAATCAATAATATTGTAATGACGAAGGTTGCTTCAAAAACAAAATAAAGTTTGAAGTTCTTATTTATTAAGATTCATAATTGTAAATTCTTTTCTCTTTTTTCAAATCTTGTCCCTATAAAAAAAAATTATTCCCAATATTTTTGAGATTTTGCGAGATTTTCTCTTTTCTTTAGTTATGTTTAGTGGTTGTGTTTTTCCTGCACTGGCCACGTTAAGTAAGGCTCAACACGTTAGGCACCAAAATTTATGTCTCTACCAGACAATCACTTACTCCGTTAATATAAGCATGTGCACAAATCAAACATGAAGGGAAATATGGCGGCATGCCAGAATAAGAAGAAATTTAAATACTTTACCATAATATTATTACGGACACAGAAGATACTTATAAAAAGATTGATTCTTACATATCTTTGGGAGATGACTCTAAGCCAACTCCTCATGCCACTCCCAGAAGAAAAATTAATTCTCCTCCTGAAAGGATATATGCAATTTCAATTATTATTGGGCATGTATGAATATAAATAATTATTCATACAAAATTAATATCAAGTATTCTCATGATAAATAAAGATCTAAGACCCGGTAAAATGATTTCCCATTTGCTAGCTCAGCGTACTCTATTCTCAGTTAAAAGAATGGGGTTCAGAAACTTGCATAATTAATTAATAATATAGTTAGAGAAAGTAAATGACAAAGAGAATAAAAAATAAATGGTGGTGGTCACTTTAAAATTATAATATAAATATTTTATTAACCCATTATCCCATACGATTTATAATATGAATACAAAATTAATATTCCCAGATTGATTAAATATATGAAACAAATATCACTATATAATCATTTTAACAAACAAAACTATAATCGTAAAGAAATACTCGCCAAAGCAATCATTAAAGTAAATAAAGAAAAATTTATTTCTTAATAAGAAAAATGAATTAAATAATTATACATGAGAGATAGTGATCTGTAGATTATAAACTCACACACGTGCATTAAGCAAACAAGAAAAAATTAACAAGTTACATACAGGTGTATTTATCTATGTATGTACATGAAATATATATTTACGAAATGTGTATTAATTTTAAAATAAACATAAAAAATAGTGTACCCGATAAAGTCTATAAGCTTCATTTTTGTATGGGTTTTGACTGGGCTATACGTTCATCTACTGCAATAGGCTGGACTTGACTGTGGCACAAGTTCATGAATTGATCATCGCTTGGTGTTCGAATCTCGGCATTTACATTTTTGTGGGATGGCAGAAGAGCTAGATGGATGCGCTGAAGTGGGCTTCTACTCCATAATTATTCTATATACAGGGAAGTGCTTGATGTGCATCTTTAGGCTGGAAAACAGATATTATACACTATAAACAGTCTTTTCTAGTTTTAAGAATTCTGGGTTAATTACAGGCTTCAATGGCATGTTGCAATTAAACTTCCATCAGTATCAACTGAGTATATGGTGGAATACTTATCTGTTCATTTAGCTTTCCAATAGTTGGTGAGATAACTGATGTTACTCAACACCACTTAGTAGTCCAATGTTTAAACCATTGGATACTCACTGGTTAACTGCTCGAATGGTTATTTGAATGACTGCTGAATTAGTGTCCGTTGGTTCAGAATGACTGGAGGAATTTTTAATTAGAGTAAATGCCATGGATTAGGTGAATCAAAATCACCATGCCTGCTCAAAAGGTTGCAATACTTTGCATGGTTCTATTAACAGCATTAGCATAACAATAAACTTAGACTTCAGCTCCTAATAAGATTTGTCTTTTTGAAAAACAAAAATGAACTGCCTTCTCGCAACTTCAGAACAGATATCTCTTCAATACCCCTTCAATTCAAGTATTCCCTCCAAGACAGAAAAATCAATTAATTAAATCTTTTTTATATCTCCATTCAGATCACTATATCACTAATGAAAATTTTAATGAGTGATAACACCTTTTTCATTTTTTTTCTTTAGTAATTACATTATTACAATCGAAGTTTTAACAAAAATATTTCACTTAGATTGGGCATTCTTCTCTCCCAGCATTATCGCAAGTTTAATCAAGTTCTTTTTGTCCAGTTGAAATTATTTTAGAATGCCTTTAGGCTTTTCTTAAATTTAAGACAATGACTATCTTGCTCAAATGCAACTGAAGAGAAAAATAGCCATTAAAACCTTGATCTTGAAATTATTTCTAACTTATTTTTAAATAGTAATATTTCAAATTGGTTGTAAACACTCAAAAAATATAAATACAGAATAACAATTTGATAAATAAATGCTGTTTCATTAACAAACAAAAAAAAATAAAATTATAATTACATTTTGGCGTTTCTTTTTCTTTTTAAAAAAAAAAAAAAAAAAAAAAAATCAAAATTACCAATGCATATTTCTAAGCCTTTAAATATTGGCTTTAATCATATATGTGCATGAGTTTATGTTATAGCCACAGTTCTCTCTCTTAATTTATAACAAAGTTTAATTATATGACTCATATAACCCCCCCCCCCATTTAACGACTTTTTATGTATTTTTGTCCATTAACAAATTAACATTATCTTGTGCCACATCAAACATGCCTGGCACAATATATATATTGTACTGGGTTCGATCCGTTGATGATCTCACTTCATCTGCAGAATGGTTTAACAGGGATTCTTCCTTATTTATAATAAATTTATAATCTCATATTATAAATATTAAGTCATTGAACCAGTCCCTTAGGCAAAGAAGAACATACTCGGAGAGTATGTAAGTCTAAGTCCAAATGATAGCTATAAAATATATAATTAGCATTACATTTCCAGGACACAACTTCTTCTCGACTGTTGAATTCAACACCACTTTCAAAGCACATTTTTGTTTTGTATAACCCGGGTGCAAATTACTTATCCAGAAGATAAATAATGCACTTTGAACATTGGCCACTAATTCAACGTCCAAGATACACCCATGACTAGTTCAGTCTATTTTCTAATTCAATAACAAAATATAGTTTCAATTAGTGGTGAAAAGAATTGACTGACAAATAAAGCTTTAATTTTAAAGACAATTTATTTTAATTAACATTTACTAAATTAGTTTTAAATATTTTATAAATCTTATTTAACTAATATAACACATGCACATTTATAATTTACACACTATAATATCTTAAGAGAAAGCATTAAATAATATTTGAAATTTAAAATACAATGACATCAATATATTAACGCATGAACACACACAACATTTTAAACACACATATTAATAGTTCATCTATGGGTGCTATAGAGTTCTTAAACTTGACTCTTGAGGCTTTATGAATGTGATGGCTACTTTAGAAGTGAGTATAAGAAAAATGCTATTACCTAGGATTTTGAATGTGGATACTTCTTGCTGTTTGCTGCTTCTAATGAAGTATTTCTAACTGGTTAGATTTGAAGTTTTCTTGTGGAGATTTGATGTTTATTATTCTGAGGCATTTTCTTTAAGACAATTAGATATTGAATGGCTTCAGGTTGTTACTCAGGCATCACTTTTATTGGGTAGATTGGCTGTTTTCATTGGACTTCAGGCTGGAAAAAGTCGTATGTTTTCTGAGGTTTAACACTGCATTCTTGATTCTGGATCCATAATAAACTGACTGATATAACTCTCTTAAATGCAACTAACTTGACATTAACTCAACTCAACTTTAACGTGACTAACTGTTCGAAAAAAATTGTCTATTTATACATGAGGCATGTTTTCATTTTGATATCCTCCAGCAATATCTGTTGTCGAAATTCCTTTGATAATCTTTTAATTACGTGTTTTTGAAGATCGTTTAATTAGTAGCCATGCAAACATGTTGTTTTTATATTTTTATTAGTAGCCACAGCTGAGTGTTTTTTAATTTTTTAACTTTTATTTATTTTTCAATATAATTTTAACACACACATATACACGCATTATCATTTTTTTGTTTACTCTTGCACATATATATTTTATTAACAAGCTTACATTTATGCACATGTATAATTTAAGATCAATTCATTATTTAGTTTTTAACATTACTTTTTTTTTTAACTCGAATGAAAAGAGATTTATATTTTTAAACTTTACGTTACATTTTAACTAATAATAATAAAAAAAACTCTTTACTTCTTTTATAAAACATTTAGACTATTAATCTTACATTTTCTTTTATGAAAGATTTTTATTTTAATAATTTTTTAAACAAATTTATTATGTGCCAACTCAATGTTGGTACATTACACCGCCCTCTGTTTGACAGTAAAATGCATCATTTTTGATCATTTTGTCTCTGACAACTTTAACTCTTAATTCTAAATATTTATTACTTTTCTAACTTTGCTTTTTAATATCTTTCACTTTACATGCTAAGGGCAATCTTCAATTATACTTTACTTCTTTCGATGTTAGCAACATTTCTTCCAATAGTCTAAGTCCTGGATTGTGACCACGAGGACAGCATCCTTTTGTGATACAGGGATCTTTTAGAAATGAGGCGGATGCAGATTCAGTGACTTACAACTTACATTGGTTGTCCCCAGTGCACATTTTAAAAAGAAAAATGATCCCTGCAGGTGATAACTTTTATCCAGTTGACAGCTTTAACTTAACCTTGTCCAAAACTTATTTCAATACTACCCTCATTCCCTTTAATTTCAAACCCTTATACATTCCTAACATAACTTAGATTGACCTTATATTTTTATTTATGAACATTACAATATTATTTTTAAATTCACATGGACATTATCTTAAACCATCTATTTATATAAACCTTTATTCTAACCTTTACGAATATTATTTTAACATATTTACTTATATTACACTAATCTGACAATATCATTTTTAAACCATTACGAACATTATTTTTAACGTGTGTGTATTCAGAAAACTATCTTATTTTATTGCTCTTCACTATTATACAAATACTTTTATTTATTTTGAGTTGATTGCTTTAAATCATTTATTTACTTCCTTTTATTAACTTGCGCATATTACAAAAAAAAAAAATCTATTAGCTAATTATGATTCATTCTTTATTATTTTAGTACGGATATTTTATACTTATTTATTTAACTTCTTTATTAACATGCATGTATTCAGAAAACTATTTTATTTTATTGCTCTTCATTATTATACAAATATGTATTTGACTTTGGTTTTATTCTATGTATTTCCATTATTTTATTCATTTATTTAATCCTACAACCTTTACTTTTAAATCATTCATTTGACCTATTTATTTAACTTGATTTTATTGATTTTTTTTTTGAACTGTTTATTTATGATCCATTTTCTTAATTAATATGTGCATGGAGAAAAAAATATTTTATTTTATGAAGCCTCCATTATTATTATTTTATGAAACAATCTATTATTTTAGCTTTAAATAACAGATTCTCTGATTTAGGTTTATCACCGATGTCAACAAGTTTTCTTTTTAAATTCATCATCCATTTCCAGTCCTTTGTTTCTTTTTGTTACTTTTAATATTCTGTCCCTTTACTAAACTATTAAACTATCTCAGGCAGCTCCTTCTTTCTTCCTACTAATTCACTAACATAAACTATACTCCATATCTTCACATCTATCTCTCAATTAAAATTTATTGTTTTATCTCTTTCCCATTCTGTTCTATTTTCAACTTTTTAATAAGAAAAACTTTTATATTTAGCAACACTCCATATTACTTCATACTGAGGACATTTTTTTCCTACACTTTCTTTTTGTTTTAAATCTACATTTAAAATGAACATGAATTTTACTTTAACCTTTTTAAATTTTTGTGAAAACTTTTCTACGCTATCTTCTACCTTTTGATCTACATAAGTTTCTACTTTATCTGTTTCAATGCTATCTGATTTTAATTCAAATTTTGTCTTTTATCACCTCAACTTCCTGAATTTCTTTAGCTAAATCTACCTCTATAATTTCTTGGTTCTTCTCTACATTTCCTGTTATCTCACATCTTATTTCTCTTATTTCTGCTCTGAGTCTCTTCATTTCTCTAATCATTTCTTTTTTGACCTGATTAATTTTTTTCTTCAGTTCAGCTTTGAGTTCTAACTGACTCTGCTTGATTTCTTGTCGCATTTTGTTGGCATAGTTCAAATTTCTGACAATTTTTCTTTAAACTCTTGCATCATATTCATCATCATTTTCATCATCATCTGTGTCTCAGATATTTCTTCCTCTTTTTACATTTTTAAAACAATGTTTTAAATACGAGTTGTTTATTTATTTACCCAGAACATATGGCCAACTCCACCCTTTGTCCTTTTCTCTACCCATTCTTAATGCTTTAGCTCCACCCAAAATATCTAACTTTCTTTAATTTAAAAGAATAAATTATTTTAAATAGCATAAAGGTCAAAATCTCTTTTCATTTAAAGAAAAAAAAGTTTTCAGTCAATTCTTTTTTCTTAAAATAAACCACTTTAAATATACATAATTTAGCTTTCTTAAAAAAAATTTTTTTTCAAACAATAACAAAATATTTAGTTAACTGTCATTTATGACAGGTTTGGACCACGTTGGTTATGCCATTAGTACCGGGTTCGATCCGTTGATGATCTCACTTCATCGGCAGAATGGTTTAACTGGGTTTCTTTCTTATTTATAATAAATTAATAATCTCATATTATAAATATTACATAATCGAACTGGTCCCTT
Source organism: Epiperipatus broadwayi (assembly GCA_028023455.1). Lineage (NCBI taxonomy): Eukaryota > Metazoa > Onychophora > Udeonychophora > Euonychophora > Peripatidae > Epiperipatus > Epiperipatus broadwayi. The sequence continues at coordinate 2,708,302 of JAQFVV010000068.1, read as the reverse complement.
AGGCAGAGAAAAACATACTCGGAGAGTATTATGTTCAAATGATAGCTATAAAATATATAACTAGCATTACATTTCCAGAACATAACTTCTTCTTGACTGTTGAATTCAATACCATGTTCAAAGCACTTTTTTGTTTTGTATAACATGGGCACCAGTTACTTATCCAGAAAATAAATAATGCACTTTGAACAATGGCCACTAATTCAATGCCCAAGATACACCCATGACTAGCTCAGTCTATTTTCTAATTCAATAACAAAATATAGTTTCAATTAGTGGTGAAAAGAATTGACTGACAAATAAAGCTTTAAGTTTAAAGACAATTTATTTTAATTAACATTTACTAAATTAATTTTAAATATTTTATAAATCTTATTTAACTAATATAACACACACACTTTTATAATTTACACAGTATAATATCTTAAGAGAAAGCATTAAATAATATTTGAAATTTAAAATACAATGATATCAATATACTAATGCATGAACACACACAACATTTTAAACACACATATTAATAATTCATCTATGGGTGCTATAGAGTTCTTAAAATTGACTCTTGAGGCTTTACAAATGCAATGGTTACTTTAGAAATGAGTATAAGAAAAATGCTATTACCTAGGATTTTGAATGTGGATACTTCTTGCTGTTTGCTGCTTCTAATGAAGTATTTCTAACTGGTTAGATTTGAAGTTTTCTTGTGGAGATTTGATATTCAGTATTCTGAGGCATTTTCTTTAACACAATTAGATATTGAGCAGCTTCAGGTTGTTACTCAGGCATCACTTTTATCAAGTAGATTGGCTGTTTTTATTGGAATTCAGGTTGGAGAAAGTTGTATGTTTTCCATGGTTTTAACACTGCATTCTTAATTCTGGATCCATAATAAACTGACTAATATAACTCTCTCAAATGCAACTAACTCGACACAAACCAACTCAAATTTAACACAACTAACTGTCCAATAAAAAATTGTCTATTCATACATGAGGTGTGTTTTCATTTTGATATCCTCCAGCAATATCTGTTGTCAAAATTCCTTTGTTAATCTTTTAATTATGTGTTTTTAAAGATCATTTAATTAGTAGCCATGCAAATGTGTTGTTTTTATATTTTTATTAGTAACCACCACTGAGTGTTTTTTAATTTTTTAACTTTTATTTATTTTTCAATATAATTTTAACATGCACATATACATGCATTTATCATTTCTTTGTTTATTCTCACACATATATATTTTATTAACAAGCTTACATTTATGCACATGTATAATTTAAGATCAATTCAGTATTTAGTTATTAAGATTACTTTTTTTTAACTCGAATAAAAAGAGATTTATATTTTTAAACTTTATGTTACATTTTAACTAATAATAATAAAAAAAACTCTTTACTTCTTTTATAAAACCTTTAGACTTTTTAATCTTACATTTTCTTTTATGAAAGATTTTTATTTTAATATTTTTTTTAAACAACATTATTATGTGCCAACACAATGTTGGTACAATATAGATATAAATATACATACCAATAATGACTTGTTTGTTAATGTGTAAATGTCACAATATAGGATGATAACTTGGTAGATATGGTGATGACCTAGGTCAAGTTAATATCTAAGCAACCAAGTGTTGGAAAATGAGAATAAAATTTTACTACATTAATTCATGCAACTATAGTCACCTACAGTGATAGAAAAAGAAATTGAAAATGTGAGTTTTCTGGACAATGGATATAAAGCCCCAATATAAATACAAACCCAACCCATTTCCATTCTCTTTCATATTTCACCAAGTGATACATAACAACTGCAAGCAGCAAATAACTTAATATCGAAAATTAAAACAAAGAATAAAAGGGACAATGTGTTCGAAGATATTAACTATTCTATATAAGATTTTAAAGCACTGAAAATTAAAGCAAATTATCATCATCATTTAACAAGACAAAAATCAATGAACTTTAGCAGCATAATAAAAGAATTAAAATACTTTTATAGTGATAATCGAAGACAAGACTGCCCAATCAAACAAGAAAAAAAAGGAACATTATATATGTAGAGCACACATTGATAAACAATGAAATAAAACTTTCCTTAACATAAATTTACTCAATGCCAATAATAAGCTGAAGAAAATTTAAATCTTTTTTTTCTTAAATTACCAAACAATGTATATTGGCTAGATAAACATGCCATTGGACTGGGTTGTTGTCTTAATTGCCATGAAGCACAATGTTGTAACTCGTTTGTATAAATAATGCCTAGAAAAATGCCTAATGTTTAATCAAAAGTGTCCAAGTGGAGCTTGAAAGAGAGTGACATCTGAAATGGAAACAGCCTTGTCTAAGCATTATCGGAGAATCTGGAGAACAATGGAGGAGTTATCAGAATGGACTGTATCCATGAAAAACACTAATGTTTAAATTATAAATTCTAATCAGGAAGATTTGAACAAAATCAATTTTTTTTTTCTTTACTTTATATGTTTGTAAAATTCTACTTTTATTATTCTTACACTTGGAAGCATGTTTGCAATCGGGAGAGTCCATTCCATAAGAAACAACATAGAATGGGGGGAAGGTTTATTAAGCTAGAATTTTTTTTTTGCTTTGTAAATAAAATTTAGGTTGATTCCTCTATAGTGATTTGATATTCAGTCATCATCATCATCATATAATATAGTTGGAGGTAAGAATTTTAGATGCTCTTCCATATTAATTTACACTCACTAGGACAGAACAGAGTTTATGTTATTTGTTTATTTATTTACGTTTAACTAATAATTGTTGCATTTAATTTATTTGGTATAAATGACTAAGGCTCGTCTGTGAATGTCCCTTTTCTCTCAACATTAGAAACTTGCATTTAGGAGGGAGGCTCCCAAAGAAGATCACTCCAATGGACATATTGAAATATAATCTTGTAAATAGTTAGCTTCACAATCATTATGACAGTGAAATAATATTTTTCCCTTTATTTTATTTTTGTATTTTAGCTAATCTTATTGACTTTACAAATAGAGAGTGTCTTAATGCATATCTACCAGGGGCATAGGTTGGTATAATGAATAATTTAGTTATTAAAATGGTAGAGATGGATATGGGGCACATATAAGCACATCTTTTGCCATGTGAATAGAATTTGAATTTTTACCTATTATTAATAAAATTTGTTAATGTGTTTTAACTTAAATTGGTCTCCTAGTTTATCAAACTCATTCATACATTCACTCATTAATTTAATCGACTAAATATATATGCAAACACATATAGATTATTATAACCCATAACACCACAATAGGGTTGGATGTATCTTAGGTCATGAAAACTGAGTTGCTACATAAAGTAAATTCACCCCTGAAGAGAGCCAGGGACAACATTCTTCCTGGGTTCAAATACTGAGGTGTAATGGAATTTAGAAGAGGGGTGAGGTATGGATGAACAAGTCTAAAACATGTCTGGATTTAATGAGTGAACTAAGAGCTATCGCATTGGAGGTCGATAAGATCATTGGTTAGTTACTTCATTGTGTTATTCATGGCATCCTACCCAAAGACCCTATGTCCAACCATAGTTAGATGTGTTCCCCCTCCTCTCATGGAAAACCCAGACCATTACAATATATATATATATTAAAATAATAAAAATTTATGTACATTTATCTAAAACTATTCAGATATGATGTTATAAGTAAACAATTAATTAAATTCAGGCACTTCAGACTAAACTCTTGGTAACCAAAAAGTAGTGATTTCTGTTTGATTTATCTTTCTTTAAGCTAAAAAAAGTGAAGTATACATACTTTATATATATAAAGCATAAAAAGTCTTAACTTTCTAAATATTTTTCACAAGTAAACAAATCTCTTTCATAAAGAATTATATACATATATTAATTAAAAGATTTTCACAGACTTTATAGATGAAAGTTTAAAAGTATAATAGGAATTTTTGTGTCTTTACCTAGATAAATTTTAATTATGAGATAATTAATTCAAACAATCAAGTAAATTTGCATTTTCAAATAGAACCATATCAATTAATAATAGTATTTTTGCCTAATTTATCTTTAAAGTAAAAGTGGAAATGTTTTTAGATATTCTAATATTTGTAATTTAGATATACATACTTACCATGTGGAAAAACTGTAAGATCACACTTTCCTAAATATTTTTTACAAGTAAATATATCTCAGCCAGAAAAAAAATGAATAGGTGATTGTCATGAATAAGATCTATTGCACTTAAAGTGTGTTTAGTTATTATTTTATAGTATACTATTCTGCTTAACACATTGATGTGCATGTGTTTTGTTATATACACCATTATTCAAGTTTTAAGATTTTTATATATAGCTGTTTTTAATGAAACTTATCTTTCTGAAGAAGAAAATTCTATTAAATAGACAACAGACTAAAAGTATTTATTTGTTCAATTAATTATCAAATCATTAAATGAAAAGTTATTACATAATGTTGGATGTACTATGAGCTAATGTTATTAAAACTGTTTTGTACAATGGTGTGCTTGTCTATTTGATAATTGCTTTTGCTTCAGCATTAGATTAAGAATATTCAGTGATAGAAAGCCTTTATTGGTTATTATTCCACCAAAACCAATAAAAAAATCCCTTTTGTCATGAAGATTTTAATTGCATTTGTTGTTAGGAAGGATAACTATGATCCACAGTTATTATAATAATATTGACTCTATAAACTTGAACAATCTATTGTTTTTGAGTTTTTGCATAGTATATGAATGTTGTTTAAGCAGAAAACTTACTATGTTAAAATTTAGAAAAATTTATAGTAGTATTCTATGGATTATGTTATAGTTAGAAGTCATAATTTAAAATATATCACATTTAAATAAGCACTTTCTTTTACAACTGTACTTTGTTAGACAGGTTGTAGATTAATAGTCTCTAAGATTGAATTCTCATAATTTTAACAAGTTCATAAATAACTTAGAACTTTCCAAATATATAATGCTGATAATATAAACTTATTCACTGAACAACCTAAGATAATTCTTAAGCCATATTCCAGAGAATCATCTAATGAACTTAAAAATAATGCCCACATTTTCTTATATCAATGGTCAATCTATTTTTTTTCAATAAATAGATTGGACTTGATATGAAAAGGATAGGCAATATTTGCAAGCTTATTTAAATAATTCTTTAACACTCTGACTTGTGAATTATCTTAGAAACATTTTAAGACTTGATTTTTCCATGAGTAAGTTTCTAAGAATAATATGATAGTTTCAATAAAATAGGTCATTCAAAAATAACTAGTAGATACTTGGTGTTGATGTAGAAGTAATGTGAGGCTTCCAATAACTTTCAAATATTAAAACTTCTAATTAGCATTTTTGAGCTATCATGTTTTTTGGAGTGAGTGTCTTATGGATATGAATAATCTATTATTGGGTTCACTAACAACTGTGACAATCGTTGTATTATTCGTGACTTGACTAAAAGAGCATGTGGCAATTCACTGTTAGGCAGAATGCCAAATAGCTATGGAATTACATAATCGACATAGGCATTGAAAAGCCTAAATTCATTCTAAGACAAAATTATTTAGAAATTATTGATACATTGAAAATTCAAAGAAAATAATCATTTTCAGACTCTGGTTACTTTAGATATATTTGGACATATTGAAATGATGTAATTACTTTATTACATCAGTAGGACCACTGCTTTATAATAGTAATTATACTATTTGAAGAGAGAAATATTCTGATCACATTTAGATAATGGTACAAAAATTTACATGACTGTTATACTTTATGAATTTATTTAACTTTGGGTAGTTACATCTATCTTAATGAAGTTAAAACAATTTACAGCCTAAAATTACAAAGTTGCATGTCCTTAGTTATATATTTTTTTAAATATATATATGGATGCATAACTTGTGTTTCCACATATTAAAGATGCTTATGTTACTTGCAGCCTAAAAATAAAGATAGAGAAAATTATTGTCAGTTATTATAGATTATCATTTTTATTCATTAATATAAAAGTACTTTTAAGGGAATTTTAATATGGGCTGCTACAAATAATAAATGAGTGATTAGAAAAGAGTCATTCTGGTTTTAGAGATTCAAGAAGAAATGTGGACATAGTTTTTGCTGCCAAAATAAATACAAAAACATGATATGATTTATGTAGTACTTTTCTCAGTTTGGTTAAGGCATTTGTCTCAGTTAATCAAAACATATCTAAGATTAAATATATAAATATTGTTTTGTCTTTAAATGTACATTTATAATATAGAGATTTTACATGTATTGCATGAGAGGAAGTATGGTTACTAGTGGTAGATAATTTAAGATTTTAAATTGAAAATTCATAATAAACAGAAATGTATACTAAACTAATACTTAGATTTCTATTTTTATAACGTGATTATCTAAACAGATCTCAAATGGCTACGTGAAACAGGCAGAAATATGTAATATAGATTTTATAATATAATTTTTAAATTTAATTAATTGAAAGAAAGATAAGAATTTAATCTTATGGTTCTAATTATTACAAATTGCTGATGCTTGTGCTATTCTAACCATTTCAATCTTAAAAAACTTTGATTTAATAATAAATGTTAATAAAATCATTTTAGTAATCAACCAGCGATGGAAAAAACACCTTTAGAAATTTTTAACCTGAATGATTATCATATTGAGAATGTGAATCGGTTTAAATATTTTAATAGTTTTTGTGATTAAAAGATAAATTTGAATGTTAAAATGCATCCCAAACTTTAAGGATGTGGCGCCTGCCTTTAGTTAGATAAGTATTTATTATGATAATGAAATACTTTGTTATAGAAAAACTAACAATACACACACATACATTATATATTATAAGATATAGATAGATATATTTAAAACTTTAATTCTTCCATTAATTCTTGAAATATATAAAGATATAAAAACTAAACTACTGATCTTTAAACGTTTAAATTCTGGGCCAGAAATGTCATGATAATCCCTAATCTAATGAATAATCATTAATAATCATTAATTTTTTGAAATGGAGGGTGGTAATTGAATGTTCAAAGCCTGAGATTTTCAAATTGTAATAATTTATTATATAGAGAATTTGCCTACAAAATATTTTTGGTTGGAGATTCTTTGTGCTCACCTCTACGCTCATCTTTATATAAATATTATTTAATTATACTTTTAAATTCAAAATGATTCACTTTTTTAAAATGAATATTAACTTAAAGTGGTTTGACAACAACAATAAATGGCATTTATTAAACTAATTTATTTATTTTCTCGTGAAAAACAATACTGGAATTAAAGGAATTAAGCATCTGCAAAATTTAAATAGGTTCAAAATATATCTTCTTACTTCAATAAATTCAAAAGATGCTCTTTATTTTTAAAGACTGATTATATCTTTAAAAAAATTCAGATATTTTATCAATTAAATCATTTATTCAAGATACCAACTTTTCATTATTTAATTTATTCAATCTTCTAATATTTTAGATAAGTATATAATTGAAACATGTATCACGAGAGGTGATGTGATATTCAATAACCAAAATGAGTAACTGGTCATAGTAATTCTACTCAATTAATCAAGTGAAATTTTTTTCAATTTTCTCAGTTTGGAATTGATCCAAGAACCTTTATCTTCTAAGTCTGCTATTCTACTGCTGAATTAACTGCACTGGGAATGCAACTGTAATTTAACAGTTTGAACTAGTAAACTTATTTTTATTTAATAATCGGTCATATATATTTTCATTGAACAAGCTCATCGTTCAATGATGGCATATCCACTTACAAAGTTTAAGACCTGGGTTCAAATACTTACTGGGTAAAATTGAACATTTTTGAAGATTTAAATCAGACTTAGTTTTATTTATTAATATGTACAAAATAAATAACTAATAGTTTATTGATTTATAATAATTGTTTGATAAAGATGTTTTTGAAAATGTTTGTCTGGACATCTTAGATGCATTATTTTCAATTTTGGTTTTGCCACAGCATTATTACAATTGTTCCATTATGAAAATTAAAAAGACAGAGAAAATATACAAACATGAAATGAAAGTGTTATTCATGGCTATGTTTAACATTCATAACATGCCAATGTTTTACTCTATTTATTTGACATCTTGTAGTACTGCGGTTTTTTCTGAAAGGCTTCAGCATTTTTTCTAATTCTAGTCTCCATTATATTCCATCTTAAGATATATCCCTCCAATAAATGAATACGTATGTACATTGATCTTCCATGTGTATGATCTGAGTTCAAATCTATGCTGGATAAATATTATAGGAGTCACCCAGCATACATTGTTGATATAACAAGCATGTAGGAAATTATTAAAATTTATTTAAAATTCTTTTAAATTGAAAGTATCATTATTTTTTGAATGTGCGTGGATGAGAGATGTATAAAAGCATATTGGTAAATAAAACGCTATTAAAATAAATTTTAATAGAAAATCCATGTGAGATCACTTAAACTAAACAAAATTATATTTTTTGTTGTTTGTTGTTGAAAAAAAAACTAATTTGGAAAGATTTATTGATAACAAAAACGAATCTACAAACAGTAATTAAAAGATAAGATCTCTCCAATTTATTCTGTTGTTTAATTACTGATCTATTGTATATTTTAATTTAAAAAAAGTAAAAGAATTGATAAGAGAAAGATTAAAAGTAAAAAGATGACTAAAAAGTTTACTCTGATTCCTACAAAAAGAGAAGAAATTTGTTCACTTTGTGAACTCTTAACATGTCTGACAATTATATGGCAGTTTAAAAAAATTATGCTGCTGCAGTCATCCTTACCAGGAACAGAAAATTTGCTTCATGGAATTCAATGATTATTTATCGATACTTCCAGAAAATATTCAGTGCTCATAAACTATGTACATTTTTTTTCCAGAAACTTCCTGAGCTCAAACTTCAATGCCTAACCCAGTATTAAGTAAAAATGCCAATGGAAAATGTGTGCCTTTATTTTATTTTGAAAAACAGAACATTTAAAAAGAAACCAGTTGAAAGAAAAACATCATGATTTTCATGCCATTCTGATCAATAATGGAATTTTCTAAAAAAAAATAAAATGATAAGACTATTCATTTTGTAACTTAAAAAAAGGCAAGTTGTCAAGCATTTGGTGGCCAAGTGGTTAGCACAGCTGCCTTACAAGCACTTGTTCCAGGGGTCACTTCCCAGCCTAGGCTTTGAAACATTAAAAAAAAGACAATTTATTGAAAAGGCCTTAAGTCAGTACAATCTGATTTCTTTATTGGAATGCATTTTATATGCATTAGTTGCCAAGTTATTGTTATCCGTTTATTTTTTTATATTCTTATCTGTATGAATACATTTTAAAATAATTAGTTTTAACTTTGTGTGTGTGCATGTATATGTGTGAGTTAATTTTAATTACTGAAAAAATGATTATTTGTTTTAAAAATTCAAGTTGTCAGTGCCATTTTATTTAGCAACTCATTTCCAAATGTTCATGTTAGCACTTTTTAGTTCCATGTTTATTAAAAGAGATATATATATATTTTAATTAGAGATAATGTTATAACCACTGAGCAAAATGTTGAAATGTTCTGTGAATTGACATTAGTTTATTCAGCTAGGAATCCTAATATAAGAATAAAAATATGTTTTTTATTTAAATTAAATTATTGCTGAGTGGTAAAACTATTTCAAATCACTAGTGTTAATTTGGGGAGGTTATTGGGAATATAACCTTGTTTTAAGTTCAGTCATCCCTATTTTCTACTTTAGATATGACTTTATAAAGTTTACTTTGTTTCATCATATTTGAAAGAGGTCCCTCAAGATTACTGGAAGAATATGCTACAAAAATAACACACAAATAATTATACAGCTTTACTTAAAAATCCATGTTATCTTTCCTTTGCCCAAGATGAAAATATCTCCTTTTTTAAATATAAATATCTCCATATTCAAGAAGCTGAGAAATATATACATAATATTGCAAGACATTTTTAAAAAGAATTTTTCATGTGACTTCTTGTTGTGTTGATAATGCTTCCAAGTTTGGTAAAATAAATTGAAAAAAATATCTGCTTTATATAGAAATTTATTTTTAAATTGTTTATGTAGAACATTAACTATTTTAGCCTTCACTCTAATTTTTATCATTGTTTTTTTATTATCAGTTATCTAATTTTCCTATTATTTAAAACACTTGCTTGGTCAGAACCTTCTGTTCAATACTTAATCTTAAAACTTTATTTTTACAATCTATTTTTACTGATTTAGTTTATTTGAATTTATTTTAATGTCAACCCTTTTTACATTCTCTATTAATTCCATCACAAAATATTATTTAGCTTATTATTATCAGTTCTAAAAGTTGTCATTATATTAGCAATGAACGTCAAAGTTCAAATAAACCATTTTAGTATCAGTACTGACTTCATTATATAAAATTTAAGCATATAATCAAAAAAATATGAGCATAATTTCTATACCACTCCTGCATTACACTCTTCTATATTTTTTCTAAGAAGGTCATTTAATCACAATCCTATGCAGTTTAGTATCATGGAAAAATAATGGCTCATTGGGTAAAATGCAACTTGGCATTTCCAATATTCAAACTAACTATTCTGTTATTATCTTTTAATTATACAAATATTTGTAGTCATTTGTAGATTTCTAAATAAACAACTGTTTGTTGATAGTTCAATATTTTTCATTCCACCAATACCTCAAACCAGAGGGATTGACTTCTATCAGTATTTAACATCTTGTAAAAAAGTGAATAATCATTGAATCATAAATATATTTCCAAGTTTTTAAAATCTTTTTATTAATGTTTCTTTGTCTCAAACTCCAATATATTATAACTATCCACAACATAAAAATTTCAGATCACCCTCTCTTACTATATGTACACTTTTAAAACAATTTTGCTCATTATGTGAGATAAAAGCATAAAGACCTGCATCTCTATACCCATGTTGGCAATTCAATATTCTTTTCCATTGTATCATTGTCTTGGTAAATAGATCACATTTTAAGCTGATGGTTATATGTAATATAATGAAATTTGAGATGAAAGATGCATTGATAAAATTTAAAATTTAAAAAACAATCCAAAGAATTGAATGAAATAATTCAATTCACTTTGTCAAATGCCTTTTCAAAATCACTGATACCAATATTACACTTTTTTGCATATTTCTTAATAATAGCTTTCATCAATCTAATTGATTTCATATTCTTCTCTTTTTTTCTTAATTCAAAGTATTCTTAAAAGAAAAATATTAATAATTTATCAGAAATTCATGACACACAATAAAAAAAAAAAAAATTATCATCTTATTTGGCCTTTATTCTTTTAGAATCACAAATAATGAAAGAAAATTGAGTAATTATTTCTTTGCATCACAAATTATATTATAAAAATTAATTACTTTTTTCAAATGTTTTCACCCATAAGCTTTAATAATTTTATTAGAAATTTGTCACTTCTTTTTTGTTTCATTTAAAAGTTTTGCACTTTTCACTTTTATTATTGCCAAATCCAACTGATTTTTATCTATCTATTACTTCATATGTGCAATTCTATTTCATATCTCAAAGTGGCATAATCATTTTTGCATTTCTTCTCTCTCACTTGACATCTATCATGTAAATAAAGGTAAGACATATGTTTAGACATTTTAAAGCTGAAGTGATTGTTCAGCAATTAGTTCACCTCTAAATGTTAACTTTGGGATTTCCAGGTGTAAAAAATGGTTTGGGATCTCAATTATTTTAAAATCTCTAAGAAAAAAGCTTTGGTAACATCAACTTTTTTATGTTATTTACTATACAATATTATCTATGTATAAGCTCTTGAAGGGATTTAATATAAAATTATTATTTGATTCCCCAACAATATTATTACAAAAGTATTTATGAGTTAATGATAAACTATGCATTCAATCACCTTTTTAAGGAATTAATGTTGATTTCAGTACATGTTGTTCTAGATTTAACCTGTATTTAATGATTTAGTGCTTTGGAGTCCTAGTTTTCAGACTGCACCAATAAATATGCTATGTTCAAATTTCTCTAACAATATGCAGTCATACACCCATCTTAGAATCTGAACAATAGCATAAATTAATAAAAAGATCACCAGAAATAAGCAGGTTAATATGAATATCTGATTCATATATTAACAACTAAATAAATATGAGTTTAACACAAGCATTTAACTTATAATATACTTTAAAAATAGAATAAATATAAGTTATTTACAAGGATCTACTTGAATGCTTACAAAAATCATAATTTAGATCAAGATTGTCTTTCAGCATTCCTAGATCTCATTATCTTCAGGTGTGAAGTCATGGAGTATTGATGTCAATCATTTCTCCATTTTTAAGGTTACTTTTTTTTACTTAGACACATTTAATTCTTCCAATGTATCACTGTTTAATCTTTTCAACTGTTTTCCATCTCATTCTCTGGAGATATCTCAATTTGCAATGTTCTTAGCTCCTAATTCTCTTATAAAAAAAACCCTATGTTATTTAGAAATAAGAATGCAACTAATTTTTATGGTATAATGGAGAACATAATAAACCAACAACTCAAAGTGCTTATAATTACACTATTTTATTTATAGAATAAATACATAATTCGAGTTAATACACAAACAGTACTCAGAGAATTATTGTCTAGTATTATGTGTACATAAGTCAAATTAATAAACAAACAGTACCCATTCAATTACTATTTAGCATTATATACCATACCAGATGCACATAGAATATTAAGTAAAATTTCTACTACCTTATCATTGCAGCCCTTGAGGCATACTACAACATAATAAGATTGGGCAATCTATTTCAAAGTCTCTTGACATCTTGTTAACATACAGGAGCTGAGATCCCAAGAAAAATATGCTCTGCTGATTTTTCCCACTGCTTCAATTTTTTTCCCAAACGATGAGAAAAAAATAGTGTTCTCTGTTCTGCTATTGGTTTTACCCTTTGCCCTTATTTTGTTATTTCTGGAATATTTCAGCCCATTATGAGGTTACAGTTAGTGCATTTATTCTCAATCTGATTAGTTTCATTTTGACTCAGTAAAATTAATGATAGTTCAGATTGATTTTTTTTTTTTTATTAATGGAAATTTTCCATTTAGTAACAATCTTTATTTTTAATATAACATTATAATATTTTTGTAATACAAGAACAATTCATATACTTGGAGTTTAAACATAATATAGGAGATTTAAACACAGACTTTCAACCTCCCTTAAGCTATTCACTCTATCTCATACAACCAACACACATGACCACACACATGTGAAAAAGATAAATGATTTCCAAATACCATTTTGTGCTCAACCAGCACTCATCAGTTGGTCAAGATCATCATATCCCACGCACATATATAATAAGAGCACATCATATATACATGTGTGTGGTTGCTCTTATTATATATATATATTGAAGCTGGAAATATGCCCTGCAGATTTGTGCTTCACCTAGTGCCAATTATATAGTCACTAGAATGGGTTTGAACCTGAATTATATATATTTAATAGGCAATAATATATATATATATATATATAGTGAGATATATGGATACACAAACATTTAGTTTGTTTGCCCATTCATCTTACACATGGGTATGTGCATATGAAAAGTAATATTTGAAAGTTATAGAATTTTATAATTTTATTTCAATGGCTTTCTAACCAATTTATATTATATATAAAACAGTTTATATTATATATATTTTGTAAATCTGCATGTAGTAATTTATATAAAAATAGAATGGTCAATTAAGAGATTAAACCGTGGTATTTTTAAAAGTTTATTGCTTCTAATTTATGTAGAAATACAATTGTCATTTGAGAGACAAACTGCGGTAGTTTTGAAAGTTTATTGCTTCTAATTTATGTAGAAATACAAATGTCATTTAGAAGACAAACCGCTCTAGCAATTTGTGAGTTTAAGTAATATTTAATGGTTAAGCAATGCAATTAGTTTTATTTTAAAAATTCGTGGAACTTTGTATCATTCTTAAAATATACACAAAGTCATAGATGTCAGAGGTTCTTAATTATTTCATCTGGTCAGTTTATTGCTCTGATCTTTTTTATTCCTGCAGTGGCTGATTCTTTAATGTGTGCTTATATAAATAGCTAATATTTTATAATTTTTGGTCTGCTTTTTGTTTCGCATCCAGTCGGAAATATACTTCACGCAAGTTTGCATTGTGCAGCAAAATCATGGAGGGGTAAAAGAAATTGTCCACCTCCTGCCTCTGGGAGGCTTATCTAGCTCACTGTGCCCAGTTAGAACCACCTAAACCTAATATGTGAACTGCCCAGAAAATGTGTGCTTAAAAGACTCTTCAATCTCAACAAATGCCTGTTTCTAACCCAAGCTAGCCCATGATCATGATCCACATATCTATGTCATCGCGTCCTCAAGCCCAAGGTAATATCTATCTTGCTGCCAACTATGAACTCTGAATTAATAAATTATGCTAATTCTAAACTATATTGTACATCGTTCCTTCCTTACTTAATGTTAAAGTTATTATATAAATAGTAATAACGTCCGTGATTTAATATATTTTATTTTAACTATATTGTACGCCTTTCTTTCCCTTTTTAATTTTAAAGCTGTCAAATAAATGCTAATAATGTCTGTGCAATTTATTATAATGCTATATCAATTTTCTGTTTTGGTGTGGCAATTTAGAATTAATAGACTGTTTTTATTTTATTATTCTAATTCATTTTGATATGCCAAGAAAGTATACAATCTAGCGAGTGAACTTACCCCCCACAATAGTTTTCTCCTATTAAAAACTAAGGAGACTTAAATGTCCTTTAAAGTTTGTTGTTATAAACTTGCTCGGTTTTATACAAATTATTTTCAATAATGTTATTCTTTAAATGACCAGAAGGTTTTGATATTTACATTAAATTATTATACCTAACTATAAAAATTTAATCCTCATCTCATTATTGAAAGTTAACATTTTAACTAAGTACATCTCACCATCAGTGCATTTAATATGTAATTCCTAATTTTATGTTAATAATTGTAATGTGAAAGACTGTTATTTTATAAGTGATCACAGTTATCTGTGCAATGACTGCTGGTAGAAATATGGAGATATTTCTGAGGGGTGGGAGAGAGCAATTTATCCCTTTTAGTTTTAACTCTGATCCCCTTTATGTGCATTTATTGATCATTAGTTAACTGCCCAGGATGATTTGCATTTAAGCAGTTTATTGCACAGGAAAGCATCTTATAAGAGTCAGGTGTTTATTAATTTATCGTGGTCGTTAGTGACACGAACTATTTATATGTTTTGGGCCTTATAAGGGTATCATTGCAATTGTTATTTATTATTTTCCTGCTTTGTCATTATTTTGGGATCTTCAGAATAACCAATCCCACTATTCATCATCCCTCTAAAAGTAGATGTATTTTCCTACTCGGGATCTTCTCCAGGCAACCCCAATGAATCAGTGTATGGGAAACATACGGATGAACTGTCCCAACACCCATTTGTGCCATTACTCTTCTGAGATATGACCTTGGCCATCATGCAGGCATACTCCTTTTTGTACCAATATGACAAAGCCACTCAAGAGCATCTTAAACGACCACCTCTCTAGATACGATTGTAAGTGATATCATAATACCACCTTATTATTATTATTAAGTTTTCTATTCATCTGGAATGCTCTTCATTAGTCATAATTTCATGTTGTTCGCTATCCATTCATTTAATTTTAAGTCAGATTATGCATTACAGCTTCTTTTAAGCTGAATGGTTTTGCTCCCAGGCATCTGAGTAATCTCCAAAGTATCGCACATTTGTCAAATCATACAACTCAAATTCTTATTCATATATATATAAATATATAATATCTTAGATGAGGATTAAGTTCCAAGGTATTTGGTTACCTAATTGACTTATTGATTCTTGGCATATTAACTGCACCACAATATCTGAGCAACCGCATAAATGATGATTGTTTTAGATATGTAATAATTGCCCCAACTAACTGTATGTAGTAACACTCTATGTATTTATATAAGTTGTATGATTTATTAGCTCATCTCTAAAGTGTGTGAGTGCAAATCAAAGTGATAACTACCATTGCCCAGACATTCTATACAGCTATTTTTGTTATTACCATATTTAATTGTTTAATAAATTTATATTACATTATTTTCTATATTCTCGCATTTGTTATTCATTGCCTGAATTTCTCATATGACTGCTTAGGTTAAGTTAAATTATTTCAAATTCAATTAAAGATTTTATTGGAATTATTAATTCATTTTATTTAAAGTTGCCTTGAATGATATTAAGTATCTTATTATTAATCTATTAAAGAATAGCCTACCCCGCACTTTAAGAAATATATTTTGTGATAATCATTGGCTGTTTAAATATTATCGATTTCCAAGTCTCTTTGCTCACCCTGTTCTCATTGCTGGGACTGGAGGAAATGAAAGCTTGCTAGTATCCTCAAAAGTGTTGTCCATATAGTCAGAGACCCTGGAGCACAGGCAAATAGGTTAGCATTTAGTACTGTTCCAGACCTGTGTATCTCGCACATTGCTAGATTGTAATAGTTTGCTTGGATTCTAGGTTTTGATGAATGAATACACGATTTTTACTGGTACAATATATATATATGGAGATGATGATCTGGATCAACTGATGAGTGCTGGTTCAGCACAAAATGCATACAGTAGAGATAATTTTCCTTTTCATATGTGTGTGGGCATGTATATCAATTGTGTGAGATAGAGAATAGCTAAAGGAAGCTTGAAAGTCTGTGTTCAAATCTTTTATATAACATTTTAAATAAACTACCATCCATTTCAATATATATATATATATATTTCAGAATCAAACAAATTTTTCATAATTATGCAATGACTAAATACTTTCTTTCTCAATTCATCAAAATATTGAACAGTATTACCAAAACATAAAAATAACATTAAATTTGTTAAATACTATTAGATGAAAATACAAAAATCAATTCAATAAAAACTTTATATTTTCAAGTGAAAAAATTACATCTACCTTGCATGAACTTAATAACATATCATTTGTTTGTTCACTTGTTTCCAAGGCAAATAATGTTCTTTTGTTATTTCACTATTGGTTTCATATAATATTTTAAGGGCAATAAATGAAGTAAACATTGTTTTACAGAATGAAACCACAACATTCGAGTTTATTTTTTTATTTATTAAATCAGTATAAAATTATTTCCAAAACATAAGAAATAGTGGATTTGAAAGAAGTAGATGGAAATGCAGAATTTTCTATTTTTATATCTCTAAAGAAAAATATTTTTATATGAAATAGTTATTGATGAAATTTTAGATGACTCTGTGCAAATTACAAGATTTTATAGTTTTAGTCCTTGATAAACCCTTTGTTTTGTTAAACATTTAAATCAGTTCCAGAAATTTTCTCAAAAGTAACCTTTATTAGTTAAAAGATTACAAAAATTTCCGGGTACACTTACCCGTTGAGGATTACAAAGTGTTTAATGTTACATGGTAAAACAATTATTGACCAGGTTTATATAAAGTGCATATGCTCGATAAAAAATATATCCATAAAAGGGTTATTATAATTTTGATTAATGTGTTTCTATACATAGATAATAAACTCTTGACCCACTGCTGAGCCATGTCAAGACCATTATAGGTACCTCTTTCTCCCAATTAACAGTCCAAATGTACAGGGACCACATTCGATCTACCTGCCCAAAATTGGAAAGCCAACTAGGGAAAAACTAACAAGTAACAAGCACAGATCTGCACTGTCCAAAACCAACCTAACAAGGGTACAGCAGCTGACCAGAGCAAGAATGGCACTGAGACTTTGACCAGGTACCATCCTGTCAGGTTTTCCAGGTAGCAGCAATAAATTGTCAACAGCCTGCACCAATAAACCAGGCCCCTAATGACTGCCACCACCCCTGATGAAGAAAAGAGGAGTGCAGACCCATGCCTGCAAAATTATTGCAGCAAAAACTCCATCAAATCTATAAAATATGTCAGGGGCCCAAAGCAGACCAACTACCTTACAAATTCTCTAATTTTAAAGTTAACTAAGGAAACAAAAATAATAATGAGCTAAAATCAACACTGTCCTAATAAACAATCCATCAAGGTGGTGCAGCATCCTCTCAGGGCAAAGTTCAATGGATGGCAGTAACCCTCACCTGGGCTTGGCAGTGATGGTGACCATCCCCACAAATGAACCAAGCCCTCATGACCACCCCCACCACACTTGAGGAAAAGAAGAGGAGTGCAGACCTATGCCCATCAATGTGACAGTAGATTCATTGTAATCTGTAATCAAGCCAGATTTACTTGCACACCATGAGTACACACTATTTGTCCATATCACATTGTATACTGAGGTCAATAGAGCTGAAAGTCTATAATCATTACCAACCTCATGTGTCTGCAAATGTTCACAATATCTGTTAAACCCATCCAACTATAAAGACCTTCAGGGTTTACTATGATTTTTATTTGTTGATATTAATTGGATTCTGCTTTTTTGGATTGAATTCTGGGTCTTGGTTAGAAGTCATGGATTCAGTTGTATAATCTGAAAGTTTGTTGTAAAAACTTTGGAATAATCTCAATAATTGTTGAATGAATTAAAAGAGGATGAATCATTTGTGGCTTCAATGTCTCTGTTTAGGTCTAAAACATCATTTGGACTAATTTTGCCTTTAAATCATTGTTTTGTAGCTCAGGAATCATTTTGTTGTAATTCTGTGTTGATTTGAATATTTTTTCATTTTTTGTGGTCCCCCCAACATACTGGAAGTGGGCTAATAACTTCTGTTATGAACATCGGAGAAATTTGATTTTTGTGCAGGAAGATAGCTTAAGTCCTAATCTATAATGTTTAATTCTAAAATTGAGATCGAATTAAAATTTAAAATAATTTATTCATTCTGAACTGATTTGACGTATTTGGCAACTTCCGGTTTGACAGACGATATCGTAATTTTATTCCTATGAACAATTTAACACTGAGATTTCTTTTTTCCTTAGTTTTATGATTAATTTATGTATTTATAATGTTCCTTAGGCTGTTTTCTGTTCTCCCTGATTGGTTTTCAGTCATGGAAACTTGTTTAACATCATTAATATCTGATGCAAGGATGAAGTTCGTGAAACTATATTTGTTAACATTTTTATTTTTAATATTTTCAATGAGATTTAATGTCCAAATGCTTACTCTTTTTATTCTATCAATAAGATAAGGATTTCTAGTGTCTCTATTCTTTTTAGAATAATTTGGTTTCATTTAAAAATATTTTCCAAAAATTTATGTTACTCTAATGATTCTAAGAATTACTTAACCTAGCTTTTGCCTATTTCTAATGGCACCCATTTACATAAAACAGAAGTATAGGTAATTTCAATTATTCTTGAATGAAAACTGATTTAAAATTTCTTGTAAAGATGAAAAAACAATAAACAGGTATTCACTTACATCTTAGTAAACTTTTCTTTTATGAATTTGCAACTAGACTATAACCTTGGTGAATAAAACTGGAAGCCTGTAACATGTGATGTGATGTATTTTAGCTTTTCCTTAAATGAAGTCAAGAATATCTCAGCAATTATGCCCAGATAAACCTGTTAGCCACTTTATTTTCTATTCCTCACTCTAAGTCTTCCCATATTCTTCCCCATCCAATTTCCACAACATAATCTTTGTCAACTCTATGACCTTTATATCTAAATCCCCCTTATCTTTTTGCAAACCCAGCATAAAACCCAATAATTCACTTTCTGTATAGTCACTTTGTTCATACTTATTCTCCCATAACTTCATTATCTGTACCCTGTCTGCTTTACATTCAATCAACAGATGCCTAATATTTTCTATACCTTCCTTACACAATTTGCACATTAAATCACCCATAGTTTTCCATTCACATGTATATTCGCTTGTTGCTAAAGATCCCATTCAAGCCTTAAACAATAAACTACTTTCCTTACTATTATCATAAATTAACTCTCATCCAATATTCCGTTTACTTCTATATATATTTAAACTCTTCTTACCCTCCATACTAGTTCTCCATTTCTCCAACTCCCTATTTTTATTAATGCTTCTAATCTTTTATCCCATTCCTTACTACTATAACACTCAACAATCCTCCTAACCCAATCATCCCACCTTTTATACAAGTATACTGATATAGCATGAACTGGAGTCCCAGGCTCTCTCTAGTGGACTTTATATTTCATTATTTTATTGAAGAAATTTGCTTTCATGAACTTCTAGAAGAATATGTAAATAAATTTTGGGAAAATCATTAGATACTTTTAATGAAGATAAAGAATATATAACCCAAGTCTTTTTAATAAGAAAGTTAATATAAGAGAAAGCTTTATTCACAATTACCATTCAACCTGCTTAAATTTAGAATAAAAAATAATTGTAAGGATTTTTTTTTCAACATTTGCATTGCATTTAGAATTTATTTAACACTTATGATGGGTATGGCCAGTGCAAAGCACTCACTTAGTAAATTAAAATTAATAAAACATACCATAAATTTATATATCTCACAAGAGAAATTTAATTCTTTAGCAATATTATCTATAGATAATAGAAAAACTTAAATATTAGACTTTGAAGACATAATTAAAAAATGAACTATTTAAGGTCTAAGCTTTAAAACTAATAAAAGTTTTACAAAATAAAAAATATGCTTGCTGTAGTTGTTCTATGAAGTGTTGTGTACGTTTCAGATATGAACTTGTTAATTCATTCTATATTGTAGTAAATATTACAGCTATTTGTTGAATTTCAGATTACAATTTTACATTATTTATGTTATAATGATATAATTCAATTTTTATTAATTCAGTGTAAAATGTTTTATAGTAGGATATTTATAGGGGACCCAAAAAAAGAACTTGCACTCAGGCTCCACATATAGATGACTGGCCCTGATACTTATCATTCTAAATAGAACAGAGCAATTGTAAAGTTGGTACAATCAGCAATTAAAGGCATATTCAAATATTCATGTAACAGAATAAGCACATTAATCTTTATTCAATAATTATACTACACATTTTTATTTTATTCAGTTAATTATCAATTCAGAAATCTTTCTATCATGATTTCACCAGTTTAGTATTACTCTAAATCAGGGGTGAACAAACGGTCAATTGTGATCCGCCGATTACGCACAGCTTGACCGTCAATCACAGATGTTTCTACCATCAGATTACTGTTACCTGAAATTCCTAATCTTTTTAGTTTCCATTCAGTTGTGCATCTGCATTTATAAACCAAACTATACGAATCTTTGTGAAGAAATGGAATGTCATCCTTCTTCATCGAAAAAATAATTACACTGAATTACAAAAAAAATAATGAATAATAATTAATAAATAATTTAATCAAGTAATTTTTCTGTTGTTTCACTCATTAATTAATTACTCTCTGTTAAGATTGTGGATTCTACATCATATCAATAATTATGATATATTTAATCAAAGGTAGTTTTTTTTTAATTTTTTAGTTTACAGCAATTCACACGTCGTAGAAATTCTTCCAACCAATCTTTAAAAAGCTTATTTCTGTCAACGTAACAAAAATATATAATAAAAATAATAATCTATAAACAAAATTTAAATTTTATAAGATATTATTTATTCCTTTATTACCCAAACAGTCGATTGCCAATAGATAATAAATCTAAAAGTCAATCATGCTACTTTTAAGTTTGCCCATCCCTGCTTTAAACCATGCAAATTTTTAATAATAATTAAATGCTAGTAGCATAGAAGTAATGATAAACCCACTATAGATTATTAAATTTCTAAATTTATGGTGGAAATTACAGAATTTTTAAACTTATCATAGAAATTACATTCAAAATCTTAATCCCTAATTTTATTAGAATTCTCCATTTTAATTGTTCTCTGCAATACAGACAAGTTACCATTCAAATTGCAATCTTAATAATATCCTAACCATTGTCTTATAGAAGTCATTTATTTATATTTGAATAAACATAGTTTAATTAATCCTTAGTTAAATCAGATTAAAACTTTTTAAATTTTATCAGAAAATATAAAACCAATATGATCTTGTGGTAATTTTAGAGTAAACACTATGTTCTTTCTCTGAAGAAAAAATAGGTTATTAATTTTGAAGAAGTACATATTGCCTTTATAAATTGAACAATCTTATCAACATGATATTTACTTATTATTTGTTATTTCATATGGGTATTATCTACATTACAGTTTCTGCATAATATAACTGTTAAATCCTTTATTAGATGATTTGCATAAATCCAATTAGTGTTCTAAAATCATAGATAAAGAAAAATAGGCTATGATTTTCAACTTATTTTGTAACAAGGTCTTTTAGTAGTAGAAGAAACCCATACCTACAAAATGTCACTTCTCATTTTACTCTTACTATATATTTTCAAATATAAAGTTGGTTTATAAATGAATTAATTTCAGCTTTAAAATCTAAGAATTCATGGATAAAAATAAAAAACCAGAAAATGATTTAGAAATATGAATATAGTAGTATTATATCTAGTGTTCAGTGATTATTCAAACTTATGCAAAATACTCATAGAGTAGCTTGAAGAGAACTTATTTTGAAATACACAATTGTAATCTTAGCATGTCTTCATCATTGACATTAAATATACAATTAAAATATTTAATACACTCTTAAATAATCTTATTTTTAATATATTTCAATCATCTCTACACATATTGGCCTATAGTAATTGAAATTTTTCTCTTACTGGTAGAGAAGACTTAATCATATTTCATGTTTTTTTTAATTCTTACAATCAGAATATTAGCATTTATATAAATATCCAGATTAATTTGAGACTGCTACTTTATAACTAATATTAGCAAGATATCTATTTATTGCCCATTATTGAGTGGTCATTAGGTTGAGTATAAGAAGCTACCTGAAAGATAAATTCTAAGCTCATTTATGACATGAAAAAATTCCAGTATCATTCAGTCAAAATTCAACCTGGACTCGAATTCCAAGTGATGAGAATAAAAAGTCGATATTCTTATGACCACTAAAAAACTCTTTTTGTCTTTACTTAACTTTAACTAAACTGGGTCTTGTTAATGAAAAATGTTTCACAGACTTTAGTTTATTGAATATAAAAATGTAAATGTTAAAAAGATAAGCCACCATGCAGAAAATAATAAAAGTTTTTATAGCAGCAATTGTGATTAATAAACAAGATTATTTATGAGGGTGGGAGATTCTATTATTTAGTAAAAGATTTTACAAGATATGAATTTCGTTTCAAAAAGAATAAAGTTTTAAAACTGCAAGATTTTTGTAAAAAGATCACAATCAAGATAAGAAGAAGAGTCTGAGTGAGTTTTATCTGTAAAATGTAATGAATATGTTAAAGTTTTATGTGTTGCACTAAAAGAAAAAGAATGATTTTGGATTTAACGATTTAAGTATGAAAAGGTGAAGAAAAAAGACTGTGATCAGCCCAACTAACAAGGAAATGGAATCATCAATCACTTTGATAACTGCAAATCTAAGTGGTAATCAGTATAGAGGTAAAATAGTTTAAATGATGTGATTGTATATATATAAATTATTTTGGATGTTCTAAAAATACTTAGAAAATTTAAGATTTGTAATTAAGTTTTGATTTTTTAAAGATACCTAATTCAAATGAATATTGGATAAGTGGATGTTTAGTAAAAAGAAAGAAAAATGTTAAACTTCAGCTACCTAATATAGTAATTGATTGACTCAGTGAGCAATGTTTTTTCTTTACAGAACTCAATGGAGTGTTGATTGGAGAGATCATTAAGTGGTGTATTTAAGGCTAATTTTCTTATCTATATTGTAATGGTATTGACTTTGGGATAGACCTGGGATCATGGCAATCATCATCATCATCTACCCCAATTAATGAACTAAATTTAAATATACAATGAATATAAGAATGAATAAGCATGAATATGAAGACTAACAATAACTTTAAATAGCATTGCACAGAAGAACATTAAATCATTCATTATCATAAATAATCAACAATAAAAAAAATCAATAGTCAATCTGTGACTTGATTTGAAAGTAGTCCACTATAGACCAGACTGATTATTTAGCCTTTGCTAGGCTTGGTACTGATTATATAAATAATTTGGATGCACAAACATGAGTGCTAGACCATAAAATATAACAATTAAAAAAAATAATGCTGGGATATTAAAACATGCTGATCATCATCAATACCCTCTGGGCACTTAGTACCATTAATGTATTGGCCAACTATAAATTTAATTTCTAAAGAAATAATAAAATGAAATGTAAAGTGAAATGTAGTCCTTAGACTTTAAAGGATACTCCTTTGTGCCAACCAAGATTACTGAAAAATAAACAAATTAGCTGGATGTCCAAAAAAACTACACATAAACCCCAATATATATAACTGACCATTTTGCACAAATCCAGCTTAGTAAGTAAGAGCTCTAAAACTGTTACTGTAAATAAGAGATACCACTAACATATAATAATTTAATCCTAGTTTAGGATTGCATAAATTCACTGGAATAACTTATGGAAATATAAATTTATTAATAACAATAACAAAATTAAATTAAGGTCTGTTAACTATGCTATAAATTCAGCATTCTGATTTTGATTAAAATACACAAAAATTTTCTATTACATTGTAATTTACATATATCTCAATAGGTTTAGATAAAACACACCTATGTATAAGCACTCCTCTGTTCTATATAATAATTTAAAATTAACATCTTTAAATTGTCATAAACCAATAATAAAAATTCATTTTTATAATATATAATAATCAATTTTAACATATATGTGGTTGATGACTGATTTTAATATATATGAATACATTCAAATTTCTGTACATAAACTGGCATTATAAAAATAATAAACTTAATAAATCCATATTGCTATATTTTTAGAAGACAATTAATTCAATGTAAAAAAAATACATAAACTGCACACATATGTGTGTATTATTTTCAAATCAATATTAATTCCCATAATTCCTAATGATAAGTAAAAGTTTTTCTTTTTTTAAAAAAACATTGCTAGATCTAGTTTGGCAAATTTGTTTAAAATTCAGGCTTTTGTAACTTTATTGTTTTAGATGAATAATTTAGACAAAAGTTATTTCAATAAATATTCTATTCACCAACTGTATTCATTTTACATATACATGGCTAGCAGAAATTATATGTTTGTACTTGTCTGTATATAGATTAATCAGCATATGCATAAAATCACACTGACAATCCTTCAGCTAGCACTGGAATTTTTCTGTAAGCTCATCCATTCTAAAACAGTAGACTGGTTTAATGACATCTTCAGGAAATGTATAAATCAGGTAATTGTTAAAATTCAATCAGCCCCATACAGTCTTTATAATTTGGCAGACTTTATATAGGTTGTCTAGTTTACACATGGGCTATAAATCAGAGAAAATCAGGGACTTGCCTCAATGTGAATTCAGACTATCCTTGTGGCATTAGCCACAGCTATACTTTTTTCATTCAGTTATAACTTTATAATAATTATGTTGTATATTATTGCAAGTAACCTGAATGATTCAAATCCACCTTTTTGTATTGTATTATGGAATATGAAAACAATAATTAATCTTTTTTCCTTATCTTGATTTAAAAAAAAAAGTTAATGACTCTTTTCAATTTATCTCAATTAAAATCAATTTTTTTATGTAAAAAGTATTTTTAATCTTTACAAAAACAGAGTATATTATACTAAATTTTATCAGAAGCTTTAATTTTTAAAAAAATGTCTTAATCTAATTAAAAATAGATAGTGGAATTTTATAATTATCAGTATACCTATTGTAACATAAAAATATGATTATTTAATTATCAAAATCACAATAAATCATTAAATAAACCTTTTTAAATGTTTAATTTATAATAATTTTTTTAATTAAAAATTATTATTCAACTCTTAACTTTTATTTCAGTTTAATATAGAAAATATTTACAAAAAATTGTTTGTGTTTATTTTTACTTTTCTTTCAACTTTACATATATACATGCACATGTGCTACTATGTGCATATATATCATGGGACACATAACCATCTCAATATATATATATATATATTGTAATGGAAATGGTTAATTGACAGTGGTTCAATTTTATTAACTTTATTTACATTTTATTATTTATTCTGCATTTATTTTTTTTATTCTATTTATTTTACAGCATTTTTTCTTCCTTTCATTTATTTATTTTTATTATCAATTTAGCTATTGCTGAAATATCCCAGCTTGGCCTCCAACTGTAATGGATATTGTTTTATAGTTTAGTTTTAATACGAATTTATCAATCACTTTAATTAATTAACCAATGCCATTACAATACAAGCAGAGAGCAAATACAGATACAAACTTACTTCGTATCTGTACTCTTGATCGAACCCTGAGGCAATATGTACATATTATCTTGGTGTTATTTTTCCCAATCAAGAACTCTTGGCTGCTGAATAAAGCAAACTATTTCCAAGAAATTTAACAAATGTCCAGCGCTTGCTATTTATTTTTTTTATAATTGGGAGATTCTCACAAACAAGCAGCACACAAATGCTTTTAAAATCAGCCTTATCCCTTTAATCAATAAATTACAGTTTTCCCCCATCATAGCTTGGTGATAGTAGAATAATGCAAGTTTAAACACTTTAAAATAATGAATAATGTTTAATGGCAATCACACTGATATAAATACATAAGAATAATAAACATGCACATATATAAAAAATTACATAATGACAATAAAATACACACTTATATAAATACATAGCGATGATAAAATAGAGTAAACATATTGAATACTAGAGATACATATTAAGTTCTCCTGCAGTTATATTGGGCAGTGTTCTAATCTATCAAGATTATTCCTTCCTAATTAGCCTTTATTGTCTAGTTCTTTCCTTCTTTGATTTATTTACGAATATAAAAAATAAAATGCATGCATGCTTTGATTACCTAGGTTTTCTTTGTAGTTGTTCACATGGGCAGTCATTTCGAGCACTCGTTACCATCCAGTGGAGATCATCCCTTTTTTGTAGAGACAGTATGTCCTTCACACTGTCGGCTGAATTGATTTCTCTTTGAATTTGATTTTGTTCCTTTCTCATTCCAGTTCTTAATTCTTCTTGATTCTTTAAGTAGATTTTAAGTCATTCAGTTACAGAAGTGACGGTCTCTCTCTAGCAGGTCAGGCATAGCTCTTATACATCGTGAGTCAGTGGTCAGATGGGTTGAGTATGAACCCACTTCCCCTTAATGCCACTGGCCAAGCACTTCTTTCATTTCTTCTTTTTTTTAGCTGCTGCTTCTTCAAAATCTCTACTCGTAATAAATAGATAAGTGTAATTCTTGTCTTACTGTCCTTTCTTTTGTTCATTGTTTTCTGTAAATTTTTAATTAATTCTTTAATTTCCAATGAATTCTTATCAACATATATCTTTAATTAGTGGCTGGAATGTAAGTTTTAATTAATCGAACTATAATTATAAAGCTTTTCCTTCATATACATTCTTCTTTGTCCATGGAATTCAATTAGTCCAACAGACTTTCACACCTCTAATTTGTATGGCCATATTGTTTTATATATATATTCCATTTAATTTTTACTTAAAGTTTATAATTCATTTTTTCAAGTTTATGATTACAATTTATTTTAACTTATCACAATAGTTTTTATGTGAGAGAAAAAGACGCATTTCTTTATGCATCCCCTTCCCCTCTTCCACAATAAACAGAAATAATTTTCAAGCATTCAACTAGCTCATTGTTTTTTAAAAGAGAGAAAGAGACACATTTCTTTATGCACCCCCTCCCCTTCTCTTACTATTAAAAAAAATCAAAAGTAATTTCCACATTTCTGAATCTCAACTTTTTTCTTTTCTTTCTTTTGTAATTTCTAGTAGCTAACCCATTTACCTTTATTAATTTCTAGTAGCTAACTTATCTACCTTTAGTAATAAATATATATGTGTGATGATGACTTTACGTGGTCGTCACATTACATATATATATATATATATATATATATATATATATATATAATGCATGGGAAAATAAAAAAATAATTATGGTATGATCCATTTAGTTATGACTCTAACAGATTTTTTGAATGCTTAGTGATATACCAAAATAAATTATAAATGAGTAGCTCATTTAAATAATTTGTTTAAATTCTATATAATTTATGTATAAGATATTCTAAATTCATGTCTTGGTCACAACAGTATAATTGAATTAGAGGCAATATCAAAAAATATTAAATTTAACTTTCAGTAATCAATGCAATCATTATATCCCTTGATGCATTAAGGTTATATTGAATATATTTAATCTTTGAGTATGAAATGTTGCATTAGTATTGCTTTTCATTTATTATATTTCATTGATTTATTTTTTTGCAGTATGGATTCATATTGCTATGTTAAAAGAGTATCCCATTTACTTGTATAATTATTTACTAACCATTTATTCCACATGCATATAACTTAACTAATTCAAAAGAATTTAAAAACTCCAAAATATTCAAATCTTTATATTTTAATGATAATATAAATAATCAAATGATTTATTGCTTGGAGGTTCATAAGAAACTTGAGCAATAGAAATGGCTGATCAAAAACAAGATCCATTGTTCATATGCTTGAGAATCAGCCATTTTACCACTGCATTAAATCATGCAGAGAAAATTTTAAAAGTTATTAACCTTTAACTGATTCTTTTAACTTATTTTAAAAAGTTAATCTTTGTCTAATTTTTTTATTGGTCCACTACTTAAATCTGAGAACAATATTATTTGCCAGTTTCATTTCCAGTCGGTTTGTATTGTTAAAATATTAATCTAAAATACACAGAATTTTTATAATTCAGCTTCTAAAAATTAAATAATTTTAGATTCAAATTGGTTAAATGCAACGAAAAATTAAAAATAATTTTAATAACTGAAGAAAAATATAAGAAAAAACATTTAAAAAATAGCCAGTGGTAAAACAAAAGACTTTTATTTGAACCAATCACTGGTGTCATTATTCAATTTCTACCTGTCAAAATAATTTACTTTTCTGAAGAATTATCATTCCCAACTTATTTTTCTTGTAAAAATGATTATATTCACGAAGTTATTTTTCTTGTAATATTAAAAATTTTCTGAATCAAACTTTATATTTTGATAGAGTAACGTAAAATATTTTTTATGAACATAAAAAATTACGGTAAATGTAATTATTTACTTCAAAATACGAATATGTAATAGATTTTATTTTGATTTATTTAGAACCACCTACTATTCAAATTAGAGTTGCCACATTATAAGCAACTGTTTTCAAAAATGATTACATTCACGAGCTTATTTTTCTTGTAATATTAAAAATTTTCCAAATCAAACTTTATATTTTGATAGAGTAATGTAAAATCTTATTTACGAACATATAAATTACAATAAATATAATTATTTACATCAAAATCAATTACAAACATGTACAACATCTTTGTTTAATTTCTGAAATTGTCATTTAGAAACACGCATAGAAGACAATTTCTAGATTTGGTAGGTATCCAATCAGAGAAAAGGACAGACCTATGTACCAATAAGCAGCAAAGAAAATTGATTTTTTTTTTAAAAAATATAATGCTATATGCGGACATTTTTAGAACTACAATTTTAAATTTTGAATTTCCTATAAAATAAGCCTAAAATGAAGAAATAGTGACCAAAATTGACCAATAGATGGCACATTCTATGTCCAAAAACGGTATTTTGTATTTTTGTGCCCATTAAATTAGCTATGGGGTCTCCTCGAAATAAACAACTTAAGGGTTAACCTTTTCAAGGATCCTTACGAGATGACATGAAGCTACTTCAAATCACTTCAATTCCGTTACTTTTAACACTACAATAAAGATTTTGCACTGTTTTTTTAGAGAAAAAAAATTCTGTAAGATGGTGCCCTCTCTTGAATTATTTTACAAGTAAAAAATCAATAAAACTGATGTCAAAGGTACAACTAAACAAGTAGGCTGGACACACTTCATTTTGATTGGCTGTAACCATCAAGTTCAAAGACAGCCGCTTGTCAAAGTCGCTTGTCAAAACAAAAATGCTAAGATTTCTTTTCTTTCATTTTCAAGGTGATAAACGAATGTTTTAGACCATTTTAAAAGTATTTTTTGACATATTATAAATTATTTTGATAAAATGTGCTAAAAAACAAAATTATTTTAGAAATATAGTTAAGACTAGCAAAATTATAGCAAAATTATTTATTTATCTATGTAACTAATATTTACTGAGGCTATAACCTCGATAATATGCGTGTAAAATGTGATAGTAGGGACCTCTACAGGTGTTTTAACTACAAACTTATGCTATGGAAGAAAAGAGGGGAACCCTTCTTTATTTCAACATACTACATCAAAATCTTCTGATTGGTCAGTAATGTTTGTTTCAGATTTGCCATTCTGAAATCTTTTTATAATTATAAATAGAAATTTATTTTTGAAAAGACTTTCGTTCACTTTCATAATCTGACAAATTATTAATATACTTTTTACAAATAAAACTAAAGTGAATATAATATTAAAAATGAATGTATTTTGAAGTTGAATTTGTGACTTGACCAATCAAAAGTTTTGACTTTTACCTCACTCAGCCAATAAAATAATTAGCACTCAAAAGGTTAATGGATTATTGGACTGGTGAATTATTAAACAACAAATATACTATAAAATATTTTATTTGTTTAAGTAATTGTCATTAGTTTTTATTTTGTTGCTTTGGAAGTACAGAATATTTAATTCTTAGTTCAATTTAATATTTAATATTTTTTTTATTTATTTAAAAGACAGAATAATTTTTTTCCCCACTTTCTGTTTCAAGACAAAAAAGTTTTTTGCATAAATTAAAAAGTTTAGTGCGATGGGAGGAGAAAGTCTCTGTCTGGTGATCTTTGAGCTTTCAAATAACCTTGGACTATTGGAAGAATAAATGCTGGGTAAATTTTAGGGCTATATAAAAGGGTTAATTATAATTCTAAACAGTCTACAAAATAAAGAAGACTACCAACTAAATTTCTCTACTGATAGAACTACAAATTATTCACTAAAGAAAGTTTAATAGTACAATTTTATTAAAATCATATTCTTCCAAGAAAAACCAAGTTGAAAGTTAAAGGTATTACAAGTTTCTTCTAAAATGATAGTGAGAACAACCTTAAAGATACATTAATCTTTATTCTTAATTGACAGTTTCAGAATTCTCAAATCATTATTTTAGATGCATAAGTGTATCTATATTATAAAGTATTTAAAATTAATTATTAATATGAGGAAAATAATGGAAGTACATAATTATATTTTAAAATTATTTTACTTAAACTTTAATCCTACTTGTGAAGAAGAAAGAAGAATGTATGTTTATTTTTGAAAATTATTTTTCTTAAATTTTAACTATAGTATTAAGAAAATAACTGAAGCGTGTATATACTTTTATTATGTCGGGAAAATATGCGAACTATTATTAAACATATTAAGAACTCTTTAGGATAAATTCTATGCTAGTTATAAAAGAAGAAGATTGAGAAGAATGTGTATGAATCATGTAATTTTATTGTCATTATTAGTGGAACATTTGCTTAATTATTTCTATTTTGCCTATAAAAAATAAGACTAAATGTGCAATTGAATGCATTGTTAATATTTATCAATTTGGTTCTAGTAAACTATTAACTGTGCAGCCCTTGGTGGCGCTGTTTCTAGTTAAAAACAGAGCGTTATAACATTACCGGGCCGCTAGATTTTTTTTATCTAATAGATCATATTTTGACATACGGCTGTAATTTTTTTTTTAATATTTAATATATTGTTGTTGTTTGTTTTGGACATAATTTTTTTTTTTAATATTTAATATATTGTTGTTGTTTGTTTTGGACATAATTATTTTTTTTTTTTGGTTTTCATTTGATAAATTTAAAACTATAATGGACAGTTTGACCTTTTTTTTGGATCTCAAAAGTGCATAATTTTTGACATACGCCTTTATTTGGGGAGGGGGGGTTTCCATTCTAAATCTACTGTTTCTTTTTTACAGACATCTTTTATTGTTTTGTTTTGGATTCGATACATTTCAAAGTAATAAGGGACAGTTTTAACCTTTTTTGGAATATCTCAAATATACACAATTCGCTTTACATACGACTTTCTTTTTTTGTTGTTGTTATTTAAAATTAGAATCGACACTTTCTTTTTGAATTATGTTAAAAATGAGGGGGGTTGCTGTTGATTGATTTAGCAAAAAAAATTCAAACCTGTCCGACAAACTCCGCCTCAGATGTCCGTATTTGCTTATAAATGAAAAGAATTGTTTGGTATTTTATCTTACATTTATAAATACGGGTTTTTTTTTTTTTTGGACGGCGTGTTTTGATTTTTTTGTTTTTTTAATAATAACAAATAAAACGGGGTTTTGATTTTTTTGTTTTTTTTTAATAATAATAAATAAAATGGGACTTCTTTTTTCTCTTAGATTTATAAATACGGGTGGTTTTTTTTTTTGGCGGTGGGTTTTGATTTTTTTGCTTTTTTTAATAATAACAAATAAAACGTCCAAAACAAAAACCAAAAAGTCAATCGCGGTATTGTTTTTTTAACACAAAAAATATGTATGTTAACTGGTTTTGTTACATTCTGTAGGATTTATTTATTTATCTTTTTTAAGAGTCGTACAAGTTTGTTAAAGATTTTTTGTTTTCATAACAAATAAAACGTCCGGTATTTTTATTCTTTTTTAACAACAAAAATTAGCTCAGGTTCATTTTTAAAATCTACTTAACGTGCTGTTTATTGATTTAAAACAACAACAACAAAAAACCTCTTTTTGCTTCTAAATGGAATGAATAGGTATGTCAAAAGAAGAAGTATTTTTTTTTAAAAAAAAAATCAATCAATCAAGAGATGTCCAACAAACTATGCCACCCCTTTTTAACACTGTCATTCTGGGTGTTAATTACATGATTTACAGATAAAAATAATCGCAAACAAAACAAATTTTTTCCAGAAAATAAATTTATTAACCACATATGACTGAACTAAATCAACTGTAATGAATGGCAGGATGTTTTGGGCTTGCAAAAATGCAACTGCCTCACTTTCTCTGTTTGGGATGTCCCACAAATATAATAACGTGGTAGACATTTTGTTCTTTTTTTTCAACTCTCATCCGAGTCATGACAGAAACGGTATTTTTCTGCAAACAACTCCAATCGTCTGCCAGAGAGTTTGAGAAACTTTATTTTGTCTTTTTTGACCCTCAAAAAAGCCAAAATTAGCCAAAAAAAATTTTTTTGACAAATATCAATAATACGCTGAAAATTACTAGTACGCAAAAATCTTTCAGTTGGGAAATACAGAAAATCATAAACATCAACAAATAAACACTTAAAAAAGATGACAATGCTCACACTCTAATCTTAAATTCTAATGAGAATACAAATTCTGTCAATATGCATAGGAATTCAACCTGCAATGAAATCAACAGCAAACTATACGATCATAGTATTGTTAGTAGACGTAGTGTTATTGAACGCGGAAGAATTGGCCATGTATTATAACCACTACATATGATCTACTCATATATTAATGATCACTCGTATATTAGCCATAGTTTCGGCCGCCAAAGTGGTATAATTCTGTGTTTTTACACAGAAACAGCACCACCAAAGGCTGCACAGTTAATAGTTTACTAGAACCATCTATTTTTCCCAATTAATGTGAGAAATGAATTTATAAAATGGATAAAATTGAATATGACTTGATTAATTGCTCTTCTCATTTATAGTGGAATTTCTTTACGTAGAATATTGCCAACCAACAAATGGAAATTTAAGGGAATATTATCAGTCAAATAATTATATGTGCTTCTAAATGGTTCTGGAAAAACATGAAATAAATGTTTGATATATTTCATAAATGAAATATGAATTATTACTTCTTTTATATTACATTAACAGCAATTTCATTAGCTTTGCTAAAAAAAAAAAACATTGAATACGCTGTACTGGAGTCAAAATAATGTTGTTTTGTTTTCCTGCAGGAACGTGTTTTATGTATTCATCAGTATTTATCTTTGTGCTAAATATTATTGTTTAAGATATGACCAAGGGATGTCATTTATAAACTGCAACAAACTTTTCATTTTCAACCAAGTAAAAGAAGAAGAAAAAAAAGAACTTTATTTATTATTATTTAATAGTATTTAGATAGATAGTGATAGTTTAAAGATGGTTTTATAATTTTTATTATTATATTTATTATTGTTTTTTACAAGAACATCTCATTAAATGTATAATATGGGAAATATTATACAAGGTATTTTTTTTATTAGTTTAATATAAGTTTTATCATGTGTTTAGATTATAACATACATGCGTAGTGAAAAAAGGAGACATCCATTTAATGTTGAAGGGGTAATAGCTTTTCTTTAAAAGAAGCTCATTATATAGATTCTTATAGTATATCTATGCATTTTTCAATAGATTAAAAAAATAATTATTTTCAATAATTATTTAACCTAGAATATAAAGCTTTATTATTTATCTAAGCCAAACTTTTACTTTAAATTTGTGCTAATGTAAATGCTCTCTAAAAAATTATTTTTCTTACCTTGCCAATACAA
Organism: Epiperipatus broadwayi; assembly: GCA_028023455.1. Lineage (NCBI taxonomy): Eukaryota > Metazoa > Onychophora > Udeonychophora > Euonychophora > Peripatidae > Epiperipatus > Epiperipatus broadwayi. The sequence continues at coordinate 2,673,473 of JAQFVV010000068.1, read as the reverse complement.
ATTATGGCCTTGTTTTTCAACCGTCATTAGTATGTTACCAAGTCCTAAATATTATATTATCAGATATGAAATATTTATTCCTTATTGCTTTTACAATTAGTAATTGATATTTTACAGTAATTCTTTGCTTACTGGGATTTGAATTGTTTGTGTATTATTATGCTTGTATATGTGTGTGTATTATTAAATTCAACTATAATAATATGTAAATTGCAAGTAAAAATGGTATAAAGTCTATCAGTTTCAGAGGAAGAGAATGGTCAATTGTTTTGGAAGGATTAGAGATTTATTTAAGTATGAATTATTGTTCTTTATTATGCTTGAATGGAAAAGTATTTTGTGGCTATATGTGGTTAAGTTAACAATGTTTTATAGTATTTATGGGATTGTGTAATCTCTCCCCTTTTGTTATTTGAATATTTGATATGGTAGATTGCCTAGTGTATTCTATGGGATCGAGTAATCTCTCCCTTTTCTGTGTATTGAAGTATTTTATAGGAGTTGATAGAATCCCCCAGTTTTGATATTTGATATTATGAATTAAAGTATATGAAGCTAAGTATATTATCTCCCTGATTATGTAATGATGGGATTTATTCCTACCAGTTTAAGTCTCAGAAATAGACTTGGGAGTTGTTGTGTTGTTATTTATATGATTTGAATTGTAAAAATATTTTATCCCCATGTGTTTATTGAATGTTTTTCCATCTTATTCTTATAGCCAAGTGCCAGATAATTTATTGATAAAAGAAGAATAAAAGCAGAATTGATTTTCTTACAAAACAGCTATAGTAAAATTAGTGATTAAAGCTTGATTGTCCATTGTCTTCGTCTGTATTATGATTTATTACAAGTTCATAAGTAAACCGATTGGATTGATTAGTATTAATTATTTTATTTTATGACACACAGCATAATACAGACTCATGCATAAAGTATTAATTTGAAAGATATGGAAAAATCCATCATTAAAGTATAACTTTAATTATCATTCTAAAACATTTTATATTTATCATTTAAAATTTCATATCAATTTTCATAATAGTCAATCATTATTAAGTAAGCAAGCAAAGATAAAACATAATTAATGAATAGAATTATTTATTTCTATTTTGGAAAAATAAAACAGTTAATTAATAGAATTCTTTACTTCATTTTTGTAAAGACAGAATATATTTAATTAATTGAGTTATTTATTACATTTTGCAAGATATAGTTTGATAAGAGTATGTTTAATTAATGGAGCTATTTATTTCATTTTTCAAAACGTAGTTTCATATTATTCTTAGGTTTCAAACCCCTTTTTACTTTATTTTTAGTTAATGTGCATTTGAAGTAAAATGCAAAATTTTAATTTTATGTTTATAATTGAATATAAATGTTTGACCATATGTTGGTCTTCATAGACTTATCAACTAATTGATAATTTAAGAGTGCTAAAAATAAGATGTTGAACATAGGATAAAATTGTATAGTTTATTATTTGAAGTTCAAGGCTATACTACTTCAATTCTATATGTTTATCAGAAGTGACTAATAACTGAAAACCATTTTTGCAATAAAATGTAAAGATTTTATTTTGGTTCATTACTTAGTGTTAAAAACATAATGTGTTTCATAAATCTATCAGGATGTTTTGATAGATGAAATGTATTAGATTTGAAATTATAAAATTATATTGTGTTATCTATTCTTAAGTAAATTTTAACCAGTGATGCTAAATACATCCAAAACTTGTACTTATACCAATGAGAAAGAAATTAAATGTTTGCTTAACTATTTTCTAATTTTGTTAATAAATATTTTATTATTCAAAATTGTATTCAGAATTCTTCTTTAACATACATTCATATTTCATATTTTCACACATGCTTACACATTTACTTTATTTAATATGATATGATTGTACTTTTCATTTAATTTAATGATAAATATCCAGATATGATGATATTGATTTCCTTGATCCAAACACTGTATGAGATGTCAACTATTTACTGATTTTCTAAAAAGGTTTTATCATTTAGTAATTGTTTAGATGATAAATTAAAATCAAAATGTACCCAATTTCTTTCATTATCTAAATGCCTATTTAGTTAGGGTATTGCTTAATTTATATCATTATTTTCATAATAATAAATAGTAGTTGTTAAGAAGTAGATTTTAAATTAAACCATGCAATGAGTTAATTCCCTGAGATCTTCAATTATTAATTCAGATAAAATATTAAATTCAGTTAACTAGTTTAGATTAGGGTATAATTAAAAGTTCAGTAATGTTAGGTTTATTTTATATTTAATTCCAACTTACTACACAGTACAGTGATTAAACACTACATTTTAGTTATTAGTTTAATTTTCTAATATGGTAGAGATTGTTCAATGCATGTGGATGATGGGAGGAAGTGAAGTATAGACTATAATTAGTTAATTTTAGATGGTAGAATTTTACCAATTTAATTTTTATTTATTTTAGAATTTGATAGATGTTTTATTTCCTATTAATTATAATATTTCCTCCCTCATCTAATGTACATTTTATACCTCATAGACCTCTGTATCTCTCAACTGAGCTAGGCTAAGGTGAAACTTTATTTAAGAGCCTCATTGATAGTTTTAAAATAAGATTAGTTTGATAGTTTATTTTATGATCCATAGAATTGGTGCCCCGGGTATTTATTAGTGATAATGATAGGTGATGAGGGGTTACAATATATATATATATATATATGATATATATATATATCATAATATATATATATATATATATATATATATATATATATATCATAACAATAACAATTTATATTTAATTACGAAGACACAATATAAATAATATATTAAATAGCAAAATATTAATCAAAATAACTACATAGAATATAACCAAAATCGCAAAAAAAAATTTAAACATGTGGTCAATATCTAACGAATAAACAGAGGCAAAAGAATTAAACAATCTATTAGCATTGTAATTAAACTGCCTAAGACTACCTTCAAATGACAATTGAAAGGTTTTAGCAAATCAAATATTTATTTTAAAAATTATTGCACATAAAAGAAAACGATGATGAAGTATATCAATAATTATCCTATATTTATAAAAATTAACAACAGATAAAACACAGCCATTACCATAGATATTCTGAACTGAAGTTGATTTAACTTTCCAAAAATAATAGGCATAGCATAATTTTGTAAAATACATAATAATAATAATAATAATAATAATAATAATAATAATAATAATAATAATAATAATAATAATAATAATAATAATAATAATAATAATAATAATAATAATAATAATAATAATAATAATAATAATAATAATAATAATAATAATAATAATAATAATAATAATAATAATAATAATAATAATAATAATAATAATAATAATAATAATAATAATAATAATAATAATAATGATGATGATAAAAAAAATTGCATAAATTTAGCATAAACATGTTTTAAAAAAGAAAAATACATCAATATTACAGTACTATTTTTTAATAAAATTTGCAGGTGTTCCTAATTTATGGGAGAAGTGGAGATTGTAAAGAAGATTCATTAGAACATAGAGGTAATTTTTTAACGTTGATCTATTCTTCATAAGAGTTGTTTTTTATTAGTTACCATGATCTGATAAAATCAGTTAGTGATTTTTTTGAAAATTCTATTGCATGTAATTTTTAAATATTTTGTCACATGATAGTTAAGTAGATTGTCTTAAAATATACAATTTGAAGATGGTTTTTCATGCCTGATGGAAAATTGACAGAGCAGTTGAAAGACTATAACCTTTCAACCATATAATAATTATTAATTTTATTAATAATTTTAACAAATCAATATACTCAATAAAAAGCTCTTTCAATAATTTCATCAAAATAGTGATAGATAATTAATAAAAAAAACTGATTAAAAATGATTAAATATTGATTTTTAAAATCTGTCAAAAGATACTGAATTATAAAATAAGTTATAGCAACTAGAAAATATTGCACAATTAGATAAATATGTAGTCATACTTTTAAATAAGAGTTAATGTACACATATCATAGAATATATAAATTAAATTTATGTTAAAGTTGCTACAATAAAATATACTAAGAAATGGACACAGTGGAAGGCGCTTGCTTCCAGTACTTTAGTCTTTCAATATTCAACCTGTCATTTGACATATAATATTATCAGACTTCCATATAATAGATAATGAAAATGTATCTAGATAGAAATCAGTGTAAAATACACTGATTTATAATTACCTTTTTTATATTACTACTTATATTTATAACTCCAAAACTTCTACTAGATTTAAACTTGGTGGAAACTTTATTTGATGTTTATGGAAATGTTTTATTATTTCCTACTACTAAAACATATTTTAGCAACTTGTAACTTATTTTATGCATTCTGTTAACATGTAACTTCTTTTAACTTTTCAGTGTATATGTGATTATCATAACATCAACTCAGTTACTGTTTATTAATCTTTTTTTATTCCATGATTGATGTTTTATATGATTATTTTTATCCAATGAATTTGATCGTGTTATATTGTACAAAATGTCAGTATGATATTTTTGCTTCCAGTGTTTTTTTAGAATAATTATCAAATGTGATTAACAGATGTTCAAATATCAAAATGATTGATCAAGTACATCAATTTTGTTTAATTTTAAAACTTTTCTATACTTTTCACAACTGGGAATTGATTCAGTTAGATCATCAATATGCCACTTGTACACTAAATCATTGTGATTTATAATCCAATTAAATCATCTCAACTCCCTCATACAGCAACCATCCACAAGAATAGAAAGATTGATGACTTTGTCTCACTGAATATGCATTTGTAGCCGATCTTCAATCATTAAGTAAGCTATAAGTACCAATATCTGAATGTCCATATCCATATTGATAGCCTGATATTTCTTTACACTTCTCTCATACATTCTCCATAATATCACAGTGCAATGAGTGGTAATTCTTTTATAAAGTGTTAAAAATAAAGAGAAACCAGTTGAACTGTTAATGTATGGAGATTGAGGTTTTTGAACCCTCTAACTCAATTGATGAGTTAAGGTTGTTTGTCAAACGTATGCATAATGATAAAGGGGGTTATGGTTTCATGTGCCAATGGATGATAGTAATATGATGACGCTGAGATATGGAATGCACTGATTACAAAAAGAAATTCTTAAAAATACATTGCTTTTTAAAAAAAAAAATGTACTTTTTTAACATCTAAATATTTTACAAATACAGAGATTTTTTACAAAAAAAAATGATTTCATTTTATTTATGTGTAAAAAAAAAATTCAATCATTTCGGCCTACTGAAAATCAATCTGGGTATTACTTTTGGTGACCCTAGTTGATGACAATAGGCATAAAATCAAGTCAAACAATATAAAAATTCTCATGTATAATTTCCAGTTCAGGATGAAACCAGAATGTTTTCAGCTTAACCAGACAGTTTGTTGTCACTAAGCATTTATAACAGAGCAGGGATTAGAATTTCTCTAAAAATATTTATTTTGATTATTCAAAAATAAATTAACTATTAAAAAGAATAAAAACTATAAATTTATCAAAACTTTGAATTTCAAAAAGTTTAATTATTTTTTTCACTTTAATTTGATTTATTTATCAATAATTTAGCAAATAAATAAAAAAAAACTAATAAGAAAAAATAAAATATTAAAATGTATTTAGTATAAAAAATTTACTTTTTCGGAAAATCAATTTTATCATATATGCAATGATGTTAGAAAAAAATTTTCAAAATTTAAAACATACACAAATCTTTAAAATTAGATTATTTTCAGTATATAAATTATTAATATTTATTTATAAAAGATGATACAAACTGTTTTATCTTAAAATCACATTTTTTTTTGTAATTTTGCGATAAAACATAATCATTTATTCTAATGATTTCTGCAAAATATATGTATATGTAATTAAGAAATTATTTTTAAATAGTTTCTGAATCTAATTTAAAATTCTTTTCAACATTATTGCAGGTATGAAGTAGAAAATAAATAATAATAAAAGCCAAAAGATGCCTTGATTATTCTTAAAAAAAACAAACATTAAATAAAAATTAATATTGCATTGCAAGTATTTGTTAGATTTAAAATTTAAAAAATGATATTTATGATAATAAAAATTTCGTTATTTATATGTTATAAAATAATTTAGTCATTTATTAGATGTACTTCTTTGGGAACTCCTGTGAAAAAAAGGATAGAGAAAAAGGAAATCGCCTATCGAAAAACACAATCGGAATCAGAAGTGCTTCATGTATTTAATGAATAGAAATATTATTACAGAGAGGTGAAGACTTATTGCAACTGGATTTTATACTAACCTGATAGACTGGAGATAGTAAGATAAATAAATAAAATAAAGAAACAAACACAATTTTGTGTTGAAATCTGTATTTATAATTTGATGAGCCAACACCATATTCTTTAAAGCAGAAAAAATACTTCTTGGTTAGGCACTATTTTCTTAAAACAAAAACAAAATAATTTGCACATTAATCTAAAATAGTTTTACATATCTTATGGCAAAGCAAAGACCTTTTCAGCATTGTTTTTGAAACAACATCCAGCTAACCAAATATGAAACAACTTGGCTATGAACCAAATATGTAAATACTTAACTTTGGAATTGTTCTTCAAAGAAAGTTAGAGATGCAGTGTATACTAGTTCTGCCTTTGTTTTGTTATACATAATTACAATTTTTCTCTTTCAGTATGAAAAAATACTATTTGGAACAAAAACTATCATATAATGAAACCTTGCAATCAAATTTGCAAAGAAATTAAAAAAAAAAAAAGTGTGGAAAATAATTTTATGTATATGTGATTTTATTTAAATTACAATTAATTTATCTTTAAATCCTTAGGAAATTATCAATGTATTTTTTTCTTAAATAAATATATTATATAATAAATTATATTACATTTATTAAATAAATATGTAAGTGTTTGAAATATTATGTATATTCTGCACATTAGCATTGATATATTATATAACAGTTCTGTTAGCTGCATGTAAAATATTTCAACTTCTTCATATATTATAAACATAAATAGACTGATGTACTGATAACATAATTATATCATATTATTATATATATATATATTACACATCGATGTCCGTATTTCTTCAAAATAATATACGTAAATTTATAAATAAGTATTTGAAAATACAGTATTTAAAAGTTTATAAAAAATATATGTATAATCGTCACTTAGAAGTGCTTTCAACTAACTTGTAGCTTTGTCAACTATCACTTTCAAATATATATATATATATTGTTAATTCTAATATTTTCACGGATAAAAGATGTCATATTTTTATTACTATTTGCGGGATATTCCGTGTAGTCAAAAAGCTAAATGCTGACGTTTCAGTACAATATCAAGTACCTTCCTCAGAGCGTCCTCTTTCTCAAATCATAAGAATGTACGTGAGATTTAAAACCGTTTTTATCGTTTTCTTTCTCCTCATATTTAAATTCTATTGGTTGAGAAGTTTTAAAATTTATTTTCTCTTTCACACCTTTCATTTATGCTCTTGTTAATCTTCTTTAATTCACACCTTTCATTTATGCTCTTGGGCCTTTTAAAAATCTCTATAGCTTCTCTTAGCAATCTCTGGTCATATTGTTCAATTTTTGCTAAAATATTTGTTTTTTCAAAATTGATATCATGATTTGTTAATTTTATATGAGAATAAATAGCTGATGAATTGGATTTTTCTCTCACTGCCAGAATGTGTTCTTCCTTTCTAATATTTATTCTACGATTAGTCTGTCCTATATATGTATGTGGACAGACCCTACAGGGAATTTCATATACACCATGACACTCCAAAGCAATTTTATCTTTAGGAAGTGGAAATATTTCACTAATTTTTTTATAAGTAGTGTAAATTGTGTGAATATTATTATTTTTTAAAATGTTACCAATTCTATCAGTTACTCCTTTTATATATGGCAAAATTGTCTTAATTTTTGATGTATCAAAATCTTTTTTCTTTTGATATGTATAAGCCCTATTAATAATGTTGTAATTAAAACCGTTATGAAGAAGCATTTTATTAGTAGCAGAAAGGTCCTGGTGAAAATGGCTATCATCAGAAAGTCTCTTTGTTCTATCCAATAATGTCGTTGCTACTGAAAATAGTTGTGCATGATGGTGATGAGAGGAAAAATGCAGATATCTCCCAGTGTGTGTTGGTTTTTTTATATATACCATGGGATAAAGAACCATCTTCCCTTCTTTCAATCAAAACATCTAAAAAAGGTAATTGATTATTATTTTCTATTTCCATGGTAAATTTAATATTGTTGTGAAAAGAGTTTAAAAAATTAAAAAGGTCATCAAGAGCATGCTTGCCATGAGGCCAAATAACAATGGTATCATCAACATACCTCAGCCATATAGATGGTTTTTTAACTGCTAAAGTCAAAATTTTATTTTCCAAATCCTCCATAAAAATAGAAGCTAATGCTGGAGAAATTGGTGAACCCATAGCTAGACCTGATGTTTGTTTATACATCTGCCCATCAAAAACAAAAAAATGTATTCGATAAGCAGTGTTCAATCAAAACCACAGCAAAATTAGGCAACTGAATATTTTTTAAAACTTGAATCGCTTCATTTACAGGTACACTAGTAAAAAGTGAAACAATGTCAAAACTTACCAAAATATCATTCTTAGTCAATTTAATATCCCGGATAAGCTCAAGAAAATGATTAGCATCTTTAACATATGATGACATCGTTGATAAATGCGGCTGTAAAAAAGAAGTCAAAAAACGAGCTAGTGTCTGTGTAGGTGAACCAACTGCACTTACAATCGGTCTCAATGGAATATCTGGCTTGTGAATTTTTGGTAAACCATATAATTTTGGATAAAAAGAAGATTTTTCCCTGGGAGTAAGCTGTACCTTTGTTTCTAAATCTAGATCAGTAGAATAAATTGAAATAGAAATAGAAAATAATAATCAATTACCTTTTTTAGATGTTTTGATTGAAAGAAGGGAAGATGGTTCTTTATCCCATGGTATATATAAAAAACCAACACACACTGGGAGATATCTGCATTTTTCCTCTCATCACCATCCTGCACAACTATTTTCAGTAGCAAAGACATTATTGGATAGAACAAAGAGACTTTCTGATGATAGCCATTTTCACCGGGACCTTTTTGCTACTAATAAAATGCTTCTTCATAACGGTTTTAATTACAACATTATTAATAGGGCTTATACATATCAAAAGAAAAAAGATTTTGATACATCAAAAATTAAGACAATTTTGCCATATATAAAAGGAGTAACTGATAGAATTGGTAACATTTTAAAAAATAATAATATTCACACAATTTACACTACTTATAAAAAAATTAGTGAAATATTTCCACTTCCTAAAGATAAAATTGCTTTGGAGTGTCATGGTGTATATGAAATTCCATGTAGGGTCTGTCCACATACATATATAGGACAGACTAATCGTAGAATAAATATTAGAAAGGAAGAACACATTCTGGCAGTGAGAGAAAAATCCAATTCATCAGCTATTTATTCTCATATAAAATTAACAAATCATGATATCAATTTTGAAAAAACAAATATTTTAGCAAAAATTGAACAATATGACCAGAGATTGCTAAGAGAAGCTATAGAGATTTTTAAAAGGCCCAAGAGCATAAATGAAAGGTGTGAATTAAAGAAGATTAACAACATTTGGAAGAAGCTATTGGAAGAGAAAATAAATTTTAAAACTTCTCAACCAATAGAATTTAAATATGAGGAGAAAGAAAACGATAAAAACGGTTTTAAATCTCACGTGCATTCTTATGATTTGAGAAAGAGGACGCTCTGAGGAAGGTACTTGATATTGTACTGAAACGTCAGCATTTAGCTTTTTCACTACACAGAATATCCCGCAAATAGTAATAATAATATGACATATATATATATATATACATATATAATTTTCAACTAATATCAATCCACTTCAGGATATGAAAGTCTGTCCAAGTTCAATCCATCTTCTCCAATCTGTAGCCTCTTTTCTCCATATCACCTAAGAACACTTCTCTTTTTCATCCATCTATATTATGTACAGTCTCTAGATCTTTTACAATCTCTTAAAATGCAATTAAAGATTTTCAATGTCCATTTATTATTGTCTTTTTTAGCAATATGTCCAGCCCAACTCCACTTCAGTCTCTTAATTCTTTCAATGATGTCATTAATACATGTTTATTCTTTCACCCATGTATTTTTATTTTAATATCTTCTTGTTACTCCTGCCATGCATCTCTCCATACTTCTTTAAATGATCTGAAGTTTCTGTATTGTTCTTTTGTTAAGTATCCAAGTCTCAGATCAGTAAATAAGATTGTGTAACACATTTAATAAAAACTCTTCTTTTCACAAACATAGACATATTTTATTTTAATATTACATTATTTCTAACAAAAGCACTCCAGCCAAGCTTAATTCTATGATTAATTTTATTCATTATGTTTGCATTTGTAATAATAATCTAATCAAGGTATTTGTAGTTGTTATCTTTTTCTAACTTATCATTGTTAATTTTTATTACTTTATTTGAGAGAATCAATTGAACAGTGCTTTAGTTATTTTGATATATACCTTTAATCCTAATTTTCTACTTTCATATGATAACTCTTGCAACATTTCCTGAAGCCCTAAAGCATTATTTTCAAAAACAATTACATCATGGGAAAAATCTAGTAGAAAGAGGCTTCAGTAAAAGCATCAATTGCATATTACTGAACATGGAGATTTAAGAATTCAATTTACTAATTTAAAACCAGACATAGATAAATTGTTGGCAGATCATCAGATGCACCCATCTCAATAAATTCAGTTATCCGAGTTAATTTATTTGGTATTCTTATTTTTATAATTCTGATTAAAATATTTTGTTGTTGTAATTGTGTTGATGTTTAATTCTGTCTGAATATGTTGATTTTTTTCACTTCATTTTTATGTTTAATAAAGTGATCTCAGTCTTTATACTTATTTTGAATTTACATATTTATTTGATAAATGTCAAAAATTAAAAAAAAACTCTACTCATATTTTTTTGCTTTAATTTGGTTTCAATATTAAATGTTGCACAAGGTAATGCCATATTCCATATTCTTTTATCTTTTTTAATCAATAATTACAAGTAATTAAAATAAAAAGTTTGATATATAGTGAAATATTTAATATAGGAATTTTACAAATTTATTAATTTGAATAAAAAAAAGTAAATGACTAGCGTATGACAGTTTTAAAAGATTTTGGGAATGGAGTCTGCAGCAGAAAAAAGTTTAGAAACTCTTGCTTTAATTTCATTTAAATATGAATCATATTCAAAATATATTAATATTTGAAAATGACTTGCAAATTATATATATATATACCTGTATTATTTTCATATCCATTATTGGATTTCTTTAATTCTGAAATAAGCATCATAGATCCTTTATTTTTTGAACAGTATTATTTTACATATATTGTTGAAAAATAATGGAACTGAAGCAATATTTTTTCACTAGGATATATGATTTCTTTTAATTTAAAACATTTTTATTATTTTATTTAAAAAAAATCATATCTTTTCTGTTACTTTCAATCCATATAAATAATATAGTTACTTGCTTTTTGTTTGCCTTTTTAATTAGAAAGGTTAATTTCAATTCTAATCTTTTTAGTTAGCTACTTATTTTTGAAAGATGCTTTTTTTTGTTTTGAAGCATGTACATGTCTTTAAAAGATTTACGACAAATAAATGCTTTACAATTTATTAACAATAGCAAACTCTCCATACAATATTGCCACCTAGTGCAAGCCTTAGTAATCAATACATTCAGGAAAGTTTGTGCATAAAATCCTTCAGTATTCCCAGGCTAATTTCTAACTTGCTGCTTTTAGTAGTGAGGAACTTTGGATCTGAAATCAGTGCACAGATCTATTGATTCAATGTAATCCTCCAGCAGCCACCTTTTACCTATATAGTTAATTACTGTATGGAAAGTTTGCTATTAATTATAGATTGTGTAAGAATAGGAAATGGTGATCATGTGATGTTTTGTCACTTTACAAATTCAGAGTTCAATTAAAGCATAAAAGTTATCCAAACAAAGTCAAATTATTTTTTTATAAAATTAAAATAAATAGATTACTGTTTATAATAAATTTATAATTAGAAAAGATTAATTATCATCTAAAGGATTATAATGATGGCATTTTATTTGTAAGTATATGTTGGAGTATTTCTATCTATCTAAATATATTTTTAATTTTATTTTTTTAGCAAATAGTTCAACTTTATTTGAACTTTTCTAAATATATTCAATTGATCCTAATAGTATCCATATTAGTACAGAACACAACATTTAGAGTTGTATTCTTTCATTTTCTTCTTCAATTGTTGCTGGTCTAATCAGTAACTGCTAGCATATAACTTGAATTAACAACCTTTACATTTATAAATCTTAAAATTAAAGTGATGATCTAGATAACTAGATAATATAAATAATCATACATATAACTTTAAGAAAATGTTTCATCACAAATATTTGAACAATTTTTAAGTATATGATATGAATCTAGTTCTATATTTCTCTTTAAACACAATCAAAAGTTATGTCTAAAACTGAGCCAAAGTAGAAAATCAATTTCCCTACGTAAATCTTTAGTAGAATAACATAATTGATTGAAGCATCACATTAAATTGAATATTTACCAGCTCAAGTCTTATCAAGTATTATTAGTTAGTTAAGTCATGTCTGAAGAATAGAAAAAAATAACACCATCAAAAATTGGGTTCATTGCTAATGAGTATATTATGACTAACAGTTGAATATATTTAGAAAAGTATAAATAAAGTTTGAAAATTTTCTATAAATAATATTTACCAATTTAAGTAGATAATGGAAATAGTCTAACATGTAACTATAATATGTTAAATAAAAAATAATCTTGTCTAAATATTATAACTAATATTAACAGACATTTTACGCATATGTAATTCCATAATATTAAATTATACATTTACTGTATTTTATTGTGCAACTCAAAATATTTTACAAATAATAGATGTGAAACATTTTTAATTACAGAATTTAAATTGTATTTACATATTTTACATAAATAGAAATTTATTAGTTAGTCATTAAATTATTTTTTATCTAAAATTTATAACATACACCTGTTTTATCATTTTATGTATTGTGAGGGTTACTTACAATCTTGTTAAGCTCACTTATTTTATTAAGTAAAAGATCAAAACATAAATGAAAAATATAAGTGTAAGTTTATGAATAGCAAATACATTTATACATATATATATATAACTTAAAGATTAAACTATAAAACCTTAAAAGTCAATTCAAATAAATAGTTGTTTTAATAAAATTAAAATATTAAAATGATCATTTTAGATAATTCATATATACACCTATAAAATGATTGTTTTAAATCATTTATATATATAATTATTATTATTTAAGTTGACCAACCTTAATAATCAAGATGTAAACTTGGAGATAACCTTTAGATCAACTCGCATCTTAGCAACTAAACACAAAGGAAATAAAATTTAGAATTGAATTATACAATTATTAATTATAGTAATTTCAATAATAGTCGAATATGAAATTGTGAAATCAAATAGTATATTTAAAACATGCTACCAGAGGTCAATTCTACTATAAAAGCTGAATCAAATAATTTCAAAATTAATTCTATCTTTTGTCAATGAATTAGCCCCTACTTATAGTCATTTTGCTTTGTTTGAATTCTGAATGTATTAAAAAAATGGATCAACAATTTGAATAAATCTTCTTGTTGATAAAATTTTTATTAGAAAGGAACTCTAATTTCACTCAATAAAAAGAGTAAATAGATTACTTTTTAGTATTATCAATTATAATTTCAAAACAAAACTATATATATTTTTATTTAGTAATTAGAGGAACTCATAATAAGATCATTCTAAATTGGAATCATAAAGAATATAAATTTCATCAAAAAAATATTTATATACATAAATTAAATTATATTAATAAGTATATAAAATGTGTCATGAGCAAAGACTATTTTGCCATAGAATCGAATGCTATTGTTTGATCTGAAAATAATGTAATTGTTTATTCCTACTGAAATGTCTAAACTATATGCATACTTCTTCTATATGATTAAAAATGCAATTTCAATTTACATCAAAATAATTTATGGAAGAAGATGTCAACATCATATAAGAGGAAGAATTCTGAACAACAGAGTATATTAATTGACTCACTGAAGATTGATAACCAGGAAATAAAAAACTTTATTTTTAATGAACATTAAGAACTTTATCCTTAATGGACATTACTTCATAAATTATGGAAATGAATAGAATAATACTATAAACTTTTAATACATCTTATTGTTATGTGTGTCATCAGCTTCGGACATCTGATTTTATTTCCTTTGCTTTCAAAATCCATTTACATTGAAATAGTCCATTTAGAAACTTATTACATGAAGAGAAATAGAAAGAGCATTGATTTAAATATTTATTTTTAAATAAAATTTAGTCTTCCCTATACAGTGACTTGACGAAGGTAAAAATAACTTAATATGGAGGTAAGATTTTATTATTCTTCATATTGATTTCATTCTTGACAGAACAGAAATTTTTGTTTATTACTAACATAATTAACTTAATAATATTTGTATACTATTTTTTGTGTAAATGATTAACATCCTTGGGTGAAAGATTTTTTATTTCATAATAATGATTACACATAGAAGGGGTTCTTATAAAATTGGAATTCTTATACAAGGATTGGATAATATAAAATCTTCATTTATACAAACAATGTCATATTAAATTTAGCTAGTTAGTATTATTATATTTTTTTTGTTGAATTTATACAATTTTATTTCTTGTTTTATGATTTATTAAAATTTTGTTGTGTTATGATACATATCTACTCAGGGGATATGGGAAGGTATTATTTTAATTTGATATTACAAAATAGTAGAAATGTAATTTATTTGAAATAAATTTAAATTGTTATCTGTTAATAAATATGTTAAAGTTTGTTTTAAATTCAAGGAGGGCTCTGATTTATTTTAATTATTTATTTTCTGAAATAAATAAGATATGAATACACATACCCATATATATATATATATATATATTTCATACTCTGTTGTCAAGTTGCAATCTTTAAGTGTCCATATATATTCAAGGGACCATTAGTAAGAATGGATTTCCATTCTTGCTATTAAAAAGGTGAGAAGGTTGTCTTGACAGCAGTGAGAAATATTGATTACTATATTTACTGTGAATGTTTAGGTTGTGACTGGTTGGAATCTATATTATATATATATATTAAAACGAAGATTTGCACAGGTTAAATATATAAAACACATATTTTGCGGGTTCATCCGTGTTAAAAACTTTTAATATTAATATACTGACGTTTCGACTTGGTCACACAAGCCATCCACAGAGTTATAAAAGGTAGAAAGATGGTTGTTTTTTTTTTTTATGTGTATATATATATATATATATATATATATATATATATATATATATATATATCATACTAATTTAATATCTTGATAATTTGGTTGAAATTAATTTTTAAATCGATTAAATTATATTAATTACTATTATTAATGCAGGATATTGATGGGAACACCTGAAGAGAGCTAAATGTAAAAACTACCCTGAGTTCGAATACTGAGCATAATGGAACCATCTATAAAGGTGAAGATTGAATGAATTAATATAAATTGTATCTGTATTAAAGATTTAATTTTAAATTATCTTGTTTAAAATGGATTCATTCTTGGATTAAATTTAAATTGTATCATTCATAACATCCTATATGAAGACCTTAATACCTATTATAGTTAGATAAGACGACCTTGATTCTTTTAGGAGATCCAGACCATTACAGTATTTGTAGATTATTTTCTTCAATACTTTAAAAAATTAAAGATATATTTTTCTTATAATCAGTTTAATGGTAATGTGTTTAGTACATTCATCTGTTATGCCCATGATCAGGATTGATGTGAAAACAAAAATATATAGTATTATGATAAAAGCGAAGATTTGTGGATACATTAAAATTTTAATGATGACTATCATACAATATTTAAAAATCAGTGATATTAATCTAATTTGTAAAAATTTACACAATAACTAGATAGACCTAATTATTAAAAATCCAAAACAGAAAATATCACATTTAACACTTAATATTGATTGCACAATTGTATAATGTCTGGAATATTTGGAATTTCTACAAGATTAGTTCAAAAAAAAGAATTTGAAAAATACTTATATGGTTGGTAATCTCTATAAATTAAATTCTGCAATTCAAATTCTGGTATAAAAAGCTGCATGCATAGATCCCAAATTTTTATAGAGCCAAATGTGTAATGTTACATAAAACAAAAACTAAATTATCCAATATATAAAATAAAAATTATAATGCACTGCCAAAGAAAAATAATATTTAAAAAGCCAAATTTTAGTCTTGCATTGGTGGTCGAGAGGTCAGCATGACTGCCTTGCACTTGCAGGCAGTTGCCCAGGTTGCGAGTTCGCGTCCCGGCCGATGCTATGACACTTAAAAAAAAAGCCAAATTTTTTAATTATTTCCAAAAATATGTGAAATTAAAAACAGGTGTATTCCACAAAATACAAATTTATAGATACTAAATATGTGGAAACCTTTGTTTAGAGATAAATCCTGTAGAAAAATTTTATGACCCATAAGATCTTTATAACCAAATGATTCATGTTTTAAAAGATTATGTCAGCAAAATTTTGATGGTGAGATGGAAATAAATAAAAAAGAATTGTTTCAAATGGCAAATTAAAATTGAAAGAAAAAAATAAATGGCAAATAATATAGAGTAAATTAAAAATTGAAAGAAGTTTGCAACATTGGTCCAAATAAGAAGGACATCTTTGTGGCTATTGAAGAAGATTCAGTTAATAAACAATCACTGTTAAATTGTTTTTATAACTATTGCTGTTACTAGTCCAAGAATACCAAAAATTTACATTTCATATATAGTTGTAAATTTCTATGTAAGATTATGTTTTTTTAATAATCTATTGCCAACCTAAATAATCACCTAATTGTTGATCAATAAATTAATATCTAGCTCTTAGTAGTTAGAAGTTCAAAATAAAATAGAATAATTTCACTAATCTATGAAATGTCCTTCCAAGTTTATAGATAATAGCAAATTATATTATAATATGCATGGTAACACACATATATATGCACAAATATATATGTAAATACATGTTTAAAATATGTAAAATAAATATATGTATGTAGGAATGTAAATATTTGAAAACCAGGCACTCTTCACAAACCTGGAGCTTAATTGTAAATATAGGGGGATTTGAACTCAGACTTTAATGCATGCACCAACTATCCACATTATCTCATACAACTAATACACATGACCACTCACATGTAGAAAAGATAATCACCAATATATGTATTTCATGTTAAACCAGCCTTCATCAGTTAGTCCAGATTATCATCTCACACACACATATATAATCAATGCTTAGTTTATATTAAGATAGCAAATTCTCACATTTTAATGGACAGGCTTCAATCTACTCCAACCTCCAACTTTTCAGCCATCCATATCATTTAAATCTGGTCCTATACATGAGGGGTCAGCATGACTTCAGGTCAACATGGATGTGGCAATAATGTTGGCATCCATATGGGATTTGGGCTATCCATCATCAGATTTAAATGATATGGATTGCTGAAAAGTTGGAGATTGGAGTATATTGAAGCTTCTCCATTAAAATATGAGGATTTGCTATCTTAATATAAACTGAGCACTGATTATATATGTGTGTGAGAGATGATAATCTGGACCAATTGATGAATGCTGGATTATCATGAAATATATATATATATATATATGACCAATATATATATCATATATATATATATATATATATATTGGTGATTATTTATATTTTCTACTTGTGTGTGGTCATGTGTATCAGTTGTATGAGATAGTTGGTGGGTGCTTGAAAGTATGTAGGTATGTGTAAATATTATATATACACTATGAATAAATTTCAGAAAACTGAAGCAACAGCTAATAAAATCATGGATTTGAGGGGTGGGTTTGAGTTGTAAATCATATCAAGGAATATAGATAACTAGTCTGATGAGATTTGAAAATCCTTTCACTTTGCAATGAACTATTTCAAAGTGTTTAATCTATATGCATTTAAGTTTAGTGTTAAGATGATATCAACTAATTTTCAATTTTAAGTTAGTTATCTTCAACATTTATAAGGTTTCAACCTAAATTGTTCAGATAATGAATAAAATAAGTATTGGATATAATAAAAGTATAACAACAATATTATATTAATAAAATATATGAAAAATAGAAAATAATGAGAAAGATATCAAATTATTACATAAAAGGTTACTTATGGAAAAGTTTCTTCTTTTAAACCGTTCTACATTAGATTAAACTTACTGTACTGCTAGTGTTTCTAGTTTCTAGCTGAGTTTCTAAAACAAATATTTAAAATAATGAACACATACATGTAATTATCACTAATTAAATGTATAACATATAATAACCACAAAATAAAAAAGGAAAGAGAAAGAGAAACTATTGAAGATTATATTATAATTAAAGGTATGTATAATTAAATGTATGTATACCATGGAGAAATGGATGCATACACTTATATGAATAGAAATAAATTGAATATACATTTTGCGAATAATGACAACAATTAATAATAATAAACCAGATGTTATTACTATTGTATTTAATGCAACTTATAGCTGTATTAACAAATTTTGAATAGTTGATTTATTCTTCTTTCATAAAAGATTGTTCAATACTGATTCTTGAATAATCATGTGCTCTATCCCATATATAGTAAAATAGAAATGCTACCATTTTAATTTTCAAGGAGAACTGGACAAGAAAAAAAGTCATAAAATCTCTTTTTCCTGAGAGAAGAAAAAAAAATCTAAATTTTCCCAAAATTTTATAAGTGAGAAAAAAATTATATTAGCTTCAATTTAAAAAAACAGTCTTGAGTATATATAATAATTGTAGGATTGAATAAAAATATTAATTACAATATATTTAAGTCTTTTTTAGTTTGAATAAAAGTATTTATTTTGTAAACAAATTTGAAGTTTTGTCCACACAATTGTAGGTATTTTTTAATTAGCTATATCACTAAAGATATTCTATGGCATATTTGAAATGTTTACTTTTTTTCTCAATTTGAAATGTACAAAATCAGACTAACATGGTTCAAATCCTTATCAAAATTATCTGTAATTTATGTGTTCCTTACTCCTTGATAAAAGGAAAGTTGTTTCATGTATCACCTATGATGCCATGGCTTCTAGTTATATTTATGTAATTAAATTGGAAGCATATGTTTATGGTTTAGATTATCATGTTGGATAATTTTACAGGTGTCATATTATCATTTCAGAGACTATACACTTAGATTTTTGCAATACACCATGTCCCTACTTCCAATGTACTACATACTATGAGAACAATAATTGGTACACTTCTATTGGCTTTAATCCTATCACTCTATAGACCCAACAGTGTTAATATAAAAGATCATAGCTTTGGTTAAATAATATACTAATATACTTTTGCCAATGTTATATTATTTTATTCCCAGTGTTGTGAATGATGTTTAGAAGAAAGTAATGATCATTATCAGCCTTATGGTCTTTCATCCTTAAATCACTTGTTTCTGCAGAACTCTTCTTCATATCGGTTAATTAATAATGATTAGTAATTTAAACTGATTCAACTTCAACTCAACTGAAAATACTTTTATGAGCCTTTTATTGTGAATGTTTTCTGTTGAATGAATAATATTTTCCAAGCCTCACAAGTTGTCTTCCTAAATGGCCAGAATGTTATTTGATAAACAGTTTTAATTTTTTGGATGTGCCTACCAAATGAGTTAATAAATTTGATTTCTTGTTTATCTGCCTTACAAACTGTTTTTTCATTTAAACTTTATAATAATTTTATAAGATTTAAATTTTCAATACACTTTTAATATCATTATAAATTTCTAATTTTTTTTCATTAATTGATGCAAAAATTATTATTTCCAATCATACAATGCAATCATTTAATTTTGTTGTAAATAAAGCAAACTTTGCACTATATAAGCCTAATTTCTCTTACTAAAAATAGAACCTTTCCCTAATCCTTTATAATCAAAATATTAAATTATTACTTCAGCAGAATTTGCAAGACCACAATAAAATTATGTAGATATTTACTTCACATTTTGCAGAGCCATGAACAGTTTTAATCAAAAATAATATTCTCTCCCCATAAACTCTCTGACTAAATGTATAAACTATAGAGACTTTTCATAATGTGTATTGTCCCTAAAACATATATACATTATACATCACCTGTCCAATATATATTTTACTTTTTAATTTTTTTAGCCTTAAACTGTTTAATCCATACCTAATCACATGTTATTTTAACTGAGTTTTTTTTTTTGTACAAACAGCATTGTGACTACATTCTCAATATCCATAATATATAACATGAGAACAAGTAGAGGTTAGTTAAAAAGATAAAAACTGTCAGGAATAAAGAATAATAAGAAAAAATTTCCCAATAGAAGACAAAATAGTTGCACGAGATAATAATAATAATAAATATTTAATATTTATAAATATTTACATTTTATATAATATGAAAGTCATATTATAGTTGTTGTTTTTTCTTTTGTAATTCAATTTAGATTTATTTAGTTTCCAAATAAAATTTAGCATAATGTTTAAGTAAAAATATATATAAAAAAATGATCATTATTTTTTTTCAATAAATCTTATATTTTAAAATTGATAATAATATATGGAAAATAAATATTTCAAACTTATTATGAAAATTTACTTTTAAAATATTTTTATTAAAAAATATACTAATCAATAAACTTAAAATGAAACTATTAAATTACATTTGAAAAGTTTACTTTAAAATATTAAGTTACACGAAATTCATACTGGAAAAAAAGTTGAATAAATTTAGCTCACAGATATACGCAAAGTGAAAATTATTCAACGGAATAAAAATCTATTTCTTGAATTTAGACTATCAAATGCAATTTGAAAGTAAGAATAAATAGTTTCTGAATCAAAGTTATTAAAAGATACTCTTTTTTTAAAACTTGTGAAAAACAAACTAGGAGATATATCACATATAAGTAAACCATGATAAAATTATTAAATACGATGAGAACAAAAATAATCCTGGAATATATTAATAACGTTCTATTTTAATTCCGGAATATGTAATATATTTTAAAATTGATTTTTTTTAAATATATATATATATATTGAGAGCAAGAACCTTTTCAATTACTTCACCTGTTAAAAATATCAGAGAAACTCATGAATACAACTATCAAATCAGATAAATGAGTTGCATTTTGCTGGAAACTCCAAGAAATTATATGGAGATTCGTTTATAAAGTGATAATTGTGAGAATAAAATTTTATTTGTTATAGATGTAAAAAAAAAAAATCTCATAGAAATTAAAGCAACTTAATATTCTCGTGTCAGAATCACTAAGCATTCATTTGAAAACCTTTTGCAAATAGCATTATCTAAAGTGATCTTCAGACATAATAAGAACCATTTTATCTGACTGATAATTAGATATATGAGTTTCTGTGAGATTTTTCTTGTTGTTTGCTTAGCAGTTGTAAATGTCTTTACTTTTAACAGATTTATATATTTTGTACTCTTATATTTTTAAACATACAAATGGCTCAACATGATAATTTTTCTCCAGTTTAGCACAGCAACAGATTTATACACTTGAGAATTAAAAATTGATTGATTAGAAGTTATTTTAATAGCAACTACACATTCAATTATAATTATTATTAAATTTACATCAGCTTTTTGTTAAATGGTGGATATGTGCAACATTTACTTATTTTAAAAAAAGGGTGGCTAAAACAAAATTAAATGTAAAGTAAAGTGCTCTCTTATAATTGAAGACTGCATGAGATTTTCAATAATGACAATCCTTTATAAATAGTAATTAAATTGTAATTACTTATTCATAGTAACATATCACCTAGCAAGCTCAATTTGTCTATGCGTAAAATACTTAACACATACAAATATATAAAAGTAAAAATCTAAATCAGCTTTTACATAATTTTTTTATACAAACAATAAAGAAAGAAGTCAATTCTCACTAGACTAATCAACTACTGAATGATGATGGTTTATAGTTTTCCTTTTGTGTTAATAAATATCCATTTACTGTCCAATATTTAAATGTCTAGCTAAATTGACTATGGAGTATCTCACTGAAAGATGCAAATTCTAAGGTGTTTTTTTGAAAAATAAAACTATTAACCTATATTCAAATCTTAGTTTATGCATATGGCCACCAGATACAGTAATCATCACACATATATAAATAACGTTTGGCTTCAAAATTATAATTTTTATGCAAATGTAAAAAAAAAATAATAATAATAATAAAGTTTTTTTTTTAAAATTTAACTATTGATGTAAATTTAATACCTAAATTTACTGTAATATAGTAGGTTTTAAATTGCGTTTTACGCAAAAAAGTGAAGTAAAGCGCAATTTAAAACTTACCACTTTTGAAGATGAAGTAAAAACAAGGATTTTATTCAAATATTCTAGATAAAAGATAAAACAATCAATAAAAATCCCACTTCAAGTAAAGGCTTTTTTCACAGATCCCCCCCCCCATAGAAAAACAATAAAAAGGAATACCCTATCACAAGACTTGCTAATTGCTAGATGGGTGATGTTTGAATGATTATTTTTATTCTGTTTTTACTCACTTAGCTACTATTAGAGGTAGTTAACTGGATTGTACTATAAAAGATTTTTGAAAGAAAATCGTAAACATGATTGGAAATTAAAATTCATTTAATATTTTATCCAGTTTGAATGCAACATCATAAGATTCTTTGCTTGTAGAATATACATTACTATATATTTATCAATTTGAATTAAATGTATCACTTTAACATCAGGCTACAAATTAATAACTAGTAAACATTTTGAAATTTGAAATTGTTAATATTTTCTTAATCCAGATATATAATTTATATTAAAAATTAAAATACATGTAACTACTGTAGATCAAAACATGACTTTTTAAATTATATAATAGAAAATTCTCATTCATGTGTTTAGATATAATAATATTCTTAAGATTATAATCACTTGTACTACTTATTCATTTGCAGCTTAAAATCGCTCTGTTGTTTAATGTAGTTGTAGAATGGCCGATTATGGAGCTCAAGATACATGAATAATATTCCAGTTCTATTCCTTTCAGTGTTTGTATTTCTTTTGAGCAATAAAGACATTTAATTACGTTTTTACTAAGAAAATGCAAACAACTTCGGTGATAAATTTTGTTTGAATAAATTATGTTAGGTCAGTTGTATGAATATTTCAACCATGCAATAATAATAATAATAATAATAATAATAATAATAATAACAATAATAATAATAATAATAATAATAATAACATTAACAACAACAATAATAATAATAACTGAAACACAGGCTTATTATATACTTGTGCCTATATATGTAATATAGGGTATATGAGCACAGACCTTCAGATGACCCATCACTCTCCACTCTATCTCAAGCACATATATGCTGAAAAGATAAATAATCACCAATATACGTATTTCATGCTAAACCAGCATTCATCAGTTGGTCCAGATTATCATCTCCCACACATATATACTATAAGTGCTCAGATATATATTAAGATAGACAATCTTCATACTTTAATGAACAGGCTCCAATCTACTACACACTCCAACTCTTCAACCATCCATCCAATTAAAAATCTGATGATGGAATGCTCGAAGGCCACCCTGAGCATTCCATCATCAGATTTTCAATTGGATGGACAGTTGAAGAGTTGAAGTGTGTAGTAGATTGGAGCCTGTCCATTAAAGTATGAAGATTGTCTATCTTAATATATATCTGAGCACTTATTGTATATATGTGTGGGAGATGATAATCTGGACCAGAACTGATGATTGCTGTTTTAGCATGAAATACATATATTGGTGATTATTTATCTTTTCAGCATATATGTGCTTGAGTGTATCAGTGTTATTAGATAGAGTGGAGAGTGATGGGTCATCTGAAAGTCTGTGCTCATATACCCTATATTACATATATAGACACAGGTATATAATAAGCCTGTGTTTCAGTTATTACATTGTAGAGATGTCTGCCCATCCTTGCATATGTATTAAATGGATTATGTGCTGTACATGTGGGGTTCAGATTGACCTTAGGTCAACATGAGTGTGACAAAAATCTCAGCCTCAGGGTGGCCTTCGAGCATTCCATCATCAGATTTTCAATTGGATGGACAGTTGAAAAGTTGGAGTGTGTAGTAGATTGGAGACTGTCCATTAAAGTATGAACATTGTCTATCTTAATATATATCTGAGCACTTATATTATATATGTGTGGGAGATGATAATCTGGACCAACTGATGATTGCTGGTTTAGCATGAAATATGTATATTGGTGATTATTTATCTTTTCAGCATATAGGTGCTTGAGTGTATCAGTCTTATTAGATAGAGTGGAGAGTGATGGGTCATCTGAAAGTCTGTGCTCATATACCCTATTATAATAATAATAATAATAATAATAATAATAATAATAATAATAATAATAATAATAATAATAATAATAATAATAATAATAATAATAATAATAATAATAATAATAATAATAATAATAATAATAATAATAATAATAATAATAATAATAATAATAATAATAATAATAATAATAATAATAATAATAATAATAATGACTCTTAAATGAATATGGCCATTCCAATGTCAAAAAAGGAGAAAAAAAGAAAAAAAACTACTCTAGAATTGATTTTTGTGATAACATTAATCTGTGAACCATAAATACAATCCACATATAGAAAATGGTGTCCATTTTTCTGTTTTTGAATATTTTACAATGTTATTTTTTAATTTCTTCAGCAGAAAATTGTTTTTTTTTTAAATATTCCAATATCATATCTAATTGTAGCTCTCCAATATATTCTATTCTCTGCTATATATTCCCAATGGAAACAATTGATATTGCCCTTCTTTGAAATATCTTTGAAATAATTCTTACAATAGAGACACAGAATCTACCTTTTCCACAAATACTATACTCAAGTTCATCATAAAACATTCTTTTATAAAGTCTTATATTATTATTATTTTTATATTCAGTTCAACAAAAGTGTGATTGTTCAATAGTAGATTGATTGATTTTATGATCTTGTCATTATATTTTTAAAAGTATATGAAGCATTTTAAATAAAACTTTTTGGTGCTTGTCTTATAGATAAAGACGCCATTCGATGTCATTGTTTTTAAGTTAAAACTATAAAATATGAACATTCCTGGGCCAGTGATTTTAATCATTTTGATGTGTTTTTTTGTAATGCGAAAATAAAAACAAAACAAAATCATCTTTTCTAAATATTATTTTTTATTAACGTATACAAATTAAATGATAATAATATATGTAAAATAAAATAAACAAATTACAATTTGATTCATGTTTTTTATTTTGCTTTATTAAAAAAATCAATTTTCTATCAGAGATTTTTTTTACTGGGGTTGCTATTTTTATTTCATATAGAATGACAACAAAAAGTAAAAGTTGTTACAGTTAGGTTTAGGGTTAGTTTTAGGTTAGTTTTAGGGTTAGGTTTAGAGTGAGTTTTAGGGTTAGTTTTAGGGATAGTTTTAGGTTTAGGTTTAGTGTTCTGTTGTTTGTAATGCTAAAATAAAATATATCAAAATCATATTTTTGTAAATATTTTTTAGTAACATCTATAAAATAAATGATAACAATAAACGTAAACTATATTCAACAAAGTATAACTGTAGTCAGAGAAAAGAAAGAAACTAAAACTTTTTTAAACAACAACAAAAATGTTTTCTTTACTTATTAATCATGTTTATAATATATGCTTTTTATGAAATTTATAAAAAAAAGCAATGCAAAATTGTACTTTTCTTACTGGATATTTTTGTGTTACCAATCTTTTTTACTTCAAAAATATACACATGGTAGAATCTTGTTTGTCTCGTGGAATGTTACAAACAGTACGTTACTTGATGTGTTACCTAATTCCAACTCACTTTACACATATATCTTGTCAAGATTTTCCCAATTAAAACTTTAATACAGTATGGTGTAAAAAGTCTGATAATTATTACTTTACAAAATCTGAACATTTCAATACTTTAAAATAAATAAAAAATCCAACGAAAACAACATTTCCATCCAATTAAAAAAAAACACACCCTCTCATCAAGCCGTAACCATTTTATAAACTGTGTGAATTTGGAAAATGTATTTTCTGCAATGCAACATACATGCTGTACTGCAATGTGACATAGTGGCCTGCAATCTGTAGCACAACAAAAAAGTTGTATTATAGAAAAGTGGGTTTGAACGTGTCGACCGTGGAAACGGCATCTTTATGTGTTTTAGTGCAAAAACTGTGCCATAGAGCAGTGTCTTTAGCTATAAGACTAGTACCAACTTTTCAACTGGCTTTAGAGAGTGTTGATAGTATGTATAAGTTTTACTTTTATACAATAAATTAGATAAAATAGAAACTCTCCATGAAGCTGACTTAGTTGTCATAGTTATTTTCCTGTAATAGCAAAGGAATATTAGTGATTGCATTGTATCTCAACATCTAAGTCCATTTTTCTACTTATAAAATTGATTCAGTTGAAATGCATCATGAGAGATATTCACATTTTTAAATTATTTTGAGCTGTATGTTTAAACCAAAAACTCTGGTTTCAAAATTATATATATATAAACAATATCCATTTCATTGATTATAAATTAATAAAACATTAATTAACATGAGTATAGTTAATAGTAAAAAGATCATATAAAGATCAAGGATATGTAATGTCATGTTACTACAGAGTTAAATATAGTGTTTAATTCAGACTGAGCTGAGGAGATATAAATGAAATTAATAAATTGAGTCTGAATTATTATAATCAGAAAAAGTAATTAGGTCTGAGATTTGTTATACTTAAATTAATAAAAATTGTATTATCAGAATACTGAATCAGTTAACATGTGTTTTGTCATTGTTAGTAATATGTTTGGATATTTGCATAAATCATTGTCTCATTAGATGATGATGTTCAAATAATATATGTTTGCAAATGTAGAAGTAAATTGCTATCAGTATAAGTAATAATATACATAAAATATATTCTATAATAACTGCTTTTATTAACTGTGCACTAAATAAGAAAAAAAAATAATTATTTTCTTCAACCACAATTGAGATTTTTATATTTAAATTGAAATAAAAGTAAAGAACATTTATAAATTAATTAATTTAATTACTTGTTATAACAATTAGTGCTTGAATTAATAATTTATGGGCACTAATGCTTTCATTTCAAGTTAAAAATAGAAATTCCAACTGTAGTTGAAGAAAATATTTATGTTTTGGCTTTTTAGTGTACAGTAAATGAAAAATGTTTATAAAATATTTTTATATATATAATTTTTAATTTTTTAGTATTCATATATTTTTTTGTAATTTATTATTACTATTATTTTCAACCATTATCAATCTACTGCCAGATGAAGGTCTCTCCAAGTTTAATCCAGCTTGTCTGACCTTCAATCTCTCTTTTCCACATCTCATCAGCAAACTTTCTTATTTCATCCATCCATTTTATATGTGATCTCATGCCAGATTTTTTATTTCTTGGGATCCAATTCAAAAATTTACCATCCATCTATCATAATCTCTTCTAATAATATGTCCAGCTCATCTTCATTTGTCTCTTAATTCTTTTTTAATGAAGTCAATAATATCTGTTTGTTCTCTCACCCATGTATTTTGTCTTAAGTTCTTCCTTGTTGCTCTTAACATATATTTCTCTATACTTTATTAAGTGACCTGAAGTCTCTATATTATCAGTGTCCAAGTCTCAGATCTATAAGTAACAATGAGTAAAATGCATATATTAAAAATCTTTCTTTTCAAACACATAAACATATTTGCTTTTAGTACCTTAATTATTCCAATTTAAAATGGAGAATAATATAAGAAGAAAATTAAAATGAGATATGATTAATTCTTCAACCGTCTCTTACGAGGCTCCTCATAGACATCTGACGTCACTCTAACTCTGCCAGTTCTTATGCTAAAAAATTTGTTTGATAGGTTTTGAATAGGTTTTTAAAAGTTCTGTAAGATGGTGCCCTCTTCCGATAAATTTTACAAGTAAAAAATAAAAAAAAATGCATTTAAACCTAAACAAAGAAAGAACATTATTTGTGATTGGTTCTTAGCATGCTCTCAGCTGAAAAAGACATTCTGATTGGCTGGAAAGAACAAAGAAACCGCCTGATCAAAGAAAATAAAGAAAAACACTGAGATTTTCATTTCGAATGCAATTTTAATTATTAAAAAAATATAATTTCAGAAATTAAACTAGTTTTTTAAAAAAAAAACTAAAAAAACAAAATTATTTTCGAAAAATATTGAAGATTTTAGTAAAAATATTAAAGAAATATTTAAAAGAAATATTTACTTTTCTATAACGTAAAAGTCGACCTTTTTGTTTATATTACAGCTTTTATGTTGCCGAAATTGAATATTTTAGAATAAATAAATAGCAATTTATTTTTGAAAGAACTTTCGTTCTCTTCATAACCTGAAAAATTAGTAATATACTTTTTATAAATGTATCTGAGTTGAATTTAATATTATAGGTGAATATGTTTTAACAATAGGCTTTGTCTTCAGTTTGTGAGTTGGCCAATTAAAAGATTTGATTTTTACCTCATACAACCAATAATATAATTAGCGGTTAAAAGGTTAATAGAAAATAAGATTTGAAAGAAAAAATATGTCAAATTAAAGTTATATATATATGTGTGTGTGTGTGTGTGTTAAAATTAGTGGCCATATTTTTAGTTTTTACACAGTAAATATTAATGTTGAATATAAAATATTTTTTATATTATTTTTAATTTTTTAGTATTCAGTTATTTTTTATAATTTGCTCTATTTATATCAAAGAATAAAAACTTTGTTGCAATCATATGTTTTAAATAAAATTTATAGCATATTAAAAATCAATATTTTAATTATGAAAAAAGTATTTAAAAAAAAAAGAAATTTTACAATCGAGAGAAAATAAAATTTTATCCTTTTTAAAAAAAGCAATTTTTACAATCAATGGTTTTTATATCCATTTTCATTAAACATTAATATTTTTAGATTAACCTTTTTTAAAAAAATAATGCATTTAACAATATACCACTTTTTTGTGCTCAACACTGAAAACTACTGAACTGATACATAATTTGAAATTGTCCACCAATCACTTTACAGTAAAAAAAGCCCTGAAATATATCATTGTCATTTTACACTACCATTAATTTCTAACATATATAAACAAAATTTTAAAAAAATCCAATTGATAAAAATCTGTTAAATCTTGATTACAATTTTTTTAAACAAACAAACAAGTCTCTAACTTGAATAAAAGTGTTTGAATATAAAATAAAAAGTGAGATTTAATAGTATATATTTATTGCTATTACTACAACTACTGTAAATAAAACAATAAAATCTAGTATCAATATTATATTGGTATAGTATTAATGGATTTAAGAATATTAACTGTTTGTCATTTAGCCATCTAGTACATAAATTTGTCAATAATTTTTTCATTTTTTATCTGAATCTTTTAAAATATTAGTAATATTTTTTTCATTTTCTGGAGTGTTTCCCTTGTTCATAGGTTTAATCATATCTAATTTCTTTATTTAAAATATTTTGCAATTTAGAAGCTGTAATTAACTGTAAGAGATTTTTTCCTGAAAATTCTTTATAAAACCCTTCCACATATCTAATGATATCATCTCTCTTTTTAGCAATAGTTTTACTTTTTCATTTAGCTGCGATATATTTTTTCTTCAAATGACAAAATATTGTTTTACAATTTTGAGATTTTTATTCTCTTCTATAGCTTTTCTTATGAATTCAAAATTATATTTTTTAAAATCATTATTAAATCTATTTTTAATATTAGTTATGAGCAAGTATAAGAAATGGTGATCATGTGATGTATGGTGGTTTCAATCTTTTTTATATCATTTTAAAAAACTCCTCTCAATATTCAATTCTTTTTAATAGATCATTTTAAAACTTTTCAACTTCATTCTTGAGATTTTCTCATCTCATTTGAAGATTTACTGGTAATCTGCTTGTTTTTTATCCAGGCTATCTTTTGTAGCAGTTCTTAATAATTATCTTTGTATTAATTTTTGTCAGATATGAACTATCTTCAGAGTCTGTTAATATTTTTAAATGATTTTCAAGTTATAGTTTAAATTCATAAGAATATTTTTAAAGATTAAGAATATCAACTGTTAATAATGAACTTCTTAATAGCTTTTGTCTCTGTGGTATAGCATTAATACATCTTACATTTTATTTATTGATAATCACTTTTTGTTAAACCTGCTAAAAATTATACAATCTTGAAATATATTTCTTCTTTTAATTAAAATATAATCCATTTCAGCTATATTTTTATTCAGATATGCCCATGTAGATTTTCTATCAGAACACTAAAAAGAACTAATATACAATTTTGCTTTTTTCTGTGAAATCCACAAATCTATACCTTTTTTCACTTTTAATCACCATACTCACAACATTTTTATCTTTCAATTGTTTATCAATTCTAGCATTAAAATCTCCCATGGCACTTGTTATCTGATTTAATCAGAAGCATGTTAGAGATCTATATATAAAAATTTTCTACTTTTTCATCCTTTTAAGGCTTGTTAGTTCATTTACCTTAATTATCTGCATTTGTTATTTTTTGTTAAGTTGTATAATTAATCTTGCCACTGCTTGATATACCATCAATCTCTGCAATATTGTTTTCCACTTTTTACTTATAATGAATCCTGCTCTAACCTCACTTCTAATATTTGTGAATGTGTTGTATATATATATATATATATATATATATATATATATATATATATATATATATATATATATATATATATATATATATATATATATATATATATATATATATATACTTTTTAAATCAATTACCTTTTCACCTATTTTTCTAACTTTTCAAATTCCAATGTCTCATTTAATATAAATTAGCTCTTTTTCCAATTCATAGAATCTTCCAATATTTAAAATTGATCTGTAATTGTAATTAATTAAATAAAATATTGTCATTCATTGGCTGTTTGGGTCTGAATCTAGCAAATTCTTAGCATCCTCCACTTATGGTTATCAACCACCTCCCCTGGCTGATGAATTATAGCCTCCTGAGATTAAAGGTCATAAATTAGTTTTGTTGTCATAATTATAAATATTTATTTAAAACAAGAGGAGACCATTCACACTCATTTATCCTATCTTCATGAAAACTCAATCCATATTTCAAATAAAACCTACCAGACAACTATGAAGAAAGTCCATGATGTTTTTTGATCTTATATTCAGATGTAAAAAAAACAATAATCACACTGATACTGGCTAGGATGTTTTGGTGAAAAGCTTATTTATTTTTATTTACTGAATGAATAATCACAATAATAAGAGCTGCAATTACAAGAATGTATGGAGTAAATATTAAGATTTTGTCCTGGTTCTTTGAGGCCTCAAAGATAAAACAAATGGTCTTCTTTTGGGTAACAGTAATTCATTTATGCCATGAATCTTAAATTATATCTTCATTAATCGAGAAATATGAAAATAAGTATCAAATGTGTTCTTTTCCATATATGATATAGCAAAAATAAAAATATATTAAATTGTTGAAAGAAAGAAAGCAACATAATAATGCTACTTCTCTAGCATTAAACTCTATCTTCCTTATATAATAAGTGAAAAAAATTTCAAAACTTACAAAAAGAAAGGAATTTTGTATTTTGAAATTAAAAACTATGTGAAATTGAAAAAAAGCATATTAAGAGTATTTAATTGGTATAGAATTAGAAAAATAAATAAATAATACTAAACTAAACTTTTAATTTTATATAAAATTCTTATCAATAACTTAACTGAGAAGTTATACATACACTCTGCCATGAACAAATCCAGCAACAAGTAACTGAACTCTTTGAATCAATACATAAGCCATTAAAATTATTCATAACTATATTTGTCCTTAAAGACATATATATGAGACTTAATATTTATGCAATGTGTATTTTAATTTTTTTTGTTGTTGTTTAGATTTAGTATATCATCACTATCTCTATAAAGCAATTTTTCTTTTAACCTTCAATATATATCGGTTTCTTTTTCATCTAGTTATTTATTGATCCTATTATTTTATCTGAGTGAGTCTACCCTATTCTGATTAGTTTATTTTAACAGCTTTATTCTATTTTTTTCTATTCTCCATTTATTATATTTCATTCAATTTGAGTATATAATTCTTAGGCATTTATTCATTCTATATGTAGTTCTCATTTCTTTAAATATAGGCTACATATAATTGGACCTCGTGACTGTGTTGTTCTTATGTAATGTGTGATTACATGATTCAATCATTATTGTTACAAAGTTATATTGATATTTTATGTAATAGGAAAAAATGGCATTGAGATATTCTATCGATATTTTTATTTTATTTAATAATATTAATTTGATAAAATATTAATATTGCTGCAACAAAATTGTTTAATGATTAATGGTGACATTACCAGGTGCATTATCCCTTGTATTCCAATTCTATCTTGGTTGTCTAAAGAGTCGTCTACTAAAGACAGTTTTATTTGAGTAAATAGAATAAGACTTATTTTAAAAAGTCATATTTTAGACTTAAAATTTTAAAAATATATTTTAATTCTACTAGCCATGACATAATATCAATACCCTAATTCTTAGTTTTTAATCTTGCTGATCTGCACATAACTATAAAATGTTTTAGCTAAATTTGTATAAGCAATATCAATATAATGATTCTATTATGAATAATCATTACATATATATTGATGTAATTTATATAGTTATTCTAATCTATATAAAACTTATATAATTAGAATGTAAGAATATGTTTTCTATTCGTTAAAAATAATTTATAAATAAAAATTTAGTTTTAAAACTCGTGTAATGATATAATTTTAACTTTTTTAAATTAACAGAAAAATAATGTTTTAATATATTTAATTGTTTGAAGAAAATAAATACATTGTGTATAAATGGTATATAGTTATAAAAGTTAAAACATCATTAAATAATTATAGAAACAGTGGTTCTGGAAGTATAATTCAGTTGTTTACGCATAACAAGAACAAAACTACTTCACCAAAATGTCACTTAAATCTAGATTTTCTTTTTTGTTTTGTTTTTTCAGTATTTTGCGAAAAAAATTTTTTTAATAATTTTATTATACCCATATTCAAAAAATAATATTTTGTTTTTAATCTAATATTTTATATTCAATTCCTGTGTTATACATCATAAAATTGTTTTTCTCTTTCTGATTTGCTTGTTTTATGTGTTTATGTGTATCACTCTTCAATAAAGCAATGTCTTAATATGTGTGGCAAAATTAAATTATTTTATTCATATATATATAATAAAAAAGTAATACTTTATTCTATCAATAAAAAAATTATACTCGGAAATGTTTTTTATATCACTTTACGTATAAAACAATTATACGAACTTATACTTCTTATTGAATAATATTTGTGTAATGCAATTTTCATTACATCACTCTCGCGCAAGATAGGGACTGGTTTCTATCCACTTTAACATATGACCAAAGACATGTGAAAAAGATGTAGTAATTGGCTACTATATATATTGAACGATGATAAAAATATATGTAAGAGATTGTGATCTGGGCTAACTGATAAGTGCTGATTCAATAGTAAATGTGCATCTTGGGGATCAAACATTTTTTCCATATCTTTGGTTATACATATATAATTACATCTCTCCACAAGTTGTTAAAAGCAGATAGAAACCAATCCCTACATTGCATGAAAGTAGTGTAATAGAAATTACTCTACAGAAACATTATCCATTAAAAAGATCATCTCTTGTCTAATGAATGATTAATAAAAATTATTATTATGTACTCCTTATTTATTTATAAAATACCATATACTAAATATTTTAAATAAAATTATTTATTTGTTAACTTTTTTAAAATGAATTAAAAAAAATAATAGGATCCATTGCACTTAAATTCATGTTTGTTATCATAAATGCATTTTGATGACTGACTATAAATTTCATCTATTGATAAAAACTATAATTGTAAAATAATAGTTTCATGTGAGATTATATAAAAGCTTCACTTAACTATAATAACAATAAATGCATACCAGAGAATTCCCAGATATATTAGAATGATAACAGTAGAAAGCACCATAAGATTTCCTGTGAGGCACTGGTAACATTTAAAATATATGAGAATGAATAATATCTTATTCATTTCACTGTTGCCCATGTGGTCTCCCATATGATTATAAGTTGATTCAAGATTGTAATC
Organism: Epiperipatus broadwayi; assembly: GCA_028023455.1. Lineage (NCBI taxonomy): Eukaryota > Metazoa > Onychophora > Udeonychophora > Euonychophora > Peripatidae > Epiperipatus > Epiperipatus broadwayi. The sequence goes on along the minus strand of JAQFVV010000068.1, from coordinate 2,638,724 downwards.
ATTTCTAAATAAAATAATAATATGTATATTGAAATGTTAAATATATTAAATATTATATTGTAAAATAATATTAAATAAGGTAATAAGTTTGTAAAAACATTTAAGTTTAAGAAAAACTGGTAAATTATAAAGCATGATGTAGGTGTAAAAAATGAGATCAAAGTTTCCAAAACAAGAATTCAAACCTATATAAAGTCATTTTTACTTAAATTAAGCTATCTGTATTTTTGTTTTAATCAAGATGTAAGGAATGAATAGAGAAGATAAACATCTGCCAATTGCCAAATCTAACTCAATCTCTTGCAAATATGGCATACTATTTTTGAACAAAACTAATTAAAATAAAAAAACAGTGATTACTTCAAATGTTAAAACAGAATTGTTAAGAATATTATGACAATTTACAAATGGAATTGATTAATTTACTATTGCAGGAAAGATCAAACTCTGGCTGCAAAACTTTGCTTTGTAAATTTTAAAAAATGTGACTATTATTCTAATGTATTAACCATTTTAAGTTTTATTTTAGTTTATATTTTATATTAGCAAGCTACATTTTATATTTTGGATTGTTTAAAAACTGAGAATGAAAGTTTTGTTTTAAAAAAAAGTTAATTGCATTTTAAAGCAACTGAATTTTAAAAAAAACATTTGAAAAAAAAATTCACTCCATATTATATATATATAGGTTATGATTTGTTAACATTTTGAAAAAAAGATTTTTCTTTAATGTGAAATTGTCATCTAAAATAATCAAAAGTGTAATATTCAATTTAAATAAATGCATATGCTTGTAAAATAGCTAAAGTTATAAATGTTAAAAAAGGGAGATGTATCTCATATAAACATTGGTATTTTAAGTTAAAGGTTTATTTTAAAATTAGATTGACTCCATTTGTGCATAAATTAGCCCTCCTTTTGATTGCTGTGAGTTAAATTTTATGTGAGTTAGAACTTAGTTAGAACTTATTATGTACATGTAATTATTAAATCTCTGTGGTTTATTGTACACTATATCTATATGGAGAATTTATTTACAATTTTTTATACAAATTTAGGTCAAATCTAAAGAACCATTTTAGTTAATTAAAGAGTATTAATAGTAAATAGGATCAGATTCAAAGAACTACCTTTCATATATTAGTTTGTTATTGTTAAATCAGTATTTGGATCTAAAGTGGACACTCCCTAGAATTAGCATAGTAAAAAGTGTATTGGTTAAAATTATTCCATATTAAATATGTGTGTGACTGATATAAATAAATATACAATATTAGTGAAGTTAACCATACATATTATTACATTCAAAGTTTGTTATAAGTGAGGGATTTACTCTACCACAAATGTGCTCAATTATAAAAAAAGAAAATAAGTTGTATTATAAGATTTAAGTGAAAATTTACTGTTTTGCAATTAAGAAAAATAAACCATGGAAAATTTATAAATAATTATTGTTTTTCTACTGGTGCATGTGAACTTAAAAAAAAAGAGGAAAGAGAGATTGAAGCAATGGTTTTATTTTTTTTAAAAAGGGAAAGAGAAAAAAAACTGGAGAAATGGTTTTACTGAAAAATTTTTTTTATTTATCTGACAATTATAATATTTTGTAATAAACTATAGTTTTGTTATTGGTTTAAATAGTGTGATAACATCTTTATAGATAATATTGTCTGGTCTCCATATTTATTCCATATGCATTTTATTGAAAGTAACTTATGTTCTACATTATTTAGCCAGATAATATGATGAAACATGAACAAGTTTAAAGTTGGCAGTTGCATGCCATGATCATCTACATATTGGGATGAAAATAATAGTGCATATAATTCTGCATTTGTTTTAACATGACATAAAAACTGGTCATTTGTTTAAATCTGCTGATGCTGAAATCATTTGTGTAAAAAAAAATAATGATGTAAAATTTTAAAAAAAACTTTGGCATATATTACATTTAAAAAATTATATTAAGTGTAAAGGCCAATAGTAATCCTCTTAACATGAACTATTGTTTCAATTTGTAATTGGTGTGTGTATTTATATATAGATTTGCTAAAATAAATTATAGTCTAACTTTGATAAAATGATACAGATGCTATACATTGAAAGTCTGACAACAATTTTTCTATTGTCGTATTATTCATTAATGGTCAATTCATTTTTTAGGAATATATATTCTTAAATCATAGTGAAATATAAAATTATATTGCAGTCCTGTGAACAAATAATTATTAACATTGTAATAAGAAATTTAAAAATATATATATTATATCTAGCATTGTATTCAACTATGTATCTAAATGTGTAAACAAAAATCTCTGGAATAAATTCTACAATATTCAATATACCAATATAAATAAATATTAGTTACAGCCATCTTATGGAATGTACACTATTCTGAGTAGCATTTAATAGTTAACAATTAAAAAATAAATCTTAACAAAGTCACACAACATTAACATACCCATGTCATGTATACTAACACAAATAAATTATTTATTTAATAAGTCATCTGTCATATTTGTAAAATATGACTCTTTGATTTTTTTTTTTTTTTCAAAATATTTTCCATATATAAACTAAAACACTGTTAAAGTAAACATTTCCAATACAATTAATTAAATGTTCAGCAAATACAGATTTAAATATATCCACAGAATATCATAATTTACTATATAAAAGTTCATATTCATGAATTTCTCTTTTTCAATACACATTTTGACTTACTAATGTAACTGGACCTGCATCAGCATATCAATTTATAAATAATACTACATTTGTTGATTTTATTAACATCTTTTCCATTAATTATTAATTTATCAGTACTTAGCCCAACATTAAATGCAACATTAAAATGAGAAGTAATAATGATATAGTCATTCTTTACATTATTACTTATATATGATGATGAAGTCAGGTTTTCTTTTCAATGTTTTTATTCCTCCATTTATATGTAAATATTTATAATGTAAATAAAATATCTTTTCTATCATATCCTACATTCAATAATTCATTTGTATATATTTTAATTTTGGATAATTTATCATTTTGAAATTTACATAAAATATTATTTGTAAACAAAAATGTTCTAAATCCAGCTAATTTATGCATTAAAAGAATATTTGATTTGAGATGTACAAACTCACTAATTGACAAAGGTTTTGTGAATGCTTTATAATTGACTACATTATATTCTCTCCATGAAGTTTATTCTAGATATTTTGTTTTATATACAGTCCTCAGAAGTAGCAGTACATTTCAAGCCATCAGTATTTAATTTATTAATAAGATGTACTGTAACAGACAATCCAGCAATTAAGCATATCATCTACAAATATATAATAACCTTTAATGCTAAGTTTGTTTAGTTTTATCAGTGCCCTTCAGTTCAACTCCACCAGATCATGACCACCTATCAGTGCAGGCAGTTAGCTCACTTTCCATCAATATGCATTCATTTCATGAGCAACCTTTGTTCAATGACTTTCACTGAATCATCCTCACACATGATAATGACTGGCTTTTATCCTCTTCTACTGTCTTTTGGAAAAATAAATAATCAATGTGTTGTAGTTGTATTTCTGTTTTTGTCTATGTATCCTCATATCAGCTCTATTATATTGAAACTATCCATTAGTTTTGAAAGTTATACCACAGTCTTTTATATATGCGTGTATATATATACATCGTCTAATTGACACTGCATTTTAGAACTTTCTATTTTTTTTTAATAAGATAATCAAAATTATATAGATAACTTAGCAAACTGTAGATCATTTCCGTTTTCGATTGTTGAAATAACTAGTTCGCCACAAGTGTGACTTTAAAATGTATTAAATTTTTTTATAGAAATGTGATGAATTTGAAAGAAAATAATATCAAAATAAGAATTTAATTTACTCAGTTATTTTATTATTATTCTGTCTGTGGTGGGAAATTAGAATGACCATATGAGAATAATAAAAAAGTCAATCTATTAAGAAGTAAAATATTTTGATTTGAAAATATGGTATACACTATAGATTTGAAAATACATTATATATAATACACATGTCACGTCAATGTTTTTATATAAAAATATAGGTTAATAGCGTAAAAATTGTTTAGAAAATGAATAAAAATTATAAAAAAATAATCCACGAGAAAATTAGACTTTTGTCTGAAAATATCATTTGGGATATTATATCATATATACCGTTGTTTAGGATATATAATGACAATTAATCACTATAATCCTTTTCATTTCTCCAATCTAAGACTTTTTTGTGTTTTTAGTTTAAAAATTAATCCAGGATTGAGTCTGGTATATTCAAAACTGCAATAAACCATACACACATTTACTTATTATTTTAACTTACATAGATAGCCCATGTGCAGTGTGATGTGACATGAATTGCTTAAAATCAATATCCAGAAAACAGTTTGAGTATCAGTTTACAATTAAAATCTACAAACCATTAATTATTCATGTTTATATAAATAACTGAAGAGCAAAGAGATGTCAAATGGATTGTTTCAAAATAGTATCAAAAAATTTGTCTGAAGAATAGTTTGGGATTATTTTCCATGCAATCATAATACCTCTCTCATTCGGATTGATTATTATTTGGGAAAAAATCTAAGATAATTTGAATGGCACTAAAGCATTCATTTTATCACAGTAAGTAGATATATTGAAAATAGAGTAGCTTATCTATAGAGGGCTTAATATCAACTTCTAAAATAGATGCTGTGTTTCAAAATACTTATAATGTAGATAAAAAATCATTTGAAAAATTACTATTTATGATCAATTTTAGTTGAAGATAATCTAATGGTCTGTAATATTAGTAGTTTATCTTTTGATTTTTTTATTTCAATACCTTTAAAAGTACTCTATCCATGTTTATATTTTTAAAACAATGAAATCTATATCAAATAATTAAAATGAGATTGTTTTCTCTTTTTATTCCTTTTTTGCCTATCAAGAATTGGGCAAAGAATTTTTGTATACCAGATTTCTCCACCACTGATCCAATTGGTCTGTATAATAGACAAAAGTCAAAATCTTATCAATATCTTATCATGGATTATTTTCCAAATAGATAACTGTATAAATAGAACTTTTTCCCAAAACTTTCTGTCTAGTGTTACTCATTATTAATCTTGTTTTCAATCACTTTTTTTCATATTTTTTATATCTCATAATTTTTTGCAGTTAATTATATGCCCAATTCAATTTCTCTTATATTGTAGTATAATAAATTAATAATTTCATTCTTCAATATTTCATCATTGCAAACATATACTTTCAACATATCTTCTCTAATATCCAAATACACAGCTAAAAAGCCCCTAATGTTTCTACATTAATGTTCTAATCACTTTACTTAATGAAGATGGTAATAAATAATGATGTAAGTATAGAATAATTTGGCTACATAAATAAACAAGGGGATAAAATATGATTAAATATATTTTCAGAAATATGAATTGAAGTTGACATAATGAATGATAATTATAGAAGATATTATAAAGTATAATATTTTAGAAAGCAATTAAGTTGTAAGAAAGAATTATGGAATATTACATTTACCTATAAAAATTAAAGATTTATGTGAAAAAAATATAGTGATGCTATTTTAAAATGTTTATGCAGATATATAGAAAAAATAATTGCAAAATATTTTATAAGAATGATTATACACAGTATTAAACAACTGATAAAGTGAAGAATATGATTAGAATGTTATTAAAAGGATATATGAGAAAGATATTAGAAATTTAGAAATGTCAGTTAAGTATATGATGAAAAGTTTACATGAGTAGAACATAATTTAAATTCTGCTGTTGATCATATGTTGGAAGATAATGATAAATTTATTTAAAAGAATTAAAGATTTTGATGATAAAAAAGGGAACTGGTGGGGTCATGATCTTATATTGATGGAATTAGGAATGTCTAAAAGGTTATAGAAAAATATTAAATAAATGATGAATTGAAATGATACATGATATGAAGGATGATGAATTTAAAGTTTATGAAAAGTAAAATATGGTGAAGAAGATGAAAAATAAATGTTTATTTAGAATTAATAAAAAAGATGGAATAGAAATATTTTAGAAAGTATTAAAAAAAAGACATATGAAGAGTCTATTAAAAAAGTGAGCAAAGTGTTGAAAATAAATAAAATTGAATAGAATTAGTAAGAAGTAGAGAGAAGTTAATAAAAAGAAAATTAACAGTGCAGTAATTTGGAAAACAAAAAAGAAAGAGCTATATTGTTAAATACATTGAGAAAAGACTAAAACTGTAAAAGAACTTAAAAAATGAATTTGTAATAAAAAAAAAAAAAACCTTGAGTCATAAAGAATTAATAAATGAAAACCCATCCATGAAATGATTGATGGAATGATAAACTCAGAACAAAACTGAGAATTAGGCAGATTATATAATAAAAGAAAAAGCAAAAAAGAAGACGATTTGACAACAAAAACATTATAGATATAAAAAGATATGCAATAGCTGCTTTTTTTTAAAAAAGTTAATAAAATTATAGAAAATAATAAAATTGCAAATGAGTGAAAAAATAGAAAAATTAAGTGCATAGTCTTAAGGTTATAGCCTTAATATATATTACTTATTGTTATATATAAAAAAAAGAAAAGATTTCAAGTTATTAATGCAATTTAGACCAATGGCAGTAATATTTATTATATATAAAATATATATTATAATACATAGAATTAGTAATTAAAATGGAAAAATGTTAAACTTTGGAAAAGAATCAGAATAAATTTCATTGAAGAAAATAAATAAAGAATAATTTACTGTTATTTAGTTGATTGAAATGTCTTATGTGGAAAATTAACAATTATTAATAACATTTTTAGATAAAGAAAGACTTTTGATTAAGTGGTTAGGAATAGATTGTAAAAAAATCTTGAAAATATAGAAATAGATTTAGGCTGTTTAAGAATGATTAAAAGTTTTTATAAAGATATTTTTTATAAGTACAAAACCAGAAGTGTGAAATCAGGTTAAAATAGTTTATTTGTAGTTGCTTTTATTATTAATTTTGTTTTGTTTTTTTAAAACTAAATGTTGAGATAGAAAGATTGTATATATAGGTGGGATTTTGCATAGATAAAGCAGCAAATGACATGATATGGTAATTCTATTTTTCAAATGGTATGACATTTATTGAAAATATTATAAAAAATTATTAATAAAATATGAAAAAACAAAAATATCTAAAAATTAAATTTAATGAAAGAAAAATCTAAAATATTATTTATTGATGAGGAGATAAAACTGAAGAAAAAAAAAGAGAAGATAAACATAAGTATTTAGTCACTTTCATAAAAAAGAATTACATAAATAATTGAAAATTAGAATTGACATGAAAAATCAAAAATAAAATTGGATTGCTGTCTAAAAGTACAATTATATGTAATAATATCCACAAAAGTATCATAACTTAATACTAAATATTAAAAAAACACAAAATACTTGTCTAACAAATGAAAAATCAATGAAAAATGAAGTTTTTTTTTAATAATAACAATTAATTTATTAATAACAATAAAAAAACTTCATAAAACAAATTAACTTTCTCTAGCCCTTTGTGTTGAAAAATGTATATAATCAATAAAAAAAAAATATTTTAGACAGTGAAATCAATTAAGTGCATAACGGCTTAATTCATTTGCTTTAAGGTCTCTTAATCCCCTTCAACATGATTGATTTCCTGGCTCAGGGTTAAGAATGTGAAAATAATCAATCTTATAATACATAAAAATATTTTTTATCAAAAAAGAAACATTACCATTATTAAAATGCAATAAGAATGTTAGAATAACATTTTTAAAAATGAGTCTCTTTACAAAATCAATTCAATTTTGCCAATTATTAGCAAGGTTAGAAATTATTCAAAAATGAATTAAGTGAAAAAATCTTATGAAATTTTGTTGAATTCAACATTTACTGAGTCTTTTTCTTTCAGCATTTAGGACAAAATTTGATATCTCAAATGAATGTTAAAGGGGTCTCTATTGCTGATGTAACTTGAGGTTTTTTTTTTATAATAATTCACATAACTTTTAAAAATTATTTAATGATAAAGAATATCAGGTAGATATATATATATATGTGTGTGTGTTATTTCTTTTCTTCGATATACACTTTCTATTTATGAATTCTTTCTTCTCTGACAATTTTTCTGCAGGCATTATAGGCAATTAAGTATAGTGACAAAAAATATCACTAACAATGATAATATTAACTAGGCCTTTATTTTATCAACTCTTTATACATCTCATTGTATCAATTAGTCCACATGTCAGAAATACAGAGCAAACAATTCTATGGAATTCCTTTTTAGCCATAGTAGAAATATGTGAATGTAGTTGACTGGAAATCATTGTTGATAAGTTACCATGAATAATTCTCACCAAATGATAATTGTTGACATGTAACAGTTAAAATTTCAACATCAGTATATACAAACCTTTTATATCTAGCTGTGCCATTGTCTGTTAGATTACCTACCTTCACTTTTTTAAGTAATTAAATTAATTTTTTGGGAAATAATTAATTCTATTTTCGAGTCATAACATAAAAGATTTGCTTCAATTCCTTATACATTAATAAGATATTTTTTTCTAAGAACATAAGTCAAAAGCATATTTTTAAATGTAAATTCAGAACTAGAAATTTTAATCAGTTTCAGTTTATTTTCTTAATCCCTTGATTTATTTTTAATTAAACTAAAATATTTTATCTAAATATCTTTCTATTTTAAGCAGAACAAAAAACTAAATGTTAATTTCTTTTAAATTTTACTCTTTTTTTAAATTAATTCTTTTCTTGTTAAAAAAGAACAACAAAATGATATTTATTAAAAATCAAATTTATTATCTCTTTCTAATTTTATTTCTTTTTAGTTTTACATAGTTAAACTTTTAAAAATTTATATTTCTTTCTCATCTTTTAGATATTAAAACTAGCTAAACTATCATTAAAACTTAATTTTAACTTTCTCTTAGCTTTTAAATTTATATTTATTAAGTTGTATATGTAACCAATGTCAGAGAGTTTACATTTCACATTTTTCCATTTACGAATAAATAAAGCCAATTCAATTTTTTGAAATTGATAGATTTTATTTCTACTTTCACATTTTTCTTCTTTTTTAAAACTGAAACTAATTTCATGCTTAGCTACACTTTTTTTAAAAGTGAAGTTATAAGTTGTGTTTATAATAAAATTTTGTCATAATCAGTATTATTTATATTTCCCCTGTAGAAAAATTTGACTTTAGCTAATCATTGGATCAGATAACCAATGCACAATGCTGGAAGAGACAAATAAATTTATCACTTGGCAAAACGCTTATAATGAAGAATGATCATCATAAAGACTCCTTCATTTAAGCACAATATAATTCCTACAATCCTGCATATAAAATAATAATAATTTGTATGGATAAAACCTGAAAAAATTCCAAGTTTTAGAGGATAATTCCTGGCTCATTTTTGAGAGTTACAGGCTACTGAATATAAATATAATCTGGATGGATGCAGTACTGGGATAAAAACACTACATGTAGTTTCATGAAAAACATTGTGACCTAGAGCCAAAACAAACCCTTCTATTCATTACCACTACTGAAAGTAAAGCAATAAAACCTCAGCAGTTAAATTTTTTCATTTTATGGGTTTGTTAAATTTAGTTTATTTTTTCATAAAACATTTGCCTTTTTAACAGATCCAGGATTGTAATATTAATAGGTCATCCTTATTCATATAAGAGTTAAACTTTACTGTTTTTAGGTATTTGTTTAATAGTACAGGTACCCTTATTTGGAATGATCTAAAAATTCTCTATTTGTCTCATGCTTTAACTTGTTTGGCTATGACAGCATTAATACTGGAATATAATGCTCCTTCAAGTGATCTATATATAATAATTTGCTTTATGTATGGACTACTATCTGATTATTTTAATATTTCTGTTATTTTTGTATTATTTATACTTTTTATTTTGCAGACCTTACCAGGAAGAGCACTTCTATCTTTAATTTTTTTAATCTATCTTGTTTTCAGCATTTATTTCTTTAACATTTGAACAACACAATTCAGTTTCAATATTCTAATTTTATTGTTTCTTGTACCATATAAATAATTATTTGTAATGTTTATATTATAATTTGTCTCATTGTAATGTCCCTTTAATTGTTCCTCATTTTTATGCCATTATTTTCTTCCACATCATTAGATAAAATTTCATTATCTTTGGTTTTCCCCTCTGATTTCCTTTATCATCTGGGAATGACCATCTTTTATTTCTTTTATAAAATTTTCCATTTAGTTTGTTAGTTCTTCCTGTTGTTTATTTTTCTGATTTTTTTACTTCCTTATTTTGCTTTTGCATTGACACTTCAGTTCATCAAAGAAGTTTCTGTTCATGTTCATTAATTCACAATTAAGAAACTCAGTTTTGCCTATGGGCCTGTACTTTTCCTTAGCTCTTGTAATCATATTTTTTTTTATTTAAAAAATTGTAATGAAGTTGTCTAATAGATTAATTTTTACAGGAACAAACAAGAGAAATTTTAATCTATTGTTTCTTTTCTTATATTTATTTTAATTAAAGTGCTTGCCCTTCTTTCCAAACCATAGTCTTTTTATTATCACCTTCATATTTATTTTATTTTTATTGCCTTACTATTACCTAACTGTTTTTTTTTGCATAATTATTACTTTTACTTATTCTATTCTTATCACTCTCTATAATCCCATATTTCTATTTCTTTTCCTTTTTTTTCTAGAAAGTTGGCCTCTTTATTGTCTCATTTCTCATCAGCGCCCAAATATTATTTATTTGTCACTTTATCAATTTCATTAACTTTTTTTATTTTTCATTGTTACTGACAGTAGTAATGGTATTTTTAATGAGTCAATAGTTATGATTTATGATCATAAATGATATATATATATTAAATAATACATTAGCAATTTAAAAGTGTTGCAGTTTGTAATGTTATAATTGACTATTTATTAGTCTTCATTACATGGACATGTTTATTTCATGTTTAAAGAGGTTTATTTAAACTTCATTGTATCAATATTTCAATTATGTGGTCAAGTTGCAATCTTTAAGTGTCCATATATATTCATTGGACCATTAGTAAGAGTGGATTTCCGCTCTTATTATTAAAAGGAGAGAGGTTGCCTTGACAACAATGAGAAATATTGATTACTATTTATATTGGTATGTTTAGGTGGCTACTGATTTCTAATGGATATATATATATATATATGAAATTTCTGAATTATATTAATATCTTAAAATCAAACTGTGTTCAAATCCTGCTAGTATTGGATTGATATTCCAGATTGGTCCCTAAATGTAACAGAATTACAGCACTAAAAAATTATATATTGCCACCTCACTCCAGGAGATGCTTACTTATTCATTTGATGTTCAATGGGTGACAGTGTACAAGGTGGTGTGACTATAACCCTAAATTTCAACCCTATTTAAACATAACCATTGAAGATGATCATACTGAAGCTCATGTCAAGCACTAATCTTAAGGCAAACTACAGTCACATTTTCTGGTCATTATCTATGTCACAATACTTACATTAATGTAATAAAGATGTTATTTTTTAAAAAACCTATGAGAGCAGCTATTTAATAATGTACTCTAAATACTAAACACACAGAAAATACTTGTCTGATGGATGAGAAATCAATGAGAAATGGGCTTTTTTAATAATAACAATTAATTTATTAATAACAATAAAAAACTTAATAAAACAAATTAGCTTTCTCTAATCCCTTGTACTTACAAATATAAATAATTAATAAAAAAAAATATTTTAGAATGGATTGGCAAAATCAATTAAGTGTATAATGATTTAATTCATTATACTAAATAAATGTATACCACCTAAGTTTTATTGATTTCCTGGAATATGAGAATAATAGACCTTATAGTGCATAAAAAAAATTTCTTTCAATACCCTAAGATTAACATTATTAAAACATAATTGAAATGTTGGATAAAATTTACAATAAGTCTCTTCACAAAATTAAATGTATTTTTCCAATTATTAACAATGTTAGAAATTATTCAAAAATGAGTCATTTGAAAACAACTTACCAAATTTTCTTGAGTTCAACATTTACACAAATTTTTCCTTCTGACATTTAGAACATTTTGATATTTCAACTTCTCTTGTAATTCAAGATTTTTTTATGTCATAATTTTACATTCTCTTACACCTCACTTAATAATGAAGAATATGAGGTAGATCTTTAATACATATGTTATTTCTCTTCTATGCTAAACACTTTTTCTTTCTGTCATGGATTTCTTTTTCTTTGATGATTTTTCAGCAAACATTATAGGCAATCAATTATATAGTAAGGGCAAACAACCCTGACAATGGTAGCTATTAATTTGGCATTTATGTTAGCAACTCTTTTGAAATCTTGCTGTATCATTTAGGTTACATCTTGAAAATATGTGGCAAATACCACAGTGGCATTTCTACTCAGCATATTAGATATATATAAATACAGTTGACTGGTAATTATCATACAGCTTTAATTGATAAGTTATCAGAAACAGTTCTCATTGACTTGAAGATAATAGAAATGTCTTTTCTTGTAGTTGATTAATAACAGACAACTTTTCAACAGCAATAATTAAAACAATAAACTTTTGTTTATTAATTAAATTAAAATTTTCAAAAATAATTAATTGTAGCACAAAAGATTTACCCCAATTCCTTATTCATTAGATATCTTTTTTTATCTAAGAAAGAAAGCCAAAATGTTATTTTAAAATGAAAATTCAGTACTAAAAATTTTAATCTGCTTTAGTTTCTTTTCCTAATCCCTTGGTTTATCTTTAATTAACCTAAAAAAAATTTATCTCACTATCTTTCTATTTTAAGTAAAACAAAAGAAACAAATTTTTTATTTCTTTTAAATTTAAAAAAAATTAATTCTTTTCTGTTAGGCAAGAACAAAAAACGATATTTTTATCAATAGTCAAATTTAGTATTAAGAAAGATCTGGTTTTATTTTTATTTTTTTTAGTTTTATATAGTTAAACTTTTAAATATTTGTAATATATAGGAAACTCTTTTTTTCTCATTTTTTTATATATTAAAACTAGATAAATTATTATTCAATTTTAACTTTTTTTTAGCTTTTATGTTTATTGAATTGTATATAAAACCTATGATAGAGAGTTTACATTTGCCCCTCTTACATTTAAAAATAAATAGTCAATTCAATTTTCTGAGATAGATAGATTTTATTTCTTTTTTTACATTTTTTTTTCTTTTTTAAACCTCATACTAATCACACGCTTAGCTGCACTTCTTTTAAAAGTGAAGATATGAGCTGTATTCATAATAAAATTTTGTCAAAATCAATAATATTTATATTTTTTCTGGGGAGAAATTTGACTTTAGCTAATCATTCGATTTAATCACCAACTCACAATTATGGATGAGACAAATAAATTCATCACTTGGCAAAGAGTATACCATGCAGCATGATAATCATAAAGATTATTTCATTTAAGCACAATACACAACCAACCATCATGCATACAAAATAATAATAAATTGTACAGATAAAATATAGCTCAATTCTGAGTTTTATAGGATAATTCCTGCTCATTTTTGAACTGCTGAATATAAATATAATCTATATCAGTGCAGTACTGAGATAGAACACTCCATGGAGTTTCGTGTAAATCCTTCAATCCATTACCAGTACTGAAAGCAAGACAATAAAACCTCAATAGTTAAAACTCTCTCTTTTATGAATTTGTTAAATTTAGTTTGGCTATCATATTAATAGGCCATTTTTATTCATATACGGGTTAAACTTTACTGTTTTTAGGTATTTCTTTAGTAGTAAGGTATCCTTATTTGGAATGACCTAAAAATTGTCTGCCTCATGCTTTAACTTGATTGGCTTTACCACTTTCTTTTCTATGTCAGCAATGATACTGAAATATAATGCTCCTTCAAGTGATCTATATATGGTAATAATTTACTTTCTATTTGGGCTGCTACATGATCATTTTTAAATTTTTGATCTTTTCATATTACTTTTTATTTTGCAGATCTTACCAGGCAGAGCACTTCTATTTATAATTTTCTTAATCTGTCTTTTTTTCAGCATCCATTTGTTTAACATTTGAACATCATAATTCATTTTTCAATTTCTTAACTTTTTTGTTTTTGGTCTCATATAAATAATTATTTGCAATCTTTATATTATAATTTATCTCACTTTAATGTCCTTTTAATTCTTCCTCATTACATATTATGCCACCATTTTTTTATGATATCAATAGACAAAGTTTCATTACCATCTTTTTTTTTCTTTTTTGCCATACCATCATCTTTGTTATCCTCTCTGATTTTCTTTATCAGCTGGGAATGACCATCTTTTATTTCTTTTATAAAATTTTCCATTTAGTTTTTAGTTCTTCATATTGTTTTTTAGTTTTTCATTTGGTTTTGCATTGACACTTCAGTTCCTCAAACAAGTTCCTGTTTGTGTTCATTAATTCACAATAAGGAGTCTCAGTTTTTCCTATGACCAGTACTTTTTGTAATCCTATGTTTTTTAATTGTCAGATTAATTTCTATAGAAGTAATCAAAAAAAATTAATTTATTGGGTTTTTTTATTTATTTTAATTAGAATGCTTGCCTCTCTTTCCATTCCATAGTCTTTTTACTATTCCACTTATATTTATTTTATTTTTATTGCCTTTCTATTATCTAGTTGTTGTTGCATAAATATTACTTTTACTTATTCTATTCTTATTTCTATCACTATTTACTAATCCTACAGATTTGTTCCTATAACTTTTTTTTTAGAAGTTGGCCTCTTTATTGTCACATTTCTCATCAGATGAAGTATTATTTATTTGTCACTTTATACATTTTATTAACATTTTTATTATATTATTATTATTATTATTATTAAATTTCCTTTACTACTACTACTACTATTACTACTACTACTACTACTACTACTACTACTACTACGACTACTACTATTATTATTATTATTATTATTATTATTATTATTATTATTATTATTATTATTATTGTTGTTGTTGTTATTAGTAGTAGTAGTAGTAGTAGTAATAGTAATAGTAGTGGTAGTAGTAGTAGTAGTGGTAATAGTGAAAGTAATGGTAGTAGTGGTAGTAGTAGTAGTATTAAGTCAATACTTATAATTTATGATCCTAAAGCAACACATATATACATATTGTGCCTTTGTACTTGTTGCAGATTGTTTAAATAGGGTTTGAAATGTAGCTAATTTTTAAAAAAAAGTGTTACTTTCTAATAGATTATTGTGATTATGTAGGTAAGAGAAGTTCAAACTCAGTGAATAGATGCCTGTAAAAATATATTAAATATTTTAAGATCATTTTAATATAAATTAAGTAATAAAATAAAATATTTTTTAAAAAATATTAATTTATCTTTATTATATTCAATAGATACCATGTCAATATAATAGTTTAATTCTAGTAATAAATAATTTAGATGTGTTTAAAATAATTATTTTGTTTAAAATATTATTTAGATAATAAATAATTTAATATTCGTCTGGAATATTCTGAAAGTATAACATGACTTTAAGGTATTGTGTTAGTGGGTGAACTTTCAAGAATTAGGAAAAGAAAACTTTGATTTCTAGACTTATTAATAAAGTTTGATACATTTTAAAAGTTGCAATATTAAGTCTAAAGATAATGTTTTAAAAAAGTAACAGTTAAAGTTATTATTGATGTTTAAATATAATATTTTGTTTGAAATTCATATTTTGGAATTGTTAAAATATTTAAATTGTTTTAATAAAGATACTTAGTTTTAATCAAAGTATTTAATATACAATATTTTTAAAGATTATGACTCATAGTTTCAAAACTTAATTTTAAAGATGAAATTAATTTAGTTTATGTAAATGAGCAAATATTTTAAAAGCAGGATTAACCTATAAAATCACTAGATTAAATCAATATAAAAGGAGACATTCAATCAATCTAGACAGTGCAGTGCAGTGAGAAAAAATATAGTACAATTTAGTGTGAAATTTATAATTCACATTTTTTTTTTCTAATTGTAACAGTGGTATTTTTTATAATTCTTATTATTTTCTGTTCAATGTTTTAAAAATATAATTCAATAACTTTTAAAATAATGATGGGATAAATACCAGTAGTTTTCTATCAGAAAATTTTATTTGAAGCTTAATTTAAAACTACAATGATTTTTTATGGAAGATGATAATAGTCATTTAAGTACTGAAACAATGTGCACCAAATGCAGATGAGATTTTAACTATAGGACCAGAGGAAACCTCGTGTTATGTAAGGACTTTGAATTTTATATAACTAAAATACTCAGAGTGAATGATTGTTTATTCTTAATAACTGTCTCTAATTTCTCAAGAAAATTTAAGTTAGATAAACATGAATACAGTTCACTGGTAAATATTATGCGGCTTTTAATTGATGAGTTATTAAAAACAGTTCTCATTGAATTGAGGATAATAGAAATGACTTTTTTTTATAATTGACTAGTAGGAGTCAGTAATTAAAACAATAAAATAATATTTTTAGATTCCTAACTCTAAAGTTTTCAAAAATAATTCTAATACAAAAAGTTTACTGCAATCCCTTAGCTTATATATATATGTGCCCTTTTGTATGGGTCTCCATAAATTGTTGTATCAATTTATTTAAAAAAATTTAAATTTAAGATATATTTAGCTATATGATGTTAATTTTGTTTATAACAATCTTTTAAAAAGTGTAATTAAAGTAATCTATGAATATTTGATATGTGAAAATTGTGCTGATGTTTGAGAGAGACGTTTCAATAGGAATGATAATAGTATATGGTTGGGAAAACTGGCCATAATCAATACTGCATTAATAAATTTAATAAATAAATGTTTAAAGTTAAAGTTTTAAAAAGACAAGTTAAAATTAAATGCATATATTTATTGTTGATAAAGATTAATATTTAATAAATGAATATAAATATTTTAATTATTAGTAGTACATAATAGAAGATTAATATTTGATTTTAATAATATCGAATTATTATTTTAAAAACTGTTATAATATATTATTTATTTTAAAAATATTTATTTTTAAAAAATGAATTGTTAGTTTATTTTTAGATTATTACAAGCGTTTGTAGCTTTGTTATAAAAAAACAGATGTTAATTAGACACATACACACATGCTTGGGAGTTTTTTAGTAAAGTTGCAAAACTATTTTAAAATTCTGTTATAAAATTTATAAATATTATATTAGCTATCACGAGATAAAAATAAAGATAATTAATGTGAAATATTAAATCTGATTTTTAAAATACTGCTTAAAAACATAACGAATAAAAATAGACTTAGTTTGTTTATAAAAATAATCTTATAAAAGTTAAAAATGAAATAAAGTAAGAAAGTATATTTTAAAAAAAAATGTTTAATGGATTTAAATAAATGATAAAGATTAATTTAAGAATTTAATAATGTGATAAATAATAAATATTAAATAAGTCATTATTTATTTTTAATTCTGTCTTGTTGGTAAAATATGTAAATAAGCTAGCAAGTTGATTGTTTAATTCACCAATCAAGTGAGGAGTTTCTTCCGGTATAAAACCAAGGTTCAATTGTTCGGAGGGGATTGTGATTGAAATTCTTAAAGTAAAGTGTGCTATTAGAAATAGCTAAGTAATTATAGACGCTCTCAAAATCGTTTTAAAATTATAAGAGAGTAGTTTTTTAAAATAATTTATAAAAGTTTACCGATAAATATGCAGTGCTAATTTTAATTATAATTTCCTATCGTCTCGATCGAAGCTCAATTTACTATCAAATAGTCATGAAAACATCGTATAAGGATAAAATGTATTGGAGACTTTATACTAAAAATTTAACAAACGCTGGATTAACTAGGAGAGTTATTAGATGCATAAAAGTAATACGTTGGACCTTGTATAAATTTAAAAGCTGATCGTAATTAATTTTTATAAAATAGATATTTAAAAGAATGAGAAATACTTCTTTATGAAGAAAGTATTTTGTAAATTATAAATTTAAGTATATATCTTGATAAAGATATGATAAGTAATAGTAATTATCATAAATATTTGCCTTGTTAAGTCTTTATGGTTTAAAAGACTAAATTTTGATAGTTTTAAAAGGCAAATAAATCGGAAGTTTAATTGGCCAAGAAATACTTATAAGTAAAATTATGATATTATTAAAGTCTGAACGCTGGTCGTACAGAAGAATCTAAAATTAATCTTACCTAAATATTTGTTAAGGAATGCGTAAATCAAATATACGTGGATATCCAAATCAATTAAAAATAATTAAATAAGAACTTTATAAATTATTGACTAATACTAAAAATAATAACTTTAAAATAATTTTCATTTAAAGAAAAGAACCCGGATCTCATAAACTATTTTAATTATTATTTTTTTTTATGGTGGAACTGACTTTTATTTTTATTTTTTTTTAAAAAAGAACGTTTTCATTTTTTTTCATTTAAAACTTTTAAAAAACACGTGATGTACCGGAAAAGGAAGTAATGTTTGGTGAAAATTTGTGCCTAGGAAAAAGAACAATTATAGCTGAAAGAAGACACCGTTGGATTTTATGTAATATGTTTTATTTATTAACTAACATAAATATTTAATTAATTATTGATTTATTAAAGATAGGAAAGGTACATTTACATTTTTTTTTTAAAATAATAACTAAATATTAATATAACATTTTATTGCATAAAGTTTATTTTATAATTATACAACACGTAATATTTTAAAGAATAATTGTTGAGTGTAAATGTGAAATTATTTTGTAAAACTGTAATCCTGGAGGACATCGTGTGACGGACTGTACATTGAAGTATCATTTATGGTAAAAATTATGTAATAATAATAATTTGATGTATTTACTATGTTTTCTTTAGATCAACCAAATGTTATATGATTATTGAATGAATGTATTAATATTTAAATAATATACACGCATAAGATTAATAATAGCAGTTTTATTTTAATATGCATACTTTAAATTGATGATGTAAATTTAGTACAACATAATATGAGAACCTAGAAATAATTATATGATTCTTTCGTGAATAAATTTTAATGTTTCTGTTACAATATTAGGAATTAGATTTATTATTAGTGTAAGTTATTTATTTTTCTTTTCAAGTTAGTAAGAGGTATATAAAATCTATATTTTATTTTTATTTTTATTAGATAAGTAAGTTAATTTTACATAGAAATTTATATTTTGATTGAAGGCTTAACGTATATAGATGATGAGGTATATGAGATTTTGGATAAATATTATTTTTTTTAAAAATTGGTCATCTATTTTTCTGAAGTTAAATAAGGTTAAAATGACTTTTGTAGATAGAAGTTTATTAGGAAGGAATAAGAATAACAAGTAAAGAAAAGTAATGATTTAAATAGAAAAGAATCATAGAATTTTATTTAATATAATACTTTATAAAAATTTGAAATTGTTGAATAATTTAAAATATTATTTTAAAAGAACATATACGTATTGCATATTTTGATAAGACATGTAGTATGACATTATATTGGAATGAAATAAATAGTTATAATCAATAATTGTTATTATATTACAAAGTTATATCAGTTTATACATTAATTGATCTTTGAGTAATATTAATAGTAAATGTAATACATACTAGTACATTATAATATAAATAGCAGTAAGACTTAAGTGAAGTAGCATTTTAATTATTAAAGTCTGTTTATTTACATATATGCTACATGAATGATATTTCACATAAACCTTTTCTTATATTAATTGATAACAAATGATGTTTATTAAAATTAAAGTCATAAACTTAATTAAATGTTATTGATAGAACATTTAAGAAATGTATAAATTATCTATTTATGATTATGGAAATAGTAACAGTGTAAAAATCTTGTATTATTATTTTTCTTATTTTTGTTTTATTTTCTTTAGTTCCATTTGTAAATGTAAATAGTGTAAATAAGTTATTTGTTAAAGTTGATGTAAATAAATTTGTTAAGTTGTTTTAAAAGTGTGTCGAATTCATTATTTTACACCACAGCATTTGACAACAGATAATTTGAATGTACATAATATTTGCACAATATGAATTTATTATTTTATTATTTGAGAAAGAAACACAATATTTTCTTAATATAATTTATAGAAATTGATTGACATTAACATATAATATTACAATGGTCACAAAGTAATTATAATGCACAATATAAGAGTATAATATTATTTATTGCCACAGATTGTTAAATTATAAGATTTTGGTCTATTTTAAAATTAAGATACTATATGGAAATGAAAGACATGTATATGATTTACTTATTTTCTTAATGATTAATAGTATAATCAAATAGATAAGATTAAGCTATACACTAAAGATTATTATTGTTAGTTATTGTTATTAGAATAAGTTAGGTGTATTTAGGTTTGATATTAAATCCCTTATCATTCCTATCTACATGAATTATTATTACTTTAAGATAATTAGAAGAACCTGAGATCATTTAATTATATTTCCTTAACAAAAGATTGAGATTTATTTATCTATTATTATTAAAGATAGTTTATTTATAAAAGTCATAAGAGTGCTGTAGAGTTAGTAATGAGATAATAAAGAGGTAATAGTATTCTTATGCCATTGAGACAGTGTCTTGGAAAGACATTGACTCAATGTAAATTCAATTACCAATTGTAACTTCACTTCACAGTCTCATGATTTTAGTAAATATTTATTTAATTAGTACATAATATTGAACTATATTAATTTTGATAAGTTTATAATAAATTTGATAAGTATATATTATAAAATATATTAAAGATTGTAATTTTATAATAATATTTAATTGATATTATTTTAGTTATATCATTATGTCATAAAATATGTAAATATCTTTAATATATTATAATATTATAACTTATAATTTATTAAAACTTATCAAAAATTAATATAGTTCAATATTATGTACTAATTAAATAAGTATTTATAAAATCATGAGACTGTGAAGTGAAGTTACAATTGGTAATTGGACTTACATTGAGTCAATGTCTTTCCAAGACACTGTCTCAATGGCATAAGAATACTATTACTTCTATATTATCTCATTACTAACTCTACAGCACTCTTATGACTTTTATAAATGAACTATCTTTAATAATAATAGATAAATAAATCTCAATCTTTTGTTAAGGAAATATAATTAAATGATCTCAGGTTCTTCTAATTATCTTAAAGTAATAATAATTCATGTAGATAGGAATGATAAGGGATTTAATATCAAACCTAAATACACCTAACTTATTCTAATAACAATAACTAACAATAATAATCTTTAGTGTATAGCTTAATCTTATCTATTTGATTATACTATTAATCATTAAGAAAATAAGTAAATCATATACATGTCTTTCATTTCCATATAGTATCTTAATTTTAAAATAGACCAAAATCTTATAATTTAACAATCTGTGGCAATAAATAATATTATACTCTTATATTGTGCATTATAATTACTTTATGACCATTGTAATATTATATGTTAATGTCAATCAATTTCTATAAATTATATTAAGAAAATATTGTGTTTCTTTCTCAAAATAATAAAATAATAAATTCATATTGTGCAAATATTATGTATATTCAAATTATCTGTTGTCAAATGCTGTGGTGTAAAATAATGAATTCGACACACTTTTAAACAACTTAAACAAATTTATTTACATCAACTTTAACAAATAACTTATTTACACTATTTACATTTACAAATGGAACTAAAGAAAATAAAACAAAAATAAGAAAAATAATAATACAAGATTTTTACACTGTTACTATTTCCATAATCATAAATAGATAATTTATACATTTCTTAAATGTTCTATCAATAACATTTAATTAAGTTTATGACTTTAATTTTAATAAACATCATTTGTCATCAATTAATACAAGAAAAGGTTTTATGTGAAATATCATTCATGTAGCATATATGTAAATAAACAAACTTTAATAATTAAAATGCTATTTCACTTAAGTCTTACTGCTATTTATATTATAATGTACTAGTATGTATTACATTTACTATTAATATTACTCAAAGATCAATTAATGTATAAACTGATATAACTTTGTAATATAATAACAATTATTGATTATAACTATTTATTTCATTCCGATATAATGTCATACTACATGTCTTATCAAAATATGCAATACGTATATGTTCTTTTAAAATAATATTTTAAATTATTCAACAATTTCAAATTTTTATAAAGTATTATATTAAATAAAATTCTATGATTCTTTTCTATTTAAATTATTACTCTTCTTTACTTGTTATTCTTATTCCTTCCTAAAAACTTCTATCTACAAAAGTCATTTTAACCTTATTTAACTTCAGAAAAATAGATGACCAATTTTTAAAAAAAAAATAATATTTATCCAAAATCTCTTATACCTCATCATCTATATACGATAAGCCTTCAATCAAAATATAAATTTCTATGTAAAATTAACTTAACTTATCTAATAAAATAAAAAATAAAATATAGATTTTATATACCTCTTACTAACTTGAAAAGAAAAATAAATAACTTACACTAATAATAAATCTAATTCCTAATATTGTAACAGAAACATTAAAATTTATTCACGAAAGAATCATATAATTATTTCTAGGTTCTCATATTATGTTGTACTAAATTTACATCATCAATTTAAAGTATGCATATTAAAATAAAACTGCTATTATTAATCTTATGCGTGTATATTATTTAAATATTAATACATTCATTCAATAATCATATAACATTTGGTTGATCTAAAGAAAACATAGTAAATACATCAAATTATTATTATTACATAATTTTTACCATAAATGATACTTTAATGTACAGTCCGTCACACGATGTCCTCCAGGATTTCAGTTTTACAAAATAATTTCACATTTACACTCAACAATTATTCTTTAAAATATTACGTGTTGTATAATTATAAAATAAACTTTATGCAATAAAATGTTATATTAATATTTAGCTTTTTTTTAAAAAAATGTAAATGTACCTTTCCTATCTTTAATAAATCAATAATTAATTAAATATTTATGTTAGTTAATAAATAAAACATATTACATAAAATCCAACGGTGTCTTCTTCCAGCTATAATTGTTCTTTTTCCTAGGCACAAATTTTCACCAAACATTACTTCCTTTTCCGGTACATCACGTGTTTTTTAAAAGTTTTTATGAAAAAATGAAAACGTTCTTTTTTTTAAAAAATAAAAAAAAAAAAGTCAAAGTCAGTTCCACCATAAAACAAAATAAAATTAAAATAGTTTATAGGATCCATATTCATTTCTTTAAGGAAAAAATTATTTAAAAGTTATTATTTTTAGAATTAGTCTATAGTTTATAAAGTTCTTATTTAATTATTTTAAATTGACTTGGATATCCACGTATATTTTATTTGCGCATTCCTTAACGAATATTTAGGTAAGATTAATTTTAGATTCTTCTGTACGACCAGCGTTCAGACTTTACTAATATAATAATTTTATTTATAGGTATTTCTTTACCCATTAAATTTCCAATTTATTTGCCTTTTAAAACTGTCAAAATTTAGTCTTTTAAACCATAAAGACTTAACAAGGCAAGTATTTATGTAATCATTATTATTTACCATCTTTACTAAGTTATATACTTAGATTTATAATTTACAAATACTTTCTTCATAAAGAAGTATTTCTCATTCTTTTAAATATCTATTTTATAAAAATTAATTACCATTAGCTTTTAAATTTATACAAAGTCCAACGTATTACTTTTATGCATCTAATAACTCTCCTAGTTAATCCAGCGTTTGTTAAATTTTTAGTATAAAGTCTCCAATACATTTTATCCTTATACGATGTTTCCATGACTATTTGATAGTAAATTGAGCTTTGATCAAGACGATAGGAAATTATAATTAAAATTAGCACTGCATATTTATCGGTAAACTTTTATAAATTATTTTAAAAAACTACTCTCTTATAATTTTAAAACGATTTTGAGAGCGTCTATAATTACTTAGCTATTTCTAATAGCACACTTTACTTTAAGAATTTCAATCACAATCCCCCTCCGAACAATTGAACCTTGGTTTTATACCGGAAGAAACTCTCCACTTGATTGGTGAATTAAACAATCGACTTGCTAGCTTATTTACATATTTTACCAACAAGACAGAATTAAAAATAAATAATGACTTATTTAATATTTATTATTTATCACATTATTAAATTCTTAAATTAATCTTTATCATTTATTTAAATCCATTAAACATTTTTTTAAAATATACTTTCTTACTTTATTTCACTTTTAACTTTTATAAGATTATTTTTATAAACAAACTAAGTCTATTTTTATTCGTTATGTTTTTAAGCAGTATTTTAAAAATCAGATTTAATATTTCACATTAATTATTTTTATTTTTATCTCATGATAGCCAATATAATATTTATAAATTTTATAACAGAATTTTTAAAATAGCTTTGCAACTTTACTAAAAAAACTCCCAAGCATGTGTGTATGTGTCTAATTAACATCTGTTTTTACAACAAAGCTACAAACGCTTGTAATAATCTAAAAATAAACTAACAATTCATTTTTTAAAAATAAATATTTTTAAAATAAATAATATCTTATAACAATTTTTAAAATAATAATTCGATATTATTAAAATCAAATATTAATCTTCTATTATGTACTACTAATAATTAAAATATTTATATTCATTTATTAAATATTAATCTTTATCAACAATAAATATATGCATTTAATTTTAACTTGTCTTTTTAAAACTTTAACTTTAAACATTTATTTATTAAATTTATTAATGCAGTATTGCTTATGGCCAGTTTTCCCAACCATATACTATTATCATTCCCATTGAAACGTCTCTCTCAAACATCAGCACAATTTTCACATATCAAATACTCATGAATTACTTTAATTACACTTTTTAAAAGATTATCATAAATAAAATTAACATCATATAGCTAAATATATCTTAAATTTAAAATTTTTTAAATAGATTGATACAACAATTTATGGAGACCCATACAAAAGGGCACAATATATATAAGAAAGCGAGGCAATATATATTTTAAAATGGAAATTTAGAATTAGAGATTTTAATCTGTTTTAGTTTATTTTCTTAATTCCTTGGTTTATCTTTAATTAAACTAAAAAAATTATCTAAATATCTTTCTATTTTAAGTAGAACAAAAGAAACAAAATGTTCATTTTATTCAAATTTTACTTTTTTAAAAAATTAATTCTTTTTTGTTAGGAAAAAAAAATATTTTTAATCAAGTCAAATTTATTATTTCTTTTTGGTTTTATTTAATTTTTATTTTTACATAGTTAAACTTTCAATAATTTAATATATATAACAAAATTTTTTTCATAAACAGAGCAAAACTCTCCATACAGTATTGCCACCTGTGCTAAACAGAGTAATCAATGGATGCCAGAAGGCTTGTGCATAAAATCCCTATCTAATGCCTACTCATCCAATATTCCCAGACTAGTTTCTGGCTTGTGGTCTTCATCAGTGAGGAGCTTTGGATCTGAGAGCACTGCATCTAGATCTTAGGATCTAATGCAACCCTCTAGCAACCACCTTTTATCTCTACTTAACTACTAAACTATGAGAATGAAATTGAAAACACAAAAAATATTTTCAATCTAAGCTCAATAGCTTATATAGTCATACTGTTCTGAACTCAGTTCAGCACCCATACATTTTGGTGTCTTTGGCTCTTTTACAACCATAGCCACCACTATCCTATTAGGCAGGATTGGTGTTAAACCATTAAGCATCACATGATAACATTTCCTATACTAGCACATTAATTGTTGATAAACAGAGCAAAACTCTCCATACAGTATTGCCACCTGTGCTAAACAGAGTAATCAATGTGTTTTCAATTTCATTCTCATAGTTTAGTAGTTAAGTAGAGATAAAAGGTGGTTGCTAGAGGGTTGCATTAGATCCTAAGATCTAGATGCAGTGCTCTCAGATCCAAAGCTCCTCATTGACGAAGGCCATAAGCCAGAAACTAGTCTGGGGATATTGGATGAGTAGGCATTAGATAGGGATTTTATGCACAAGCCTTCTGGCATCCATTGATTACTCTGTTTAACACAGGTGGCAATACTGTATGGAGAGTTTTGCTCTGTTTATCAACAATTAATGTGCTAGTATAGGAAATGTGATCATGTGAAACTTTTTTTCTCTTACTTTTTAGATATTAAAACTTGCTAATTTATTATCACAGGTAATTTTATTCATCTCTTAGCTTTGATATTTATTGGGTTGTGTATGTAATCCATGACAGAAAGATTTCAATATGTTATCACAAGAATGCTTTATAGACAATGATATCAGAATCATCAAAAACTATGGGTTCAGTGCCATAAATGTGTATATTTTCTGCCTATATCATACACAAACAGTGAGAAAATGCAAATGAATATAGTCTAAGAATTAAAAAACTTATTTATGACAAAATATATTCATTTCTTAAGCAAATATTTTTTCTCCCATCTGCTAAATATAACCACTGTCAATTATTTTTGTAATTGTGTGTTTTTCCTTTGCTTACTATACAACATAACAACATAAAAATTGTATAACAGAGAAATATCATGGCTACACAGGTATTAGATATCTCTTTTTTACTGATAAGTGAAGATTGTTTGTGAAATGCAAGCATAATGAGAGAAGGCAATCTGCCTTTCAATAATAATGGATGGTGGCAATATTATGGAATTGTGATGAGAACTGCATTGATAAAGAAAACCCAAAAAAGTTGAATTATGTATTTACTTAGATAGTTGAGATTTTTAGGGCTGGGAGCATCATGTTTAGACTTGCCTTTTGGACAAACATACATAAACATATAGAAAATAATAAATTTATTATCTACAAGAATAGAGTCTTTTATTAATAAATATTTGCATTATGTTGTGTTTTTTTTTTTTAGTTATTACTATAAGTAACTTATTTATATATATATAATTTTGTCTCTTGCAATTTTCCCTCTCCCCCTTTGTTTATAATTGATTAGTTTTAATTATTTAAGGTTTTTTTTTTAATTTTAGAATTGATTTTGTAGTTTAATGTATAAGGATTATACTGCTATACAATCTTGTAAAATGTTTTAGTGATCATTCTAAATACATTTCACCATCATTTTTCACATGTTGCTTAAGATATTATGTAAATTATTAAGTTACTATCTACCTTGTATCAGATCCAGATTAAATACATGTATTGAAAGTTGTCTACATCATATTTAAATAAGCAATTGTTAAAGATGATAACTTTTA